>ML677344.1:7417504-7523239 GCA_007922305.1 Dermatemys mawii | reverse complement strand
GGGGGGGCTCTGGCTGGGACTGGGGATAAGGTGTTTGGGGTGTTGGCGGAGCTCAGGGCTTGGGTGAAGGGTTGAAGATGTGGTGCGGGGGAAGCTCTGGCTGGGGGTGAGGGCTCTGGGGTGGCGCAGGGCTAGGGATGAGTTTGGGTGCAGGCAGGCTGCTCAGGGACTGGGGCCAGAGAGGAGGACTCCCCCCAGCCCTGTCCCTGCTGATAGCCGCAAGCTCTGGGGGAGGGGCCCTCCTTTCCTGCCCATCCCCCAGCAGCAGCACACTCACCCCGTCACTGGCAGGGGACGATGGCGGGCACTAGGACTCTGCGGTGGCAGTTGCTGCAGGGAGGCAGCACCAGACACAGGGAGGCTTTGGCTCCAATCTGCTCCAGGGCCACCTAGGTGCATGAGGACAGCAAGGGGAGACCGGGGGACACTTGGGGGAGGTGCAGGCGGTGCGGCTGGGGGCTCTGCCCACAAGATACGTTCATGCACATGGAGACCTCCCCCTGCCCTGCCTGCCTGGGGCCGATTTGCTCCTGCAGAGCTGCCCCAGGCAGAAGCAGTAATCGGTGCGCCGGCACTTGGCCTCCTGAGGTCCCAATATCGGGACTAAAGGGCGTCCCGATCTTAAATCAGTCGGGACACGGGACAAGACCCCTAAAGTCAGGGCATCTGGTCACCGTAATGGTGAGCAGCATACAAGTGACGATGGTTACATTGCAAGGGGCTGCAGATTGGGCGTGTTACACAGTCAATTATTTCTCGATGTAGGGTTCATGGGAGTTTTCCAGTCCCTTGGAAAGCTGACACTTCTCTGTGGATCAGGTTGTGAATCCTCAGGATGCTCGCTAGACCCACAGTGTGTGGCCCTTGGGTCCAATCCCTCCCCCATATCTTGGGCCAGGACAGAACACCTCTCCTGTCCAGCCTCCCTCCATGTGCCCAGGGCTCACCCAGTCCCACTAACACACTATTGGTCCCTCTTTGACCCTCTCTCCCAGGGATCATTCCTCTTCATTCACAGGGCCCCACATTTCTCAGGGCCATCACCCCCTTCCCAATTGTCAGAAGGGCACGGCTTGAATACCTGTCCCACCACCCCACTAGGAGTGGTCCTTCTTCTAAGGTGGCCTGACAAGCCGTACATATGCTTAGGGGACAAACTGAGCAAGGGCTCCCTGCCTCTCCACTTGGCTGCAATAGCACTCAGCATAGTTTCATGGGCACTCTCCCACCATGCCCAGGTTTTCCGCATTGTCACCCCCAGGGGAATTGCCCCTCGATTGTGAGACTGACTGTGGGAGGGGAAAGGTAACTCTTCTGAGCCTTATATCCAGGGCTACCCAGGACTCTCTCCCCTTGAGCATTTCCCCAGCCTTCCCAAGGTAGGTCAACCTCTTCTTCTGATACTTCCCAGCTTTTCCATAGCTGCTTTTGTTTTCTGCTGCCTCAGTTTCCCCTGAGTTCTGGAGGTCAGTCACGTGCTCATGTTCTCCTCCATGTGTAGGGCTGCTGGCCTGTCTCCCCTGTGTTGGGAGGAGTCACGCTATGCCCACAGGCTGTCCACAGCTTTAATATTCTACAACAGCAAACTCTCACAAATAAACAGGCTGCAGGGACTCAGAGCCCTCTCCCCTGGCATCTCTTCCTTCTTCTCTAGGTCCTGCCACAGGAGCTAACCACCTTCCTGCTGCCCTCTCCATCTGACATCTCTCAGCCCCCTGCATAAAACAGCACTTCCCAGCTGGACCTGACAATCCAGCAGGTCTAGCTGGCACCAAGCCCCCTGGTTTTGAAAGGTGCAGACCATCCTGGGAGACTTCTGCTGATCAGCCTAGCAACTGGAGCCCATCTCCTGTGTGTTCTATTCACTGACCCAGCTGCAGTCTTGCCTTCTAGTTGTACCCACGTCCTAGCTGTTAGTTATGTGGAGTCTTTCTGAAATAGATCTGGATATTGAAAATATACTGACAGCGCTCAAAGCTACACTCACATTACAAGTATAGTGTGCTGACTAATAGCGCTAATGCCTTGTCTCAACATTTCATAGCCATTAAGGGCAGAAGGGACAGTTGGACCATCTGCTCTGACTTCTTGTATTTCACAGATTATAGAATTTTGTCCAGTTACTCACTGTTTGAGACCAGCAACCTGTGTTTGGCTAAATCGTATCTTGCAGAAAGGCATCCAGTGTTGATCTGGAGACATCAAGAGATTGAGACCCCACCGCTTCCCCTGGTAGTCTGTTCCAGTGGATAATCACCCTCACTTAAGTTGGGCCGTATTTCTAATTTGAATTTGAATTTGAATTGGGCCCAGTCCCAGCCAGAGACCTCCCCCACACACCCCAACCCTCTGTCCCATGCTACTTTACATTATTCAATATTCATTTTTAAAGTGTATAATAAGCAATGCTCCGGGAAAAGCGGGGGTGGGGGGGGAGACGCAAGGTAAAAGTTTTGCCTAGGGTGCAAAATATCCTTGCACACACCCCCCGCTGCTCTTCCCCTCTCCCCCTCTCGCCGCTCGCCCAATGTGTCCTGATATTTCACTCTTGCGATCTGGTCACCCTAGCCTGGGGCAGCTCCCAGCAGGAGCTTACAAATTGGCCCCAGGCAGGCACAGAGGCGGGGAGAAGGTCTCCACGCCCCCACCTGTTGCAGGGTCTGGCTTCAGCTTCCAGCCATTGGTTCTTCTTATGCTGTTCTCTGCTAGACTAAAATTGTCCTTTGATAACCTGGTATTGGCTCTCCACGTGGTACTTAAACAGCATAATCAAGTCACCATTCAATCTTCTTTTTGATAAGCTAAACCGACTGAGCTTGTGAAGTCTCTCATGGGTAGGCATAGTTCCCCCCAGCTTTGGAATTGTTTTTCTGGCTCTCCTGGCTATTTTGGGTAAATAGCACTGACAGGAATTTGGACCAGACCGTACCGGTTATGAGATACCTTTCCCCTCATAGTTCAGCAAGGTGCCCAGAGTATTTTTAGTTGACTGTGGTCCTGATGGACCAAAAGCCTTGGAACTGAACAGGCAAGAACAAGGCAAGTCTCTTCCATACCATGCTGCTCCATCCCTCAATCTCAAAGAGGAAGGCTCAGAGAGCAGCTCAGCCTTCATACTTCATTTAGCCTCTAGTTTCTCTACCAACATTCCCAGTGGTGATGGTGGATTTGGAAGGGACGCTTGCTCACTAAGAACTGGGCTGCCACTCACTAAATTCACTTAGTCCCCTCATTAGCCATCAACTGCTAAACCGCTTCAGATCAATACTAAATAACACCATAAGAGGTAGTAGGTGTGTAAAAGCCCTCTGAGCGTGGTGTATTTATCTTCATTGCATACATGGTCCATTGAATTGTTTTAGGCGACGCGTTCCACTTTTTCAGCAGTAGGTGGCAGCACCATTCCAAAGTTACATCCGGGGTGGGAGTAGATTCAGCAAAATTCAAAGTGGAAAACAGAGGTAAATTTTTATCCGGGAGGGTAATTAACCATTGGAACAGCTTCCCCAGGGATGTGAGAAATCTGTGATCCCTTGGGGTCTTTTATAAAAGTCCTGCACTAGTTCATTTGTTGGGACTCAAAGCAGGGACGGCTGGGAGAAGTTCTCTGGTCTGTGCCATGGAGTGGTCAGTGGGGTCCCTTCTGGCCATGGAAAGCAAAGTTAATGGGAATTCATGAGACTGTTCAGGGAGGAATTGCTGAGACTCTTTGTGGAACACAAGCAGGATACAGCGTCCTAGACAAACCAGCGTTTGGTCCCCTTTTCCTAGGTGGGGAGCAACGTGCTCTTACATGGCTTTGAATCAAGTCACTTACAGAGTAAGGGCCATGCCCTCAGATGGTACAGCCTATGAAGGGCACGCAGAATAGTTACAAATACTTTCATTATCAAAAATGTGGAAAACCACCTGCCCTCCCTAACCTTCTGCATCTGAGGTCAGGGTCCCGGGTGCCCCAGGTGGAAGGATAAGTCGTAAATCCTTGATGATGCACTGCAGAGGTTTTAGTTGGGGGTTGTAGGTGACGGCTAGTGGCATTCTTTCTGTTACTTTGTTTGTTGGGCCTGTCCTGTAGTAGGTCACTTCTGGGTACCCTTCTCATTCTGTCAATCTGTTTCTTCACTTCCCCAGGTAGGTATTGTAGTTTTAAGAATGCTTGGTAGAGATCCTGTAGGTGCTTGTCTCTGTCTGAGGGAAGGTGATCTCAAAAATACTATTGCTTTTATCATTTTTCCAGTACAAATATTTGTAATAAAAAATATAAAGTGAGCACTGTACACTTGATATTGTTTGTTGCAATTGAAATCAATATATTTGAAAATGTAGAAAAACATCCAAAAATATTTAATACATTTCAGTTGGTATTCTATTGTTTAACAGTGCGATTAATCACAACTAATTTTTGAGTTAATCACGTGAGTTAACTGCAATTAAATCGACAGCCCTAGTATTATTTACATTCAGAATAAGGAGCCAGTCGTCAGGGCAGGCTAACGGGGACAATCAGTCCAAACCCAGGATAAATGAAAGCTTTTTTGGAGGGTAGGAAAAACGTGCAACAGTTTGTGCTGCTTCCCTTCCCGTTTTAGTTTCACACATCTCTGCAACTTTCCGTTTCCACATACGAGCACAAGTCCCCACCTTCCATCAGAATATCTAGGCTTGCAGTATTTCCAGTGCCACCGAAATGAGGAAGCTCCGAAAGTCTCACAGAAAAGCCTGCTGCCAGAAAACTTCCACATCAATGTGATTTAGGAAGTACCTTCTCTTCTCCCAGCCCTCGCACATTGCTGCTGGCCTCCCTGAAAACATCCACTCAACGTGCAGCGGCAGGCAAAAAAGTGAACAGAATGTTGGGAATCGTTAAAAAAGGGATAGATAGTGAGACAGAAAACACCATATTGCCTGTACATACATCCATGGTGCGCCCACATCTTGAATACTGTGTGCAGATGTGGTCACCCCATCTCAAAAAAAGATATATTGGAATTGGAAAAGGTTCAGAAAAGGGCAACAAAAATGATTAGTGGTAGGGAATAGCCTCCGCCCCAGCCTGGCTCTCTCAGGCAGCCACCTGCCAGCACTGCAAAGCAGCAACTGGGAGGGCCCGGCATTAAAAGCTTCTCCCAACCTGGACTCCTGCCTGCCAGGGAGCGTGGTAGAATGTGCCGGGGGGTTGGGGGCAGGCGCAGTAGGAGGACAATGCACCCCTCATCCCCACAAGGGTAACATGGGGCAGGGAGGACGTAGTGGCCCTTGGCTGGGTGCAGGGATGATGTGTGTGACCTGCCCTTTAGATTGTGCCAATCTCATTATGGGGAGGCACCAGGGGCACCTTCAGGGGTGGGACTAGGGTGACCAGATGTCCTGATTTTATAGTGACGGTTCCGATATTTGGGGCTTTGTCTTATGTAGGCATCTGTTACCCGCCCCCCACCACCATCCTGATTTTTCACACTTGCTGTCTGGTCACCCTCGGTGGGAAGGGGCCTAAGACAGAGCAGGGGGTCAAGCACCCCCTGGGAAATCCAGACGTTGGTGCCTATGCTCCTAGGCGCGCAGGGTGGTACCCGTGGTGGCAAAGGCAACTGGACGGACATGTGGAAGCCCTGGCCGTGATGGAAGTGTGCGCCCAGCAGCTTACTGGTCACCAGCAGGGGCCCATTGACCGTTCTGCTCTGGGGCCGGGAGCTGCTGTTGGTGAACCTGCCTCTGTTATAACCTACCTTGTTCAAATTTAGCCCACAGGACTACTACCTTGGACTAAGCAGGGTTTGGTACTCGGATGAGACACAGCCAGCAACAACTCAGGCATGCTTTCCATGAGAGCTTGCAAAGTGTCCTTGTGGGAGCTACTGGGATGAGGCAGATTTATTTAGAGAATTGTGATATTACCTTCCTTGTTTGATAAACCTCCGTCTCCTCATTCTTACACAGTCTCGGTTCTCTGCGCCCAAGGAGAGGCATTTATTTGCATGCTATCTCTCTCCTCCGCTCCCATGAAAGCACTGTAGTGTAGGTTTATTTCCTCTGGGATAAGGAGCATGGCAACACACGTAGAGCACTGAATTCACCTTTGACTTGAAGGAGGGAAGTAAGACCCCTAAAGAATGATAAAGAATTAAAACTTTGCTCATAGCCAACCATCCGCTCAGTGTAGTATCAATGCAATTTATATTCGGAGTGTTCAAAGACCTAGGCCAGGCAGTCATAAAAGCCTTTCATGTCTTCAAAATAAAGTTCTTTGACGTAGTAAAGAGCTGCCTTTTGAGTCAGACTCCTAACCTATTAATGGATTTTAAATAGGCCCAATGTCTGGCACCTGCAAGGCCTGATAGGCAAACATACCTCATTCCAAGGCTCTAAATCTAATCTAGCTTTAGTCTGGAGCCACTCCAGTGCTCTAGAACATTTAGGCTTGGAATGTAGTGTGTTATGAACAGTTTCTTTGTTGCATGTCACAGCAAGGGGTCAGAGCTGGTCTCAGACTGAGGGAGTATAAACTTGATTGGCCCCTTATACTGTGATCATGTTTGGCATGTGTCAGGGTTCCCTCCACACTCTGAACTCTGGGGTAGATGTGAGGACCCACATGAAAGACCCCCTAAGCTTATTTCTAGCAGTTTAAGTTAAAAACTTCCCCAAAACACAAATCCCTTGTCCTTGAACAGTATGCTGCCACCACCAAATGATTTAGACAAAGAATCAGAGAAAGGACCACGTGAGAGTTCTTATTCCCCCCAAAATATCCCCCCAAGCCCTACACCCCCTTTCATGGGGAGGCTTGAGAATAATATCCTCACCAACTGGTTACAAAGTGAGCTCAGATCCAAACCCTGGGTCCTTAAGACACTGGAACAATCAATCAGGTTCTTCAAAGAAGAATTTTATTTAAAGAAAACGTAAAAGAATCACCTCTGTAAAATCAGGATGGAAGATAACTTTACAGAGTAAGAAAAGATTCAGAAACACAGAGGAACTCCCTCTAGGCTTAATTTCAAAGTCTCTTTTTCTTTTTTTTTTTTCTTTTTTTTTTAAAAAAGGAATAAGCCTCCCTCTAGCAAAGGGAAAATTCACAAGCTAAAACAAAAGATAATCTAACATGCCTTGACCTGCTTACTTACACTTTCTGCAATAGTAGAGAGTTGGTTCAGGATGGGTTGGAGGAGATGGATTTTTGCCTGGCTGCTCTCAGTCCAGACAGAGCACCAAAGAGCACAACGCCCTCCTCTCCCCAGATTTGAAAGTATCTTCTTTCCCCATTGGTTCTTTTGGTCAGGTGCCAACAAGGTTATTTGAGCTTCTTAACCCCTTACAGATAAGGTGGAATTCTAGGCTACCCTTAGCTGTATGGTTATGACAGCTTGTCTACAGCGCCTGGATCCATTCCAATGAAAGGCTTTTTCAGCCTGCCTCCTGAAGGGTTGAGGCATATGAACGGCCATACTGGGTCAGACCAAAGATCATCTAGCTCAATATCCTATCTTCTGACAGCAGCCAATACAAGATTCACCTGAGGGAATGAACAAAACAGGTAACCATCAAATGATCCATCCCTTGTCACACATTTCCCATTTCTCTCAGAGGCTAGTGACCCCATCCCTGCCCATCCTGACTAATAGTCATTGATGGACCTAGTCTCCATGAACTTATCTAGTTCTTTTTTGAACCCTGTTATAGTCTTGGCCTTCACAATATCCGCTGGCAAGGAGTTCCACAGGTTGACTGTGTGAGAAAAAGTAATTCCTTTTGTTTTAAACCAGCTGCCTATTAATTTCATTTGGTGAGCCCTTGTTCATGTGTTATGAGAACAAGTAAATACTTCCTTATTTACTTTCTCCACATGAGATATGACTTTAAAAACCTCTATCATCTCCCCCGCCTTAGTCATCTCTTTTCCAAGCTGAAAAGTCTCAGTCTTTTTAATCTTTCCTCATATGGAAACCGTTCCATACCCCTAATAATTTCTGTTGTCCTTTTCTGAACCTTTTCCAATTCCAATCTATCTTTTTTGAGATGGGACAACTACATCTGCATGCAGTACTCAAGATGTGGGTGTACCATGGATTTATATAGAGGCAATAGATTTTCTGTCTCATTACCTATCCCTTTTTTAATGATTCCCAACATTCTGTTCACTTTTTTGCCTGCCACTGCACATTGAGTGGATGTCTTCAGAGAGGCCAGCAGCAATGTGCGAGGGCTGGGAAAAGAGAAGGTACTTCCTAAATCACATTGGTGTGGAAGTTTTCTGGCAGCAGGCTTTTCTGAGACTTTTGGAGCTTCCTCATTTCGGTGGCACTGGAAATACTGCAAGCCTAGATATTCTGATGGAAGGTGGGGACTTGTGCTTGTATGTGGAAACAGAAAATTGCAGAGATGTGTGAAACTAAAACGGGAAGAGAAGCAGCACAAACTGTTGCACTTTTTCTCTATCTCCTCCCCCCCAGTAAAAAATTATTTTGTCCTGGGTTTGGACTGATTGTCCCCGTTGGCCTGCCCTGGCAACTGGCTCCTCATTCTGAATGTAAATAATACTAGGGCTGTCGATTTAATTGCAGTTAACTCACGTGATTAACTCAAAAATTAATTGTGATTAATCGCACTGTTAAACAATAGAATACCAACTGAAATGTATTAAATATTTTTGGATGTTTTTCTACATTTTCAAATATATTGATTTCAATTACAACACAGAATACCAAGTGTACAGTGCTCACTTTATATTATTTTTAATTACAAATTTGCACTGTAAAAATGATTAACAAAAGAAATAGTATTCTTAAATTCCTCCCACACAAGTACTGTAGTGCAATCCCTTTTATCGTGAAAGTGCAACTTACAAATGTAGTTTGTTTGTTACATAACCGCAACTCCAAAACAAATCAAAACTTAGTGCCCAGGCCCCAATTGCCCTCCCCCATCAGTGGGTCTGAACAGACAATACAAGGTTTTAAAAGTTTATAGCCACTTGAATAACTGACTTCAGCTGCAAGGTACAGTGGGTAACTATGGCTTGGTCTACACTAGGGGGAGGAGTCAACCTAAGATTCACGTAGTTGAAGTTGCAAGAACAACAAAGCTGAAGTTGGCGCATCTTAGGTCGACTTACCTGCCATCCTCACGGCAGAAGCAGGCTCCCCTGTCGACTCCAGCTTGCGCCTGTTGGCGAGCTGGAGTTTCGGAGTCAACAGGAGTGCCTTTGGCGATCGATTTATTGCGTCTTAACGAGTCGCAATAAATCGATCACCAATAGATCGATCACTACCTGCCAATCTGGGGGGTAGTGAAGACATACCCTAGGTTTATTTTCTGTCAGTAGTTGAGATTAAAGTATGCCAAGTTTCAACTGCCTCATGGAGGCACTTTAAGAGGAAATGTACATATGTTATTCAAGCGTCATGGAACTCCTCCAGCGTGGTCACTGCCATAGCACATCTTCATCACACAAAAAAACCAGCTCTCCCCCTTATAGTTTATATGTCAGCTGGTGATAGCAAAGATTAAAACGTGGTGGTTGCATTAGCGGTGATTATAGCACTTCTCTTTCCAGGCTCACCTGCTATCTTCCTCTCTCACATTCATTGGGAAATCAGCTACCACCATTCATTAGCAAGCTTGGCTGAGCCTTCTTCCAGCAAACTTTTTTTGGAAGCCTTTCGGGTTAGATCAAATATTAAGGTTGGCTGAACACTGTCCATTGACATTTTTGACTAAATGTACTTTTATTTCCCCATCTCACAGGGGCGTAATGAGAATAAATACAACCAACAATTATGAGGTGCTCTGCTGAAGAGTGACTTGCTGGCCAGCACTCCCATCTGAATTGGAAAAAGTGAAAAAAAAGGGCCACAAAAATGATGAGGGGTATGGAAGAGCTTCCATACAAGAATTAAAAAGACTGGGACTGTTCACCTTAGATAAGAGACGACTGAGGGGGAATATGATAGAGGTCTATAAAATCATGACTGGTGTGGAGAAAACAAATAGGGAAGTGTTATTTACTCCTTCACATAACACAAGAATTAGTGGTCATCTGATGAAATTAATAGGCAGTGCGTTTAAAAACAAATTTTTCATGAAATACTCCCTTCCACAGTAAACCTGTGGAACTCCTTGCCAGAGGATGTTGTGAAGGCCAAGACTATAACAGGGTTCAAAAAAACTAGATGAATTCATGGAGGATAGGCCCATCAATGGCTATTAGCCAAGATGGAAAGGGAGGTTGTCTCTAGCCTCTGCTTGCCAGAGGCTGGGAGTGGGCGGCAGGGGATGGATCACTTGCTGATTACCTGTTTTGTTCATTCCCTTTTGGGCACCTGGCATTGGTGGCTGTCAGAAGACAGGATACTGGGCTAGCTGGGGCTTTGGTCTGACCCAGTATGGCCGTTCTTATGATGCACAATCAATCTGTTTCAGAGTATCAGCCATGTTAGTCTATATTCGTAAATAGAACAGGAATACTTGTGGCACCTTAGAGACTAACAAATTTATTTAAGCATAAGCTTTCATAGGCTGTAGCCCACTTCATCAGATGCATAGAATGGAACACACAGTAGGTAAAATATATAAACAAACAGAAAATATGTAAAGGTGGAAGTTGCCATACCAATTCTAAGAGGTTATTTAATTTAAATGGCATAGGGAAATAGATTCAATTTGTGGAATGACCCAGTCATTCCCAGTCTCTGTTTAACCCAAATTTGATAGTGTCCAATTTGCAAGTTAATTCCAGTTCAGCAGCTTCTCACTGGAGTCTGTTTTTGAGTTTTTTTTTGTTTTGTTTTGTTTTTAAATTGTCATCTTCAGGTCTATTATTGAGTGATCAGGGAGACTGAAGTGTTCTCCTACTGGTTTTTGAATGTTATGATTTCTGATGTCAGGATTTGTGTCCATTTATTCTTTTGTGTAGAAACTGTCCGGTTTGGCCAATGTGCATGGCAGAGGGGCATTGCTGTCACATGATGGCATATCTGTGGAACTTGTTGCCAGGGCATGTTGTGAAGGCCAGAAGTATATGAGTTCAAAAAAGAATTAGGTAAATTCATGCAAGACTGGTCCATCAATGGCAATTATTCAAGAGAGTCAGGGATGCAATCCCGTGCTCCACATAACCCTAAACATCCAATTGCCAAAAGCTGGGACTGGACGACGGGATGGATCACTTGAAATTGCCCTGTTCTGTTCATTCCCTCTAAAGCATCTGCCATAGCCACTGTCAGAAGACAGGATACTGGGCTACATGGACCATTCGTCTAACCTAGTACGTTCAATGGTCGTGAGTTGCTCTGTTGAAGGGAGATTCATCAGTCAGCATGTTCCTTCATCGTGTGATGTATTCAGGGTCCTTCCCTTTGGCACCTCCTTCCGACACCTACTCCAGCCCAGCGGTGATCTGCTGCTTCCCAAGACTCAGCTCTCCAGCCAGGTCACGTTTAGTCCCATTTCTTTCAGGGTCACAACTTCCTACCAAACAATAGCCCAGTTACCTTATACCAGGTTATTGCCCCGACGCTGAGCTCAATAACCCATACAGCCCTTCTATCAGGGGGCTTTCATACCACTTTCCTTGGTGGTTGGTAGGGGACCAACTTTTACTCTGAGCTTTCCTTGTCTTGTACAGGACAACACCTCCCAGAGCTTTGTCCCTGGAGATCTGGCTCTTTGCTTACTTCTCCCCAGACTCTCTGTTCCACCCTATCCCAGAAGCCTGAACTGCCTATTTGGCATCTAGCCCTTTTGCCAAGATTCACCACGGGAGCTTACGACACTCCTTGGCTTCCCAGTGTGTCTTGGCTTCTGGCAGAAGCTCCCTTCTTAGGAGAGGACTAACTCTCTGCTAGACCTTCTACTTCCGTGAAATCCTTCCTTTATTAGCACTGCCAGCCCAACTCCTCCCTGTTGGGCCTGACCCACCCTCCAGGTGCCCTAATTGCTCTCTGGCTCCAGTAACACTCTGCCAGTGTGGGTACATACCATTGTAGTCCAGTAACAGGAAAGGGAGGTACATATGTACCTTTACAAGTATATCTATACAGGCTCATTTCCTTTCCATGATCACTGTTCAACTGGGCTGACACTTTTTGGTCTTAAAAACTAGGCTTGGTATTAATGTAAACAATACAACCTTCCAGAGTTACCCACAATATCAGCAGAAGTCTCACTGTGCTTTTTCCTTCTATCCCCATCTGCAGTTCTAGGAATCTCTAATGCAGGGGAAGTTAACAGGCAGACTGTGGGCCAAATCTGGATCACCAGATGCTTTTGAACCAGACCTCAAAATCTATTTACTAATTATTTTCTTCTCTGGAGTCTGGACCTTGACTACACCTTCATCAAGAAATTTGCACCTTAACGGACTATCCCTGCAATGGATGAGCTCAGTAGAGGCATTTTTACAAAGTCTTCAGAATTGCAGACCTATGGCCTGGTGGAACCAGCTCAGCTTTCTTCAGCCTTGCAGCAAGGTGGAGACTCCCTTTTGGCTAAGACTTTGTTGCATGGCTCAGAACTAAGGTACCGGCTTTGCCTATTCCTTTCCTGGCAGCGCACTGATTGATGGAAGAAAGTGAATATTACTGCTCACATGGACAGTCGCAAACTGATGTATCCTAATATTGCTACATTGGACATCAGTTGTTAATAGGGAGATATTTAAAAAACAGTTAATAGATTTAGGAGGACAAGTCCTGTTGATTTTCAATGGGACTTTTGTTTCTGGCCATTACAAAGAACTCCTAACAGAGTAATTTTACTGCTATTTGTTTTTAAAAAATTACACTAAACAAATCAATGGAATGCCAAACCTTTCATCCCTGCTGAATTGCATAACCAAGCTGAGATTCCTGTTCTGTGTGCTTTTAAAACAGAGGCATGTATCTTTAAATATTAAACAACACTGATAAAATCATCCTTACAGATGACTGATTTATCTAGCTCAGTGCGCTATAAAAACAGGAAACATTACAAAAAGTCTTATTTAAAACAAAATTCTTTAATAATTTTAACTATAAAGACAATTAGTACTTGAATGCAGCATGGATAATAGATTAAATACATTATTACTTAAATATCTCAAAGCTGATGTGTTTTGCAAAACAAAAAGGGTTGACACACACAAGCCTAGGGTTAGTTGCCAGTTGTTTCCATATGAAGACCGAGTGCAGTATATCAAAACATTTATTAAACATTTCTTAGTACAACTGCTATTACATATAGTCAACCCCTCTTTATACTTTTTTTGTCACAGTGAATTCATCTGCAACAATACCTTGAATTGGAAAACAAAGATAACACTAAAACAATTAGTGTTGACATTAGAAAGTTTGGTCACATAACACATTGGCATTGGTTATCGTCAAAACAGTAAACAATGCATTATCAGTGCATTAAACTGGGTTCAACAGAGTCAACAGCAATTCGACAGAACATGAGGCAAGCAGTAACCAATCACTCTACAAAGTAACTGTTGCTGACACTCCTAGAATCTCCCCTCCCTCTGCCCCGGGGAGCAATACTGTGCATGGTCAAACACTGGAGTAAAATTCTGTTGACAGACAGTGACTGAGGCCTCAAAATTCAGCAAAGCATTTAAGCACATGCAAAAGTCTGCTCCTATTCAGCAGAGCATTTAAGCACATTCTTAAGTCTTACTCAATGGGACTTTGTGTGCTTCAAAGTTTTGTAGAAGAGGGATGCACTTAAGACCATGCTTAAAATTATGTGTAAGTGCTTTGCTTAACTGGGGCCAGATTCATGACATGCCAGATAATCAAATGGGCCATTAAACTCTTTGATGAATTCTCAAGACAGGTACCTACCTGATTTGTGCTCAACAGTTGTGAGATTCTGTGCACACAAAGTGAGCAGGTGTTGGTATAGAGGCCTGTACAAATTTGACTCAATTCTGAACCACTCCACTGCAAAACTGGAACTATGTATTTGTAATGGAAAGTAGTTCTATGGTTCCACCAAGTGAAAACAGATTTTCAGAGCCAGCGAGGGGATTCAGGCCCCATTCCTATAACTGAGGGCCTGCCAACGCTTGTGCCTGCATGGAACTCTCTAGAAGCCAATGAGACTCTTCACAGGAGCAGCAGTTCACCTAGGCTCTGTCAAGCTGCAGGATCACGAATGATTAAGCCACACAACTCTCGTTGACATAAATGGAGGCTGTGTGGTTAAGTCCCCTGGTTGGCTTTTAAAATCTCAACTGATTCATACTACGATAAGAGCTGTATGGAAATTACGCTTGTTGTGCTAGTTGAGTAATAAGGCAGCAAAAGATTGGATACTGCAGTACTGCATATTTCTGGAGGTTCACTAAAAAACCACCAGCATTTGAATTTTGCATTATAGGATTTTCTTTTGCAATAGCTAAATAATCAATTAAGTCTCTGGGATCTTGCCCACAGTATCAAAAAAACCAACACAAAACAATATAATTTCATGCTCGGACATGGTGACTGAGAAAAATCAGGCACTTAGCAGCATCATCTAGTTGTATGTAATTTTGCATATTCAATGACAAAAACACATTTTAAAACTTAGCTGTATTATAGGATTTTCAAAAGCAAAGAAAGTAGAGAACATCTGACATGCAAGAAACATTTTTGTTCATGTACAGAATAATCCATTCTATATTCCATCCACATAGGGGTACACTGAAATATCCAATATACTGCATAAAAGATTCCATCTACATTCAGAATCAATATTAAAAGTTAAGCATACAGGCTTCAAAACATTCATGCCTATTACACACAGGTGTCTAAAGTGCAATTATCAGGAAAAGTGACTAAACCGGATGCTAAGGGATTCTGTGTTTATTGTCTCATTGACTCCAGTTAAGATTTACTATGTTCTCCTGCCTTCCATTAGGAAACGTTTCTCCAGTTAGAATATTTCTTCTATAGCTATACTGGTTTTGGAACGTTAACCAAACTGTACATTTAAACCCCAGTCCTGCAGTTTACACAACGCAGGTGCAACCTCACTAAAATCAAGGGATTGCTTCATCTGTGTATTGTCAATTGTAAGGTTAGGTCTTAATGGCTGCAAAATAAAGAAGGTCTGACTCTCAGAACCACTGAGCTGTTGAGGAAGGGTGCCCTGACTTTGTCACTTCCCGAGCAATCACTGTAATTTAAGAAAAAAATCTTCCAGTATGAAGTGTTCCTCCTGACCATTCATCTTCTGCCATCAGATGCCCAAAATACTATATAAATTGATTTTAAATGACCAACTGCATTTAATAAGTGTTAGTGATTGCTGCCCAATTGCTGAATCCACAGTAATCAAGATAGGTAAGTGTCAAAATCACTGAGGGTAGTAGAAACTGCGGGGTGCCTGATGTGTTTAAGGTGCCTAAACATGGAGTTGGAAGCCTAGGTTTAGGCTTGTGTTTTTGAGAATATTGGCTGCTAGCATTAGCCTCCCCACTTTTAAACTGATGTCTCATAAATGTAACCAGCTGTTGGGAACTAGATGTTGCAAGCAATCAAATTCAAATAAAAACAAAAAAATCCAGCTTTAAACTTCTCCTTTAGCTTAACATGTCCTGCCAGGGAGTGAATACATTAGTTTTAGAGCCAGAGGGGCTCAAAGAAAAAAACAAACAGAATTTTTACCATTATGTACTTACTACCTTCCATACATGCAATACAAGTTTATACACACACATTCTATATATATATATATATATATAGCCACCTAAAGGTAACATAAATGCACAGATATGTTGGCAAGCAGGTTTAAATTCAGATATCTAGAATTAAGGCCTTGAACCTGTGGCCCTTCTGTTCATAACACCCACTAAAAAGTCAGTCAAATTTGAGTGCAGATGAATAGGAGCAAGTGTATAACCCGAAAGACACTTAACAGGTGTCTAACAAGTCCACTTACCTAGAGCTAATATATTCAGCCATAGATTAGTTCAATACTTTGCAATTCTGCTAGTGTTGGGAGGTCTGAGTTAGGATACTTGTCTTTATCTCTGCATCTTTAAATTAAGGGCACTGGTAGTGTGCAATATACGTGATAGAGGTAGATGTGCAAGTGATCATTCTATTGCATATTCCAAATTCTAAATATGGTGCTTTTAAAACGATCAGTTTGTTCTAAACACTTCCTGGTTGTGCACCTCCTGGTATTACAGCTGAAAGAAGAAACATTTTTTCTCCCCTAAGGAAGAGTTCTGGAGATAACTAATACTGTTAGCCAACTTGAATTTCTGCTTTCAAGTAAGATGTAGGTGAGATTCCTCCTTGCTGGTAGGTCTGAATCTGCCACATCCTATACTTGTTGAAAAAGCACTTTTTCACTGTTGAGCTGCATCTGAAAAATCCTGACTCCTGATGTATGGGGTAGTGTGGTGTTGATTTTTATTGCCAGAAAAGGTTAAATGTACTAATGTTGTTTCTAAGGCAGAGGTTCTCAGACCATGATCTATGAAACACTTCCTGATAGTCAACCGGGGAGTTGGTCACATGGTAATGGGCTTCCTGGTTTTTCATAGATCTTTTTAAGGCCAGAAGTGACCAGTATGATCATCTAGCCTAACCTCCTGTGTGAGAAAGGCCAAAGAGTTAAAGTTTCCAACCTTTAAACTGCATCAAAATGCACTTACTACTTTGTGAATGTTACTTTTCCATGGCAGTAACAGTCACAGAGATCTAGTGAGCTCACAAATGGGAAGATGGTCCATGTGACACTGTCTTGTCAGATGTAGTCTGAGATCTGCTGCTCTACGGATATGTTCACACTTCAGGGGCTAAAGCGACACAAATATAGCATTGCAGCGCCATACTGTAGATGCTACAGCAACAGAAGAGGTTTTCCCAACACTGCAGTAAAGCTACTTTACTACTTTACTAAAGCTACAGTAAATCTAGTGGTGTCTATACTGGGGCTTAAGTTGGCTTAATTGCATCTCTTGGGGTAAGAGTTTTTCACACCCCTGTGTGACGTAGCTAAGTTTTAGGTGTACACCAGGTTTCAGAAAATAAATACTTCTTTGATCTGCTTGATCATACAAGCAATATAAACAAGTAGCAATGTAATGGATACATGCATGTTCTTTACATAGTCATTTGGTATATCTATTGTTCAAGCAACTGAACAAGGCCATCTGGATTTCATGTTTGAAACAAGAATATAAAGTTTATTCTGTCCTGACATTTTCAGTAGGACTTACACTTTGTAAGGTAGTGCTTCCCAACACATCCGTAACTTTAAATTACGAGGCTTAAACATCTCAGTTACATTCTTTATGTAGTGGCAATGTCTTGAAGAGAGGCTTTTGGGGAAAAGGTGTGTGTTTTGGCTACTTCAAGTGAAAGAATAAGCCACCTTGCAAAACATTACGCTAAAAACAGAAACCGCAAAACTATTTTTACTTTTTTGAGCCAAAAAAACCCAAACAAAAAAACACAAAACAGAAGCAAACTGACAAGACATGTTAAGACTTATTTGACATCCCGACAAATGAAGTTTACATGATCTGAAAAGGAATATGCTATATTGCTTCTCACAAGCATGTAGGATGTTGAGCAAGTTTTTTAAAACCCATCTTATACAAGCACAGAGACATCTCTTCATCAGGAAATTGGCTTTTCGCACATGGCAGTGACTGCACAAACACAGTTAAGTCCTGAAAATACATAACCCCAGACTCTGCAATAAGAAAAATAAGGCCATTGAAAAATAAAAGTTTTTTTAAAAAAACAGTAAGTAACCAGGAGGCCATCATTAACTCTTGATATGTTCTGCATGCTGCAGATGTAAAGCAGAACTGCTGCTATGGGACGGTGCTTCTGGCTGTAACTCAGCAAAGCATGTGCTTGATTCCCATTTGTGGCAGAGGTGACTAAAAAGATCACAAAGTCCAGCTCCTGGGAGGGCAGAGCACAGGCTTGATTGGGGGCATTTGGTGGGGGAGAACAGACACCTCTCTAGTTGTATTTTTGACAAGGACTAAAAAGCTCTTCTCAGAAACCATTTTTCCCAGATAATTAAGGTGCCCAATTCAGGAAAGCCCATTGACTTCAATGGGAAGTACGCACCCATTGTGCTTACTAGTGACTTCGGCTCTGGTTAAGTTGCAGATCTATCAGATAAATGTTTACACAGACTGCAAGTTAGCTGTCAACTGCTAGTCAAACCACCATTTAACGATTCACATTCTGACAGTGGTACTATAGAAGTGTGCAGGTAAATTGCACAGAGAGAAAGACATTAAAAGGAAAAGATCATTTTGGTAAATATTAATTGTACATTACAGGATCTAGTCTCATCTTTGAAGAAGTAAAACAAAAAGTTACACAGCCAAGACTTTGCAGATTTCTGAAGCAGCTTTATAGGTGCCCTGCCCCCACACCACCTGCACCCCCACTCTGTCCACACTCCTCCCCTTCTGTCCCAGAGCCTCCTGCATGGCACAGAACAGCTGATCTGTGGCAGGCAGGAGGCACTGGGAAAGAGGGGGAGAAGCTGATCAGGGGGGCTGCTGGTGGGGAGAGCTGGCTGACACTTTTTTCCATGGGTGCTCCAGCCCTGGAGCCCCCATAGAGTTGGCGCCTATGACCACAGCTACTGCCGCTCATTGGGGAGTGGTTTAATTATGTTGACTGGAGAGCTCTCTCCCGTTGCCATAGAATGGCTGCACGAGAGACCACGGAGCGGTGAAGCTGCATCGGTACAGCTGTACCGCTATAAGGTCTCTAGTACAGATGGCCTCAGAGCATGTTGTCAATTATGCTGAGGAGGCCAAAAAAAGGCCTGATTTTCATAAGTAGTGAGCACCCTTCACTCCAACTGAAATAAGTGAGAGTGAAGGATACTTAGCACCTCTGAAAATCCAATGAATAGTTGTAAGATTGTAAAATATGCGGGGGGGGGGGGGGAGGAAGAGAATTTAAAGCTAGACCAACATGTATATAAACAAGCATTTAAATTAAGTGGCTGTGAATCTGTGAGTGTGAATTATTTGCAAAATGACAGCAGGATTAATAAAGGATGTTCAGTACTTGCTAGGGATATTCAGAATGACCAGAAATAGCCTCCTGGATTCTCACACAAGTGAGAAGGACTTGGGGCACTTTTCAAGTTTCCTCACATTCATAGCAAGAATGTCAAAGTGACTCAAACCCCCTTTTTTAAAGGGGCCTTGAGCCATTTCACTGGTGTGCCCTATCCCCATCCGCTGCTGGGAAACACTCCCGATGGGTCCCGCATCCTAAAAAGGAAAATTATTAATAATAATTATAATTATAACAACATAATTTAATACAATTTCTCTATGCTTCCCACTCCCTTGACTTACTGCAAATAGCAACATATAAGCATGGTAAAAGAGAGCCCTAAATAATTACATACCTCACTAAACTGTATAAAAGTGCAAGCTTGAATTAGTTCAGAAGATTCAGCTCCTGACAGGCCTCCTGGATACTTAGCTTAGCCATCACTTGGCCTACCATTTTCATAATTCAGTTACTAATATGAGTTTAAACCAGACCAGATGGACAACTGAATGAAAACATCTGCAACCCATTTAAAAAAAAAAAATGGTAAGGTTTCTGTGACCAGCACAAAATATTAGGCCAATATCTTCAGCTGTACAACATACACACAAAAATATTGTGTCTTAATTCTGTTTTAACACCTTAACAATAAAACGGTTCTAAACATTATCCCCATAATGCGCCGACTCTTCACTCTGTGCTGTGTCTGGCAATACCAGTGATACAGAGAAGTCTAGTTCCTGCTACACAACCCTTGAGCTGATGCATAATTTTGCCACATCAGTGTCAACAGCTGTGGAATTTCTTTATTCAGCCAGTGGTCACACTTGGGTGGTTGGATTGCTCACAGTCAGTGCTTCTTGGGGGGTTCCACAAGGAGAATAGGCCATATTCCAAAAACAAACTGAAAAGAAAAGGGGGAAAACAAGATTTGCTTGCAATGTAGCCTCTCAGAACAGATGAAATACAGTTCACTTATTCTCAGTTATGTTTCTTGGAATTAATACACAGAACACAATGTAAAAATAAAGCCAGAAACAGGAAGGCCTGGCCAATGAGCCCAGAAGCATGCTTAAGTGTAAGCCAACCATATGGCCCACTCCTACACTGCATCAATAAGCACAAAATGTTTGACAGCTTACCTTCACCTTTGGCCTGTACTTCAGGAAAAGCGTCCTTGTGTATAAGCTAGGGGGAAAAATCCTTTCATAAGATGCATTGCTGAATTATGAGCATTTAACAACCAAAGTGCCAAACAGTCGAGGTACATAGTAGCTATACTTAAGGCTTTGTCCAGAGCAAGTGCAACACTGATGCCAGCAGTGATCTCCGAGATTTCCTGACCACACCAGATCACTTCTGTGATCATAGCTCAGCCTCGGCTTGTTCTGCCTGGGTTTCCCCGGCACAGATGGAGGATTAGTCACAGAGCCCCATTTTACTGGCTGTCCCATAGCAGCAAGTGAGCGGTCTCTCCCCATCCCCGCCTCTAAGGAAAGGGAGAGGAACCTAGAAGAGCATTCCCTCAGCCACAGGGGAAACAGCAATCAGGGACTTGTCCCTCCCTAGCCTGGAGGAGTGGAAGAGCAAACTCCCCAAGTAGCCAGGGTGCTGAGCAAAGCTGCATGCACTGATAAGAGAGCAAGTGCAAGCCCGTCTCCCCCTGTACTTGCTTCAACAGTGGTTTTCATTTGGTTTTACAGACCTTCACTTCAGGAAGGGAGGCACTGCTTGCATGCTGGGTATGTATGACAGTCACACGCGCCCTTAGCATTTATACAACACTGAAAGTAGAACATGAGCAAATGGAAGGTTGCACTGTCTAGTTCCTGAGCAGGGTTGTGGGTCAGGACAAAGGGGGGCTATTATAGACTCTGCCACTCACTGTGTGATGTTGGGCAAATCTCTTAGGAAACCTGAGGCATGGAAATGCCTGAGCAAGTCACTGAAAGAACTCAGGAGTTCCTAGCTCCTACCCTGGTGCTTAATCCCCAGGACTTCACTGCTTTATAACAGTCCTGACAGAAGTCTACAAATATTCAAAGCTTGTAAACAGCAAAGAGTGATGGGGATTATTTATATTGGCACAAACATATATAAACTACTGCACAAGGAGAAGATGAAATTAACCAAAATAGGCTAAATATTAGAAAAAGCTCTTACACTGAGATCACAGGCCATGGAAGAATCTGAGAACATCCCGGCCACTTCAGAAATGTAAAACTAGACTGGAGAAACACCAGGAAAATTATACTACGGGGAGACCACTCAGCTCATTTGGAAACACACTCCTGGGGTAATGCCTGCAAAACCAATTTTTCCCTCCATTTACAGCCCTGCAAATCTAGCCTAGAGTATTTAAACTGTCTGCATTCATTTGCTTTTTGTGAAGAACTTTCTATATCCCGGTGTACTCAAGCCATGCAGAGCACCTGCCTTCTACACTGAGCAGCTGTGTTCAAGAAAACGCTATGGCAAGGGGGCTGTTGGGACCATCTCTAGTGAAAGAGCCAAAAGGAAAATAACCAGCTTTATAACAACTGGCAAAAAAACCCCAACCCTACTCTCAGTGTGGAAAAGCGCGTTTGAGGAGCAATTTGAATTCATATGCTAGCTGGAAAACCTCTTAAAGATATTTATTTTATGATTAGGGCCCTACCCATTTCACAGCTGTGAAAAATGCCTCACGGACTGTGAAATAAGCCCTTCCCTGTGAAAACCGATGTCCCCTTGGTTCCTAGGAACATCCCAACAAAGGGGGCTCCTAGCTCTGGCCGGGCTGGGGAGGGACAGGACTTGTCCATCTCCTGCACAGCCGCTTGGGGTGGGGGTGGGATAAGGGAGTGAGACAGACCCAGTCCACAAATGTCCTGCAGCTGCAGAAAGCTCTGCGGTTGCTGCCTTCAATGTCCTGCAGCTGCAGAAAGCTCTGCGGTTGCTGCCTTCAATGTCCAGCTCCAAAGGCAGCACAGAACTGAGGGTGCCAACCCCATGACTTTCACTATAACAGGTTTGTGGACCCTGCATTATCAGGATCCCCCTCAATCCCCTTTTGGGTCGGGACTCCCACGGTTACAATACCATGAAATTTCAGATTTAAACATCTTAAAATGTGCAATTTACCAATTTTCAAATCCTAGAGCCATAAAATTTACCATAATGGACTGTGAATTTTGTAGGGCCCTATTTATGGTTCAGAGGACAAAGCCATTTTGATGACACATTATGAACGAGCAACAAAAATGTTTTAATTTCCAGCCCAAACCCGGTTCTAATTCTCATCTACAATAGACAGCAGTAAAGAAAGAGCCAAAAATGATTGGAAAATTTGCAGAGCACCTTCCCCGACCATGAATTCAGCTCCATTCTTGCAAATACTTATGCTCACTCTTAACTTTACTCCCATGAGTGGTCCCATTGAAATCAGAGGTGCCTGGACATCAGTGCTAGATTAAGACAGCACCACATCTCCCTGCTCCACAAGATGTCTGCACCAGTTTTCGGCAGGGGTAGTGCTCATGGAAAGTAAACATGAGCGTAAGTGTTTGCAGCCCGAAGGAATACAAACATTTAAGTTAGCATCTTATGTTTGAAAAATGAAGCAATACAATCTCAAGTGCACTAGCATTTTCACTGCTGGACAGATAAAAACAACAAGATTGCCATTATGAATTGCAACTCACCCTGCAACACGAACAACTGTACACTTTAGTATATATTCTTCTTAGACAGATATCTCTACTAATTACAGAAACCTCCATCCCATTAGTTTAACACCAATTGTTATTTTTCCAATCCTTTCAGCTAGTATGACATTTAAAGGGCAAGATGCAACTTGGAAAATACCTGTCAAAAATCCTAAAACAGTTTCACGAATATCTAGTTTAGGCAATGTCTGCTACCAAGGTACATTCCCCAAACCTCACAAAACAAATCATAATTATGGAACAGATATTATTTTACTAGTGTGTCTGGTACTCTAAAATGATGCATTCCTAACTAGCAACTCAAATCTAAAACCATTTATAGAAACGCTAAATACTTTGCTTAACAAGCTATGGGGAAAAAGTCTATTTCCTACCTTAGTAGGATATGAAGGTAAGAGCCAAGGCCCGTAAAAATGTGCCACCAAGCATGAAACTGTGTCATGGCTCCCACAACAGGAGGCATCTTCTCTCGTAATCCCCTGTTCAAAGAAACATATGACAATGCATTTTTTTCCAGACTACACAGTCCCAAGAGCTAGTGTTCACCTGTCAAATCAAGATACTATTTCTGTATCTCAGTCATGTACTTAATACGTTCAGTCTTTATTAAGTCAATAACAACGATTACACGCTTTTTCCATTTTTAGTTTGGGAAGATGTTTGTTGAACCAGTCTTCTCATGGGTTTGGAAAACTACTGAGAATCTTCTACTCGAAAGGAATACTTAAATGGCTAGACAGATAACTTCGGGTATCGTACTTTTTAGACAACAGAAAATACTAATGCATCTTACTTCCCTCCCAGCCTCCCAAAGTGACAAATTTCCTGGTCAGTGTGGAAAAATAGGTTTGCAAGAGGAATTGGAATCCTTCTGAAGAACTCTGTATAAGCTCAAAAGCTTGTCTCTTCCACCAACAGAAGTTGGCCCAACAAACATTTAACTTTGCCCACCTTGTTTCTCTAATATCTTGGGACTGACATGGCTACAACACCGCATACCCACTTTTTTCTATCTGGTTGCCACTTCATCCCCACTCACCAATCTCGTGTGACGTTTGTCTTGCCTTTCTTTCCTTCCCAGTATGAGGCAAGGGCAGACTGGGTGGGCAGCTGTGAACCAAAGCACCAAGGACAGCTGCGTGATAACTCAAAGTGACTCTGGGTACGTGGGGCCCAAGAGCCTGGGCTCCAGCCCAAGTCCAAATGTCTACACTGCAATTTTATAGCTTTGCAGCTGAACCATAGGAGCCCAAGTCAGCAGACATGGACTAGCCAGGCGTGTTTTATTGTAGTGTAGACATACACTGAACAGTTTTGCTGGTAGGAAGCAGAATTCAGTGCAGAGCCTGAAAAGCTCTGCCCAGTTGGTTGACACCTGGCACTTCTAAGAGAAGAGAGCTGCTGGGAAAGAGGACAAAGCAGGTTTCCACAGCTAGGAGCATGGACATAGGAGTGTTCTGTTATCACCACACTCTGGTGAATGTGCTCTCAAACGTGTGTGTATATTTAAGTGAAGAAACGACTATCAATTAAGCACAAAGGTTAGCATCAAAACTCGCAGTCCACGAAAGAGGTGTGTGAACAATATATAGGTCTTAAACTTTAAGAACTAATTTCAAAAGAGTTGTAGATAAGCAAGATATTTAGTATTCCGCCTTGCGGGCTGCCAACGAAATTACGTGTTAAATTCCAATTCCAGAATTTTTACATTTTTTTTAATGCTAACACTGCTTAGAATTTGAGCAGCAATGAGAGGTCCACTGGGTTGCAAGAGCTAATCAAGAGCAGACTGGATAAAACACTTGTAAAGATTCTGTGGGGCTTATACTGCGCATATCAGGAGATGGACTCAAAATTATCCTGCAGAAAACAAAGCCATGGAACTCAGATTAAAAGATATGCAGACAAGTTGCAAATGCTTACCTCAATTTATCACAGAAAATGTTGTCTATATTCCAAAAAAGAAATCCCATTAAAAATACACTTAAGGATGTATACCCCAGACCCCTAAGCCATGGGTATACCCTAGAGAGAGAGAAGCAAAGTGAAATTTAGTTTTTATGATACAAACTGCATTTAAAGTAACATATATAAATTACACTATTTACAAGTTAAATGCCTAGTGGAAAAAAGTTTAAAATTCCTTTAATGGGACACCATCAACTTGAAATGTAAGCACATTTTAAAAAGTGAATTAAAGGTACAGTACTGTCAGGTAAAACATATCCCAAGTCCCTTCTATTTTGGGGTGATCACTCATTTTCCCTCCAGATGTTTCTTATGTCAGCAGATTGATTTCTAGCTAGCATTTATTTAGCCCCATAAATAATAGGCAAGCAGAGCCAAATCACCAAAACAGCCTTACCCAAAGAGCTTACTTTCTAAGGGCACAAGTTAGCTGAACGTATGAACAAAGAAAGGCAGACATTATATACTGTTAATTACAGCTGGACTAGCTCACTAAAGAGACGGGGTTATGTGTTTTATGGAGGAGGGAAAGAGAAGGGGGTTTATATGCATTATTAATGGAGAGTCTGGTCCACGAACACAGGGCAGAATCAATGAAGGTACAATGTGAGATCCTCTCAGCAATGAGACTAGGACGGGTGCGGGGAATGAGAGGAGACACTGATAGAAGCATAGTGCTGAAGAGTTCTGGAAGTAAGAAACCAGAGCTGAAGTCTAAGGAAGGGGGCCCCAATTTGAGTCACAAAAGACAAATATGTTAGGGGCTGGGTTTGGATGGATTGGAGAAAGAGAAGATACGGGGGCAGGGAATAGGTAAAGGAAGGATATTTTTGCAGTTAGGCAATAGACTGTCTCAGGACAGAGTTCAGGAAGAAAGGAATTTTGGGAATGTGGAGGAAGTAACTACAGGCTATGGCAAGAGTCTGGATATGGGAGAAGGAGAGTGTGACTGAATGATGTCAAGCGTTGGGTGAGAGAGGAAGGTGGGATAAGAGAAGGAAAAGTTTGGTTTTTACACATTTTAACTAGGGTGACAGCAGAATATATAAGACAAGATGTTGGAAGGATAGGCAGAGTTGTTAGAATTTACAGGGCTGGAAAGACAGTTAACCTAATCTGAAAAAAACACAAAACACTTTTTTATGGTAGAAAAACTCAAGATGGATATATATTGCTCAGAGCTAAGCAGTAGCTGAACCCTTGAGAGAAGAGATCAGTCAAGCAGGAGACACAAAAGAGAGGAGAGAGCACAAAGCAAACCTAGAGACTTAATTTAACATATTTATTCACACTGGCTGCTCTCTCTGTTTCTTCAGTTTTGCCAAGAGACACTTTTCACTGATTCTCAGTTCCTCCAGCACTTTTGATACCATTCCTTTTATTTTGGAAACAAAAATTAAAATTCCCAATTTCACATGTATCATACTTTACCCATTCAAAACAGTAACATCAAAAAAACTTTTACCTTTTAGCATCCAAGTACTTTACATGCTAATTTTAAGTACTGGGCTGCAGGGAAAACATTAACTGAAGTGTTTAACCCTATGACTGACATCCCACTTCAGCCAGCTACTAGAATTATTGTCTGGGCACTGGCAGTATTTGCAGTACTTTACAAAAACATAAAGGAAGATAGAGTTCCTGTGCCTGAAGGAACCAAACTGCCAGTCCAAAGCTATCCCCAAAACAACTGGCGAATGACACTGATCACAAATGTGTGTGGTCCAGGTTTGCTTGAAGGCACACACTAAGGTTAAGGGTTTGTCTACACTATACACCTTTTAGCGACACAGCTGTGCCACTACAGCCGTGCTGGTAAAAGGCATTCCGTGTAGCCTCTGTTTGTTGGTCGGAGAGAGCTCTCCTGCTGACAAAGCACTGCTCACACCGTTGTCAAAACTTTTGACTTTTGGGGAGTGTGTGCGGGTGGGTAACACCTCTGAATGATAAAAGTTTTGTCGTTCAGTGGATCTTTACTGAAAGACATGAATCACTCATCCACTGCCACAAGACCAGAGAGCATATGAACTTGGATCTCTTACTCATTTAGAGAAGTGGTCAGTAACCCCAGTTTCTCATGTTAAGTTGTTTTTAAGATACACACCTCTTAGATGCAAACACCTGGTTAGAACGTATCTACTTGTAATGCTTGAGCTAAGTAAACAGTCACTTACCACAATACAATATATACAGACCGAAGTACTATAATAGAAACCAGTGCTCCATACACAATCTGCAGGAAAGTGGAGATAAAGTTCAATGTTAGTGTGCAACATGCAGGTATTATTGTGTCTGTAAACCATACTAATGCAAAAGAAAACTAAATGTTTGTTGGTTTATCATCTACAGAATCTTTACTGACTTTTTCAAACCATCATTTTGTCTATTCCTCAGTACAGAGGATAGTTTTTCCCCTCTAAGTTTCCAAACAAAAACAAAGCCACAGTACAAAAAGCCTCCCAAAATATAAGCGTGGCTATTTCCAGGCCCAGCTGTTGGAGAGATTTAGCTCTTTTTCTGGAGATAGGAAAATCCAGATTTCAGAGACTCGTCAGGAATTGAATTAAAAAGCAAGCACTAGGCCACACTCTCGTATTCTAGTCACTATGGTGTAGACAAGGAACAGTGCAGTTCACAGCTCAAAGGGTAGTCAGCATCCTACAGCTGAGTTTTGATTAGGGAACACATCACCATATCATCCCTTCTCTGTGCACTTTAATCCAGGCCCACACACATGACAGTGGCCTTGGATAGTGTCTAAAATAGCAATTCCTTCACACACAGCATTTGAGACTAATGATACCGTGCAGCATTACTGAAAGCAGAAATCTGAATAGACCTCACTATGTCTATCATTCAGCAAAACCCAAGAGAGCATTCTAAGTTAAATGCGGCATACGTTCAGCATTGAGGCCTTGTCTAAACAGGGATGAGGTAGTGTTCTATGAGTAGACCAACAACTCAATCCTGATATGCCTTTTTACCTGAGAGGACCTAGTGAAACTGGTCAGCAATTATAAAGGTATTAGTGGGGGCTCTGGGAGACAACAAAACTCACCCATTAGTGGATAATAATATCCCCAATATCAGTCTCCACCAAAAGAGAATTTAATTTTACAAAGAGCTTGGCCACACCATGGCATGGAAAGCTGTAGTATAACTAAGACAACTGCGAGGTTTATAGAAGGGGGGAAATTCTAGAAATGTACAGGACAAGCTGCAGAAGTCACTGACCAAAAGGATTTTAGGAGTTGCCACAGAAGTTATGTTGAAAAAAAGAAACGTGAACTCATCTCTATACACTCTTAGGTAAGGTGGATTCTCATGAGGGATAGGATGGTCTTGCAGTTAACACACAGCACTAGGAGTAAATTAATCTCTCTGCAAACGGCAGTGAAACCACAGGCAAAGCTGAATAAACAGAGGACGGGAACACTCTGTCTCTCAGGACAGAATGAGGATGGAACTCTTGACTCTGGGTGTCAGCACCACTGCTCTTTGAGACTAGCTGATGTTTTGCAACTTCAGCTGAGTACACCTTACTTAAGTAGCCTAGGCAAAACACCCTGTTTATCAAACGGGGTCTCTCTCTACTTTTAATAAATCTTGTTTTACTGAGAAACCTGCTGCTGTTTTGGGGAAGAATCAGAGGGGTAGCCGTGTTAGTCTGGAATTGCAGAAGTGACAGAGTCCTGTGGCACCTTAAAGACTAACTAAAGTATTAGAGCATAAGCTTTTGTGAGCTAATACCCACTTCATCTGACGAAGTGGGTATTAGCCCACGAAAGCTTATGCTCTAATACTTTAGTTAGTCTTTAAGGTGCCACAGGACTCTTTGTCACTTCTGTTTTGGGGAAAGCTTCACTTAAAGAACGAGCACCTAGCATCCTCAAAAAGAGAGGTGCTATAGGATCAAGGGTGAGTGGAACTGAAACCCCTGGCATGGCATTATAAATTTTGGTCAACAGGGAACAAGCAAATGTATTTATTCCCAGTGAGGTATACTACAAAAAGCTGGGCAGATGATACAGAGGGGAGCAACCATGAGACTGAATGAGAAGAGAAATGGCCATGGAGTTAGGTAACAATCTCAGAAGGCAGAGATGGGACTTTGATTAATGTTTCCTACTCCCCAAAAGGAAGAGCAGTCAATTAAATTAAGCGGCAAAATGAGACAAAAAGAAGGGGTGCTAAACTCTTAGTTAGTATATATCAGCACAACATCACTAATGTATACCAGCTGAGAATATGGCTCAGAAGGACTGAACCCAAAAGACACCACCCCAGTGTGAAAGGCAGCAATTTAGGAAAAGAAAGAAATTATGGCTGCCCACATCCTTTCCCACATGCAGCAGGGGGTTGGACTAGATGACCTCCTGAGGTCTCTTTCAACCCTAATCTCCTCTGATTCTACAATAAACCCCAGATTGTCTCCTCTAACAGTATGCGTTATAAGGTCAATAGCCCAAATGAGACCACATTAGCAGAAATGATAGTATCTGGCACTTTTCACCCATAGATCTCAAAGCACTTTAAACAGGAGGTAAATATTTTCCTTATTTTACATATGGGAAAAACAGAGATAGAGGTGAAGTGACTTGTCCCTAATTATGCAGCAGTCTAGTGGCAAAGCTGGATTAAGACCCTGGTCTCCTAAATCCCAATCCAGTGCCACATATACTGGTTCACACTACCTTCCATTTACCATAGTATTCTCCTGGTACATCAACAAATCAGTAAGATGGACATGGAATCCTTGGCCAATAAACCATAGCATGAAGCTAGGCAGCAGCAAATCAGTATTTCAAATTACACAACTTGGGTATTAATTTTTAAAGAACTTTCCATATGCAACTCTTTTTTGTTTTGCAGTGCACTTCTAATCTTCCTCTTTTCTTCTCTCACTTCCATTTGCCATTCAGCCAATTTAAGACAACTCTGCCATTCAGCAGAGAGGTAGAAGAGAAGCCAGAAGTGTGTGTCCTGGAGACACCACAGAGGGGAGAATACAGGTCTTAAATTGTGATATCCTCCATATCCCTCTATTTTTCCTTCCCCATTCCCTGACCTTCCTTTGTTTTTCCTTTTAGCAAATCCCTTATCTTCCCTTCTCTCACTCTTCTTCTATATTAAATATAAATATTTATTAAACAGAACTCCTCCAAAATAATGATATTAAAAAACAAGACCACTACAAAATTGAGGAACTAGTATGGCATTTGCAAACCAACATTTTACCAACACTGTTTGTATGTTCTATCCCTTTTCCCACCCTTTGTTTTGTTTATTTAGCCTTCAGGCCAGCAGTTGTCTCTGGCAATAGAATAACTGAGGCCTGTGGTCACTATCATAATACAAATAAACAAATCGGTCCGGTTATTGGCATAACAATAATGTAACTGTAGCAGCTGGGGAAAATTCCTTCACTAAAACTCAAAGGCAGCCATTGAAGGATTATATATTAGTCTCAAAACAACCTTTAGCATTAAAGAGGAGAGGTTATGGTGACTGGCAGTACTATTGATAAGACTATGATTCTGTCACAGAGGTCACTGATTCTCTGACTTTCCGGGACCTCTTTTGGGGCAGGGCTGGAGCAAAGGTCAGTCCTGAGGCCGACCGGAGCCCTGAACCCGCGAATAGCTGACTGGTGGCCAGCTCAAGGCCTATCGAAGCAACAGACTCCAGCCACCAGAGCAGTGGCTGGGGTTGGGTGAGTCCCTGGGGACTCCTGTTTGTCCCCCCAACATCTCCATGTATTTCTAGTAAATCTCAGGGAGAGGTTACAGGCTTCTGTGAATTTTTGTTTATTGCCTGTGACAGGCCCCTGACTTTTACTAAAAATATCCATGACGGAATTTTAACCTTAACTACCCATATGTAACAAGACTCAATCAATTCTGACCTGAATCTTTATGGTACTAAAAGTGAAGCTCCCATCTAGACTATGTAAAAAGTGCACAGTGGACCTACCCCATTTGTGTTCAGAGTAAGAGCCAATTAGAGTTGTTACTAAAACAATCACTACTTTTTATTCACCATTGCAGTGAAGAACTAAACAAAGGGATTTGCAAGCATAATTCCAGTCTGGTTTATGCATTAACAGAAAAGTTAAGCAAAGTCTTATTACCTTCATTGGAGAGATGTGTGACCCAGAAACAACCCAGCTAGACTTGATATAGTTATTGTTGGTTAATACTGAACCAATGGAGGAAAGCTTTATATATATATGCACATACTGCCTGTGGTTAAGTGTCCAGAGGGAGTTCACACCTTGCTGCAACCAGAGATTGAGTTCTCCATCTTTGTGCCTCTCCACATTGCGTATAGTTTGAGGTCCTTTTAGTATTTCCAATGCATTAATGAACACTTCTATCTTGTCTTAACCCTGCTTTCCAAAAAGGATAAATTTAAGACGATCTGTCTCCCCCACCCCCAACACCCAAATTAAGAAACTTGTTCTGAAATGTTAGAAAACTCACTAAAAAAAGAGACAGCACACTAAAGGACTACCAAAGGACTGCTTTGATCATTTCCCTTACTGCTTTCTTCTTACTTACAATTTCCATCTCTAAGCATTCCTCTATTTCTGCTCTACAGACAGATTTCTGTCACACTGGTTAAAATAGTAGCAAACATCAAGCTTTTATCATGTAACAGACTTACACTGGCTCTTTGTACAGGAACGAAAGGCTTATGGCCAGCCCACAGGCCAGGTAAAACAGTGGCTAAAAATGTTACTCTTTGTAGCAGCTACTGACAGAATGAAGGAGCAAAAACTGAAGAAAAGCATTTTTCCTTAGAGCCACTGACTCGATCCCTCAAAATTAGCGGCTTAATGACTTGGATAGAAGATAATTTTTATCCCTGCATTATGACGACTAACTATTGCTGTGAATGGAAAGACATCCATCATTGACACATCTTGAAAAAAAGAACAAGAATTTAAAGTAGTATATTAGTAATAAGATGAATACACGTTTATGGTTCCAGTTTCTCACTGCTTCTCAAATAGCTCTTCCCTACATACTCCAAACACAACCATCCTAAGACACAAACCATTTAAACATTGTAAAGAGGTTCTGCGATCATGAAGGGATTATAATTGCAGTATCATGCTACAGTAGTTTCTTGCTGGAGAATATAAATGGAGCCACACAGCAAGCTTTAAGTAATGCTTAAATCCACTCTATACCTTTTCAAGTCTATCTTTTAAACGGGGGGAAAAAAAATTCTAAGTTTCTTCCCTGACTCCCCACAAAAGATAAACACACTTAATTTTTTTCTTTTAAAAGCTTCTTTCATGTTTGCTTCGGTTCTTTATGTTACTTCTCTCTGCATTTCTAAATATGGGCATTAAATAACTGCATCACTTAAATTACAATACTCTTCTAAACACACAAGGTAGCTTTATGGAACTCTGCCTCTTACAGCATCTGCTTTAAATTGGATTAGAAAAAACAGCAGGCCAAATAAGAAAATTTGCAAAGTAGCTTAAATAAAAGGAAGTAGCATAAGCATCTCTTCAACTTTTATCATCACAAAACACTTCCCTCTCCACTGTATGTGGCAAAAATAAAGTTGCACATTATTCAAGCTGCCACAATATTTCACCTTTGCATTGGAAAATACACCTTAGGCATATCAGTAGTCAATAAATCGCCCTTAAAAGTAGGGAACACCTTTCTTCTACAGGACCTACATTTAAATTTACTAAAACTAACTAAAACCAGTATTTTGCAACTCTTTCACATGAAACGCAGAAAGTTCAGTGGCTGACACAAAATCACTTTCTGTATCAAGTCAGAGGCACAGTTTGGGGATTCTGAGAGAGACTAGTCCCATACCCATCAGACTGCATTTCCAGCTGGGACAGGTTCAGTTTTCTGCTCCTTTCCACCATTTATTAACACTACTCCCAGCTTTCTGCCCCAGTCTTCATTAAATTGGCTAGTATTAAATTTGTCAGATTCAACTATTATTGCAGATATCAGGAACAGTACCGAAAGTGTCTGGGTCAATTAATATTTCTTTTCTCCAAAACAAAATGTGTAACATGAAATATTTAAGTCTTATTTGCTGTTTAGAATACAAAAAACAGACTTCTACTGTATAAGACTTAAATAAGTACTTGAGTTTCTGCAAGATGTTTAAGAAGTGGCGGGGGAGGGGGAGGAATCAGATGTTTAAACTACTACTTCTATTACATCAGTATCTAGAAACCCCATCCATCTTGGATGGGGTTTCTAGATACTGATGTAATAGAAGTAGTAGTGAGGACTTACTGTAGCATTCCTGTGTTTGTACAATGCTAGGCACTGTACAAACACAGGAATGCTACAGTAAGTCCTCACTTAAAGTCATCCGGGTTAATGTTGTTACGTTGATGATCAATTAGGGAACATGCTTGTTTAAAGTTGTGCGATGCTCCCTTATAACATGGTTTGGCAGCCGCCTGCTTTGTCCATTGCTTGCAGGAAGAGCAGCCCCCTGGAGGTAGCTGGTGGGGGCTTAGAACCAGGATGGACCGGAAGCCCCCCTAGCAGCTCCCCACGCCCCTAAATTCCCTGTGCAGCAGCTGCCCACCAGGCTATCAGTTGCTGTAGTTCAGCTCTCCTTCCCTACACCGCCATGTGCTGCTCCTGCCCTCTGCCGTGAAGCTGTTCCCCGGAGTCTCCTGCTTACCTAATGTCAGGGTGTCCGTAGGGTGGGGACACCAGAGAGCTTGGGGCAGCAGCTACTGTCTCAACTCCTGGATCAACTTAAAAAGACAATGTACTGAAGAGTGGGATCAACATACTTAAAGGGGCAATACGCATCTCTCCCCCACACATAGGGAGTGTGTCTCTGTCTGCCATGCTGTCTCCGCTCCCTCCATTCATGCTGCCTTGTACAGTGAGGCTACATTACCAAGGTGTTAACCCTTGAGGAGTCAGTGGAGTGCTAGCTCAGAGATTTGACCACTGGCCTACTAAACCCAGGGTTGTGAGTTCAATCCCTGAGGGGGATATGGGGCAAAAATAGGGATTGGAACTGCTTTGAGCAGGGGGCTGGACTAGATTACTCCTGAGGTCCCTTCCAACCCTGAGATTCTATGATCTCCTTTAAATTACAATTCTGATCTACCACTAGCTGTGGCTAAGGCTTTCTTTGCTCAGTTTCTGTCCATTACTCCCACTGATGCTCTTTGTGCCACCATAAACAATTCCACTCCTTCCTTGATGTTCACAGTGAAAAATACTTAGGTCCTTAAGAATTTTATTTTTCCACTATGACCGCTCTTTCCAAACTTAATTGTTAGGGAATCAAGTCCTGTAAGGAAAAAAAAAATATTTGGCTATTTAAGAGAGGGTATAGACTTGGGCCTGAAAGTTAAACTGCAATTATATACAAGAATCATTGCAGAAGTGACAAAGAGTCCTGTGGCACCTTAAAGACTAACTGAAGTATTAGAGCATAAGCTTTCGTGGGCTAATACCCACTTCATCAGATGCATGCAGTGGGAGAATCCAGGATCTAAATAGGTAGGCAAGAGCTGGGTTAAAGATAACAGGGTGGGTCCAGCTGTTATCTCTAATCAGGGAGGGTGAGGTATTCCTCTAGCAGCTGAATTGAGCAGCTGAGTTCACACTCGATTAGAGATAACAGATAACAGCTGGACCCACCCTGTTATCTTTAACCCGGCTCTTGCCTACCTATTTATACCTGCCCCTGGATTCTTCCACTGCACGCATCCGACGAAGTGGGGATTAGCCCACGAAAGCTTATGCTCTAATACTTCAGTTAGTCTTTAAGGTGCCACAGGACTCTGTCACTTCTGCATTTATATACAAGTTCACATTACTTCTCCAGAATGCATTCATTTAATTCAATATTTATTGAAGTTACATAGAAATTCCCTGCGTACTCTATCTAAAATAAGGGGCAGATGTTAAAGTGGAAAAAATACCTAGTTAATTACACAATCAGGTAAATACTCCTTCCCCATTTACAGTGTATTTGGGTAAATTCCATGCAAAAGTAAGTGCAGTACTTGAACATTTGGAATTTGTTCATTTCCCTAATAATAAACAATTTGGAAAGAGCAGTCATAGCAGAAACACAATATTTTTAAGGAGCAAAGTATTTTTCACTGTTACCCTTCACAACTTCATGGTGAGAGGATGACTGATGGCATGAAGGCTATATTCTGAACTTAATGGGAACCAGATATAAACATTAAAGCCAAGAGGCAAGGACTTAAAGTTTCCTAGAATTCTTCCTACTGCTACAGGAAAGTGACCTCTTAATTTGCACCATATTTAGCAGCTCAGACGTTACAAGCATACCAAGCTGGCTTCAGTCAAGATGTAATACTTTCACAGCAGTGTGTAATATTGCTCAGTAGGCATTTGACTTAAAACAATCAGCATCAGTAAAACTTAAGTTTCTTCCATTGTTACATCCAAAATTTAAAATTAATAGATTCAAAATCAGAGCGGTGAGTGGCTCAAAAGAAGAATTTCCTTTAAGTCTCTATTTTCACCCGGATCACCATAATAATGCACATGTTCCTCTTGTTACATAAGCATGGAAGTAGCATCACGATTATCAGGCCTTTTATTAATATAGGAGCAGAAATGCATATACCATTTCTTAGCCCTGGTCTCCACCGTGGGGGGTGAGGAGGAGGGATCGATCTAAGGTGCGCGACTTCAGCATAGCTGAAGTTGATATACTTAGATCGACTTACTGCAGCATCTTCATGGCAGTGAGTTGACTGCTGCCACTCCCCTGTCGACTCCGCCTGCTGCGCCTCTCACGGTGGTGGGACTTCTGGAGTCAACGGGAGAGCGCTCAGGGATCGATTTATCGCATCTAGACTAGACATGATAAATCAACTCCCAATAGATTGATTGCTACCCACCGATCCGGCGGGTAGCGTAGACCTGCCCTTATTGTGCTGGCTGTGTCAGTGATGGTGGTATATTCTGTGCCATGACATCTGAACAAATTAAGGTTTCAAGGGTCAGTCTTTCAAGGAGTGGAGCCCCTACACATTAACTGTCCAGATGTTATCCTGTCAATCAGTCAGTCATAGATCCATGTGGGGAAATATCCACTCCCATTCTGTGTAGAGACATAATCATGATTGCTAACCTTTTGCATTTGTAAATATCAGTACAAAAAAGGCAACACTCTATATTGGTAGTGCTGACCCTCTCCCTATCAATACACAGATCCATGTCTAGGCATGCAAGTGACCACGGGGGCCTGAAAACACAGCCTGTCACATTTCTCTAGATTAGGAACAAGCCTGCATCTTCTAAACACCATTCTGAATTTTTCACCAGAAAAACATTGAGTTTTCAATCAAATATAGGTAGGTACAGACAAAGCGAGGATGCAACATCCACTAAAGGAGGCAGAGAGAGAAAACTGCTGCTTAGTACACCACCTCTCTCATAACAGACCTAGTGGCCCTGCTGCTGCTGAAGCCCCATAACGCATCTGCCCTCTGCAGCTTTCCTCGTATTTTCATTCCAGAATGACCTGTGCTGCTGAAGCCTCAGAGTCAAATCACTGTGAACTCAGAGGCATAAATACCAGGACAGCCAAAGAGTACCAAAGAGTTAGGGTACTGGTTACATTTCCATATATCTGAGGCCTCTGAAGAGAAATGACTCAATGTCAGTTTCTCTCACACACAGCAGCCTTTATACAGCAGCCAGTTTTCATCCCTATCTTCTGACAGGAAATAGGAGGAGCCAGCAGAAAAACAAATGGGCTGTATTGCTATTAAGGAGCAACTAAGGCTGGAGAGTTGGGTTACATGGCTTCTCAGCAACCAAGAAGAGAGAAGAGCAGACAGGTGTCCCTCGCGCTCACGCACCCCATGCCACAGTAGCACTGATTATTTATATAAGGTAGCCATTGACCATCCAGGTAAAATATTCACTCAAATACTGAATTTACCCCATCACTCCTTAATGACGAAATAAAATCATTAGGTTTTGAGACAGTTCTCCAATATTTTTTCCAGGTCTCCAGGACTGCAGTACACCAATAAAAAGTGTGACAGGCACAATTATTCTTTTTGCAAACTTGATGTATAATACAAGATTCTCAAACATGATACCAACACGGCTACAGCAACACTGCATATATTATTTAACAAGACTGTCTTTCTGCTAAAAAATTAATTGCAAAGGAATAAGATTTACCTGATGAAATACAGGCTCTTTCAAACTTAGGTAAATCTGCAAAGAGTTAAGGAAAAACAAAGTATGTGTAACACTTTTTTTTTTTTTTTTACACACACAGATCTCTTTGTTTTACACATAGAAAATCAAAGACTTAAGCCATGTGAGAATAAAAATACAACTATCCACCTACATAGTACTAAACTTGATTAGGCATTGGAGTTCTTTCCCCTGACAATAGCAAGGACCAATATTCTTTGAGTCCACACAGATTTATGTCACTATTTTAAAAAAAGTAGTTTTAATAGCTACCTTAAACAGATAGTTTTAGATATGAACATCTCTCAATTTATTCAAACTGCAACACACACAGTAAATTAAAAGTACATTAACATTTTGAATATATATAATCCTTGATGGGTACTGAAAAAGGCTGAACTATAGTCCTCATAGGCAATTAATTTTTTCTTTCAATTATCAATCTGTTAAATGAGCTCTCTAAAGTCCCATAGATGCTAACAAAAAGTCACAGTAGACTCCTACTGCTAAGGTAGTGAGTTCATATCCTGATTTAGAAAAAGTGGGCATTGTATCCATGAAAAGAATTATTTGTTCATTTCAGTCTCAATTTGATCTGCTTCACAACATGCCATATCAAAAAGGCTCAGAAGAACAGTTAACGCATATAAAGATGCAAAATCTGCAAAACATTAGGATAAGGGTCAGCAATGAAACTGTTGGGATTACTTGGCTCTGTCTCCCATCATCAAATATAGAGATTCCATCCATGTTGGTTTTAGGATCCTAGGAAGCGTCCCCCCAAAACATACAGGGAGCACACTGAACCAAGGAACAGAATCAAATTAACCATAACTCTGTCATTTATTTTGATAATTTAAATAGCTAACTTTTAGTTGTAGCTGGGTTTGACTTCTATTTAGCACATACATTGCTTTCTAACTGTAGATCTCAATGCACTTTACAAAGATAACTGAGCACTATTAACCTCATTTTACAGATGAGGAAGTTAAGGCTCAGAAAGGTAAAGCAACTGCCCAGGGTTTCAGAACAAGACAGTGGAAAAGTCAGAAGAGCAGACCATTTTCCACTCAGGACCTAGCACCTGGATTGCCTCCTTATACTCTTTATATGAATGAACTTTTAATTTTTCCACATAAAGAGTTTGGATCAGTTTTTATTTACAGAAGTCATTAAAGTTTCCCATAGAAAAATTACATTTTGCACAATGCAATAACTAAATTAGTCTCCCCAGCTTTGAACAGAATTATCCTCCCTTGCCCAGTTTCAACAGCAAGCAATGAAGTACAAGAGATGGAATTTTGCCAGTTTAATATTCCTTAAGTGTTAGGAAAATTACTAATGCACATATGAAAGTTTGGCATAAGAAAAAGTTACTTACTATGCTGACTATGACACTGAAAGTTATTAATACAAAAAGCAGCGGATAATTGACACTGTTCTTGTGCTTGAAACATTCGTACCTGAAATAAAACATACAGTAAAATTACATGCAGGATTTATCATTTATGTATGATAAAGTAAAACAAGAGGTAACGATGTTAAAAATAATTATTTGTTGGAGATTAAAGGGAACCTGTGAGACAAGTGATATGAAACTCATGTGCCCTGTGAGAAAATTCAGACTTTCCTACAAGGCCCTGTCACTTTTACAGATGGAATATATTTCACTTGTAATAAATACTGGCCTGATATTTACTCTCAATTACATGCTACTGTTGAACAACTTGTTTAGGTAAAATACAAGCTAATACATGCAGGGAAAGATAACCCAACAAAAAGAAAAAGCCTGGGAAGAAATAATGCCTAAAAAGGTTTACTCTTTTATGTACAGCAATTTAGATATAACTTTGATGTGGTTATTAGAAAAAACACTGAAAAACTTTCACATAGTAACATGTAGCCCAAAATTGTATTGCATCAGAAAACAGGAAATTATATGGCTGTGGTGCAATCACACTTAGATTATTGGGTAGAGTTCTGAGAACCACATAATCAGAAAATAGTTTGATAAACTGGAAAGAACTCAGAACAGCAAATGTGACTGGGGCTGGAGGAATGGATGTGTAAAGAAAAAATATCTAAATATGTATAGTTTAGCTAAACATGAATAAAGGTTAATGTGTCTCCAAATCACCACAGATGGAGAAGAATTACTTAGCCTTATAGTAATGGGATGAAAGGGAGGAAAAATATATACTTATTATCTGCAAAATATCTTCAGGATAGGAAGATGTATGGCTCTGGAGCATCCTGCCAAGAGAAGTGGTAGAAATTCCACTACTTGGGATTTTAAGTTAGATTGAACCAAGGGCTAGGAAATGTTCAGTATTGAACAATCCTACTTTGGCAAGCAGATGAACTAGATGATCTCTCTTCATGAGCTTCCCTAATTTTACTAAACATAATCACATTATGTAAAGCACTTCTATTTAAGAATTTACATGCAGTATACTACTCACTGTATACAATTTCAACCAGATTCTGTGCATAAGCTTCTCCTAGGTCTTTTATACTTTTAAAAATATGGAATAACCAATAGGAACCAAGAACCGCTGTTCAAACTTTGTTTTTCCCCTCTCTGAATCACATTCAATTCAGACAAAATAAATGCAAAAGAAATCTCAGGGGGACAGGATAAAAAAAGATGGAGAAAATTTACTCTCTCTTGCCACAGAGGTCTGGACAAGAGGCAATGAGTTCAAACTACAGCATAGCAGATTTAGATAAAAATCTCAGGAAAAACTTCCTATCTGCAAGAACAGTAGGACAATGGAATAGACCACACAGAAAGGTTGTAGAAGCTCCTTTACTGGAGACTGTCAAAAGGAGGCTGTATAGCCATGTCTTGGTCCTCAACCTATTTACTATTGTGGGCCATATATGCACACAATATATACACTAGCTACATGGCCCTGAGGCTGTCACATGAGGTGCAGCTGTGTGCCGATTGGGCTGCAAGTGGCCCATGGGCTGCGGGTTGAGAACCATTGGTTTAGACATAGCAAATCCTGCATCTTGGCAGGAGGTTAGACTCACTAGATGACCCTTGTAGTCCCTTCTAACCCTGTGGTTCTATGATCCTAGGGTGAGTTCAAATTAAAGTGAAACAATTTTAAAAGACTGAAAACATTATGGACCCAAGTTTTACATCATAGCTGGTGTAAACTGCAGTACATGCAGCTATTATAATTTACCCCATCTGAGGATTTGGCCCTACAGTATTCCACAAGCCATAGGCAGACTTCATCTGGTGTAAACTGGTGCAGCTTTATTGAAGATCTGTCCCTATCTTTTTAAATAGTCAAACAAAACTCATTGCTTGCACCTAGTTCATAACAGGAATAAGTGGATCCGTTTCATTAGTTGGATTTTCAAGGCACAGCCCGCCATGTTGCTACACGGACTGGATGTGGCAGGTGGGTAAGACAGTATTGCTTAACTAGACTAATTTGTTGGAGTTGCAAAATGCTACACAGTTCCCTGAACCAGGGAGGAGAACTGCTTTGGATGTTGTGCCAAAATGTTATATTAGTTTTTCCAGGACACTATCCTACAAAATATTTTGTTTCCTTAAGAATTTTTTTTAAAGGGTGTGGGAAAGCAGGCTTGACCAGAATTTAGAAGTTTACATTCAGAGCACAGGTTATATCACATTGTCCCTAATGAACCATAACCCTGCTGTTTTTGCAAGAGTTTCATTACTTGTTGTCTACATGGCAAATACTGCTTAATTCTTAACTGTAATAGTGCTTTACATTTGCAAAGTGTTTTTATGAACATTAATTCAACATCCCTGTAGAGTACGGAGGCAATTTGATTTGTTTAACAACATTTCTACAAGGCTTTTCACAGCACTGTCTTACTTTATCCAAATGTATGCCTCATTTACATCTAGGGAAATAGAGAGGTTAAGCAACCTGCTCCTGATCACACAGTAGGTCTAAGTTAGCAAAGCTAGGAGTTCCTGGCTTCTAGTCTGCCCGTTTGATCACGATTCTTTACTGTTAGTAAAATTGTTGACTGCACTGAGTCTAGCATAGATGTTTTAGCATCAATTTAAATGAGAGCAGATTGGGTTCCATGTATTGGACATTACATAAAAGTAGCTTTCCAATATTAAAAAAACATTTGACAAAATACTTACAGGCAGTAGACAAACACACAACAACTGTATATCATTGGCAGCTCATCCAACAGCTACAAAAAGCAGAGAAACACCAAAACATGAAAATCGCTTTTAACACCTACACAGTGGCATAAGTTAACCAAGGGGAATTGCTTGTTATGTAGGGGTTTTAACAGTTTTATGATACCTGGCTTCTTGACTATATTTTATGCCTCTCAACCTTAGAAAGCAGGTGAGTTACTATGCTTGCTTATCTGAATCTTGCAAATATTACATATTATGAGAAAGCAGGTGTTCACAGATCTCTGCCATTTTCACCACTCTCAGACCCCTTTTTAAACATTTATGGACTTTTCAGGAAATTTTTTAAAAAATCCTATAGTACAGGACCTACCCAACCCACACACTTCATAACCTGCTCAAAACGTTTAGTGGCCTCTCCCCACCTCTCAATACAAATTAATAGGAGGTTGCAGTGAAGCCTCTTTAAGGCTTCATTATTTTTGCACAGAGTATTACAGAAGATTAGTACATTATGAAATATTCTGTGTTGCAGTAGCCTGGATTTTCATTTACCTTCTAATTTGCAAAATTAAGTAAACTGTAGTGAGTTGCAATAATTGGGTCTTCCAGTTATGACTGCAAACGAATGCAGTTTTATCTTAAATCATTTTTAAACTATTAGTAATAGGATCACAACATTTTGTCTAAAGAAAACAAAGTCACTTTTCTGGAGGAAAAAAGTCTCTGGGAAGTAATACACCCATTTTAACTGAGGACGTCAAAAAGATCCATGAAGAATAGACTCTTCTATTGAGGATACTCATGTTGCATTTGAACTTTTGCATCACATACACAGAATCAGAACGTCACCTTTTCCATCAAAACTCTGCTCTCCCATGAGTGCTTACATACATGTACATGGGAATTTAAGAGTGTGGAGTTGATTTCTCACTGAAGATGGCAGTAAAGTCATGAGATTGAATCTTGAAAAAGTGGTCATTAAACATTTTGAACTTAGAAAGCATGTGCTCTACATAGTTTCAATTAAAGAACAATTTTTGTGTTTTTTTTTTTTTTTTTTTTTTACTTTGACACACATTTTTTCCAGAGGGAAATGAATTTTCCTAGTGTGCAAATAGGGCCAGCATGTTTTGCTGCTGGAGGCAGTGGTGCCCCCATTTTTGAAGGTCATTGAAGGGGTTTGCCAGGTTGGAGCTGTGCTAGTAAATTGGCTCCTGGCTCCCAGACTATCACTGGTGGAGGGGCACTCAGAGGGCCACAACTGCAGTGATGCCAGAGATACTGTAGTTCTACTCTAAGCGATGAACAGCGTTAAAGGAAAAAACTCCTGATGGTAACGGGTATGTTCCTTTGCATAAAGCCAGCTTGGTGCTGCTCAACTTGGGAAGGCGACCTCTTAATGCATTGGTCAAAATAACCATTCAATTTTTAACTTGCACATTGAAAAGCAAGTCAGTCATTTTAAGATAGTGGCTGAGTCTCTCAAGAATGAGAACAAATTAGCTTCTCTTGTTTTTGGCAAAAGAAAGTTAGAAAATTCAGAAGAGATGACCAAGAGCACAAGGATAAGTGAAGCTATTCATTTAGAAGATTCAGCACTAGAGATGAACAGCCCAGTTTGCTTAAACCATTTCTTAGCATTTTTGAAATTTCAATTTTCAAAAGGTCTGATCAGGCATAACCACGTGATTAATCCATGTAGCTCCTTCTTTAAAAAAAAATTAAGTTAACAAATTAGGATTCCATGAAAGAAAATATAACAGAAAAACAAAACAAATTCTCTGGCCAACATTTTCAAAACTGGGCACCTAAAATTAGCCTCCAACGTTGATATTTTGGTAGTTTACTATTCTGTTCTTGAAAATCTCCTAGAGGTTCACACAGATTCCATCTAGGTGAGAACCAATTCCCCTCAAAAGACAGCATGGCCCATGCACAAGAAGGAGGGTGTGAATCAGTCCTTTCAGAAGTTTTAACTGCTGGATGCCTGAGCATTAAGGAACCTTAGGTGAGTTGATATAACTGCCCACCAATCAGTTTTGGCAGCTGCTCTTCAGGCAGCCACTGGAACAATTTTTCTGAAGCCCTTGCCTATTCCCCTTTGCTGTACAATTCTGCCTGATGGTCTGTTTGCAATACTGAGTTAATGATAGCTCCTGTGAAAGTTACCACTTGAGCTGCTATGAATGACGACTTTTCACTGTTGACACAGGCCCAGTGAATAACATTGTCTAAAGGACGGAATGTACTTTTTCTGACTATGGGGACTCAGCAGCTAGTAAAAGGGGTAATTGTGAATCCCTTGCATTTAGATTAACTGCTTCTACAGCTAGACATTGAGTACTGTGGGATAATTTGTACTAGCCTTGCATATGCAAAAGCTTAGATACTTTATACATTCTGATCTCAATGACAGAAAATAATATGCATTGAGGCTGAAAGCCTCCAACAAATCCCATGAACATGAAAGAAGATTATGGAGGCCATCACCAACCTGATCTTGACTCAAGAGGATGAATGCATCTCATGTTCTCAGATCTAGGACAAGCCCCTCAAGTCTTCTCAGGAATGACACTATATTGGGACTAGAATCTCCTTGCCCAACAAAGTATTGCTGAAGGGCCTCTTCTATTATTCCCAAATGGAGAACCAGCCAACAATTACTGCTTTCCACAGAGCTTCAACTTCAGTGCCAAGGGCAGATGCACACCCAGAAGTGCAGTTTTATATTGCTACAACATTAAGCAAACCAATGGACGACAAAATATACTAGGCAATAATGTTCAGTACTAAGTCAAAGCTGTAATGTAGTTTAACATTACAGCATCACAAATGAAAAGTCGAACAATCTCATAACAGGCAAGGAGTCATGTCCAGTGACCTACAAGGAACAGGTAATTGTATTTTACGTATAAATCGAACAAAATTAGATTAGCTAAGAACAAATCCCTAAAATCACATGTTCTGTCCACCTTTAGAGTGAGAACTCTTTGCGAGCTCTGCCAGACTTAGAAGATACATGCACAGCCACCTGTTTTGATTCCTATGAGGGAAAAGCAAATTACGAGAGGCATTTGGTTACAGAATTATAAAATCCCAACAAATGCACACTTGGGGATAATAGTGAGATACCTGCACAAAGTTATTCACATCTGTTTCTTAGTACTAACCTGCATTTCATACTTTAGGGTCATGTGGAAGCACCAGGATCCCAATCCAACAGCTGAAATCAAACCAAAACACAATTAGCATAAATGTTTATTAAACACACATCACGGTATATTATCTTAATAAATTAACTTTACTGATAACAGATCTTTAAACATCGCAGCCAGGGACATTTTCAGTCATCTGTCCAATTTTTTTTAATACCTTTTAATTGACATATTGGTCACTAAAAATCCGATTGAACTTTTTGTAAGAAAATATTTCCCCCAGTATTCTTTTCCACAAAATAGTAGGAGAGCACTGAGCATTAGGATCACAAGAGTATTGTATTCCCAAATATTAAATGTATTAGAACAATTAAGAAAGATAACGAGAAATAGTTAGTATTGTCTTCTGTGGCCAAATAAAAACCACAAATCTGTAAAATTTTTGTTGATGTTTAGCTGAAAGATTTTAAAAGCCAAAATTTACAGAATCTTTTTATCAGGCTACAGGAAACAGGATTTGAGTTCAGAAAGAGTCAGGTGCAGCTGTGGATTGCAGTTTATGTAAACCTAATGGAACTATTCAAAAAAGACTAGCAGGTCTTTTTCATTTCTGACTTCTATGAAGCTCGATGATACCTGGCTTTTTTTATTTGACAAATTTGCCCTCTCATCTCTGTATTTACTTCTGACGTTAAAGACACCACCTTACCTGGATATCATCCACCCTGTTTTTCTTAGGCCTAATGGGGACAGATTCTTAAGCCATGTCTACACTCAGACTTCAGCCAGCATAGCTATGTCGGTCAGGCATGTGATCCTTGACCAATATAGCAATGTGGAGAGAAGCCCCTGGTGTAGAGTTAGGCTGGTCTACCCTATCGCTTAAGTTGATGTAACTTACATCACTCAGGGCTGGTCCTCACTAGGGCGGGGGATCGACTGTAGATACGCAATTTCAGCTATGTTAATAACGTAGCTGAAATCGGCGTATCTATAGCCGACTTACCTGCCGTCCTCACAGCGGCGGCGCGCTCCCCCGTCGACTCCAGCTTGCGCCTTTTGGCAAGCTGGAGTTACGGAGTCGACGGGGGTGCCGCTGGTGATCTATTTATTGCGTCTTGATGAGACGCGATAAATCAATCGCCATAAGATCGATCTCTCCCCGCGCTAGTGAAGACAAGCCCTCAGAGGTGTGACAAAGACACCCCCCTGCGCAACATAAGTCACACTGAACTAAGCACTGTGTACAGTGTTGCTCTCCCGCAACATAGCTTCCACCTCTCTTGGAGGTAGAGTAATTATGCTGACGGGCAAGTGCTCTCCCATTGGCATAGCGCGTCATCACCAGATGCTCTACAGTGGCGCAGCCGCATCAGTAGTGCCCTAGTGTAGACTTGCCCACAGTTATACTGGTAAAGCCATGCTTTTATGGATATAGTTTGTTTTGTGCAAGGAGAGGGGAATCAAATATTAGTAACAGTGCAGCTTTGCTGGTATAAGCTGGGTCCACACTAGGAGCACTTTCCAGTATACAGGCGTTCCCACACAGGAAAAGTGTTGCCGTAGGCTTTGTCTACACTGATAACTGAATGACAAAACTTGCCATTCACAGGTGCTTAAAAAAGTCCCCCCACCCCCAAAAACATTGCCTTGGCAAGTGGCAGTGTAAACAGCTCGTTGGTAGGAGCCCTCTGAGGACAATGAGAACTCCACTCATAGGGGGTAGAAGTATTTTGTCACCAAAAGTGCCGACAAAGAATGTTTACACTGCCCGACTTTTAGCAACATGGTTAGTGTCTGGGTATATACACATTCTACCTAATACCTTAATTTGAAACTAAGGGAGAGTATTTTTCATTTTGTCTTAAACTGTTCTGTAGTGCTGCACTCCACTCCAAAGATATAATAGTCACATTTCAGTAATGGGTAAATAGATCACTTTCTGAAAATTATATTGAAGTTTGTCAGATGGGCAAGTGCTCTTATCTAGAGGTGTTCTGTTTTATTATGCTCTATTACACTAGTATTACTATGGGCTTGGTTACACTGGCACTTTATAGCGCTATAAAGCCCCCACGAGCGTTATAACCTCCTCCCTGTCCACACTGGCAAGGCACGTAGAGTGCTATAACTGCTGAGTTATAGCGCTATTGTTAATCCACCTCCGCATGGGGAATAAGGGCTGTAGCGCAGCTGCTGTAGCGCTACAGCAAGAATGTGGACACCCACTGCGCTACAAGTGATCTCTGGAGATGCCTAGAGCCATTTAAGGCAATTGACGTCTCTTCCGCATTCCTCCAGCGGAGTTCAAAACAAAGGGAAGTACCTCTTTAGAGTTTCTCTCTTAACTCGGCATATAAGCAATGCAAATGTTTAAGGAGGGAGCCTGTGTGAAAACAAAGCCTTCTGTGAACCGAGGCTCACTGACAGGCTTTCAGAAGAACGGAAAAATCACTCTCTCTCTCCCTCCGCATACACACAACGTGTCCCCCCTCAGCCCCCTCGTTTAAAAAGCACGTTGCACCCAGCTGAATGCTGGGATACCTGCCCTAATGCGCTGCTCTTAATGCCGCATTAAGTGCCCCAAATATGGCCATGCTATACCGCTGGCGCGTCTGAGTGTGGACATACAATAGCGCTATTCATATTACTGTATAAGGGGACCGCTATAACCAATAGCGCTATAATCTTGTAAGTGTAACCATACCCTATGTCACTGTGGCTCCTTACTGAAAAGGAATTGCTAAGCTTACTTATAGTCAGATTTGCAGTCCAACCATATTGCTTAAAATGTGTTGTCATAGCTATCTGAACTTCATTAGTGCTTTGGACAAATTGGACCACCATTGTCTACAGCAAGCATATGCACTTCCATTGTTCTCAACTGAAATTTAATTAAAATTATTTCTCATTAAACCTGATTAACACTGTGCATCTGCATCTATACATTCTTTTTAGAGAATCTTTTCATATCATGACCAACATCTATTCCAACTCCATTAAAATTTTAATTGGGAAATTCACTTAACCATGTATCTGACTACACCTACAGCACATTCTGACTGTCATTCAATTTGGAAATCAAGAAGATCATTACAGCAGTGTATCAGTAAGTGTCCCTGTGGTCAAGGTTGCATCAGTATTTTCTCTATAAAATCCTTTTCAGTTTATAACAGCTACAAATTTCATCTTGGGCAGAAACACAGCATGCATGATTTCAACTTGTTTTTTTAATGAAGTATGTTGTTAGTTGTAGGTTATTAAAGTTATAAATCCAGAAAACCAATTATAATCCCACTCCACACATACAAAATTAGAAGCTGTTTATTGCAGGTTTTTTTGGAGCCCTTATACATTCAAAACTGTTTTAAAGGACTATGTTGTAGAACCTTCCTGTTTCTTTTATTATGAAAGATTATACTGGATTGAAAGATATTCCTTAAAACGAGAAATGCTCGAGTCTGTTAAATTCGAAAGAACTATGAATGCTTCAGGTGCAAGCACTGCAGATGCACTATTTTAATAAAATCTATAACTGAGGTACCAATACCCTGTTTTAGTACAATCATGTCAGATTTCCTAAATAAAGCAGGATCAGATCTGTTCAGTATTCCGACGCAAGAAATCCAGGGTGCTGCATGATTTGGGGCTGGTTATTCAACAGGTGGCACTCTCTCCTCTGAATTGGTGCTCTAAAACAGTGCTATGAGAATTGTGCTTTGGGTACTATCTTTTGGATGAGACAGAAAAAACAGGCCTGGAATACTTTTGATAAGAGTTTATGTCAACTTTATGCAAAAGTAATGATGTCACTTTAGATGGCTTTTATCCAGGACTCTAAAGTATATTCTGTCCATCTAAGAGAATCCTTTAAGTTCAATTCTGTTTGCATGGTGATGGCTTCCTTGCTCCATCCCAGGAGCAGTTACCAATCCATATATTTTAAGTATGAATATTGAGAGTCTTGAGGATTGATGCTTCTATATAATATATCAGTTAGTTTTACTGTTTGACTTTGGTATACATTCACAGCAGCCAAATAGATCATCATCAATCAAAAGGACATCCAGTCAATAGTCAGCTGAGAAGCTACTGTGCTCAAGTAAAAAACCCAATCATGTGTCCAGAAAGCAGGTAAATATGCCTTTTCAATGTTAAGTAATTCTGAAAGGAACTACTTAACACGACAAAATGTTACAGTCTTTTGCACAAATTATAAGTGGGACTCCTTGTCTGTCACAGAGGGCGTGGAAGTCACGGATTCCGTGACTCTCCGTGATCTCTGCAGGGGCCAGTGTGGCCCACCCGTGGGCTCCTCAAGAGGTTGGCTCCAAGGCCAACTGCTCAGGTGACCCCCGGGACAGCCTTGGGTTACGGTCTCCAGGCGGCCAGAGCAGCTGTGGTCCACAGTTCCTGGCAGCTAATGCTGCCCGACATCCCCTCAGCAGTGGCCCTCTCACCCCTCACCCCAAGATTTAGACACAGGTATTTTTAGTAAAAGTCATGGACAGGTCACGGGCAATGAATTTTTGCTTATTGCCCATGACCTATCCATGACTTTTACTAAAAATATGTGACTAAATTGTAGCCTTAATTATAAGCATACCCAGCATTTGTCCATCACCACGCACGGGTGACCCTAACATGCTGACCAAAGAAAAAAAATGTGATTTTTTAAATTTTAAGACTGCAGTTTCAGCAAGTTTCTAAACTGAAAAAGGCACTGTGGATGTCATGCTTGCAAGTTACAGCACACTGAGTTGCTGCATCATGCTATATCCACTGGGCAGGCAATGATCCCATGCCACTCCGCTCATGATCTAAGACTAAGGCCATGTCTACACCAGGAGTGCTTCACCAATACATAGAGCCCTACCAAATTCATGGTCCATTTTGGTCAATTTCACGGTCATGAGTTTAAAAAAAAACAACAAAAAACACACATTTCATGATTTCAGCTATTTAAATCTGAAATTTAACGGTCTGTACTGCTGCCTGCAGAGCTGGGCCCTCAATCAGCAGCCGACACACTCTGGCCACCCAGCTCTGAAGGCAGCAGCACAGAAGGAAGAGTGGTATGTCATCCTTAGGAAAGATGTGGACAGACTGGAAAGAGTCCAGAGGAGAGCAACAAAAGTGTTTAGAAAACCTGTCCTATGATAAAAGGTTAAAAAAAGCTGGATATGTTTAGTCTTGAGGAAAGGTGACTGGTGAGGGGAGAAACCTCAAGTCCTCACATATGTTAACAGCTGTTATAAAGAGGATGGTGATTAATCTTTCTCCATGCCCACTGAAGGCAGGACAAGAAATAATGGACTCAATCTGCAGCAAGGGAGATGTAGGTTTGATGTTAGGAAAAACTTTCTAACTATAAGGGTAGATGAGCTCTGGAATAGGCTTCCAAGGCAGGTTGTGGAATCCGCATCATCGGAGGTTTTTAAGAACAGATTAGACTAACACCTGCCAGGGTGGTCTAGGTATGCTTAGTCCTGCCTCAGCACAAGCAGATGGACCAGATGATTTCATGAGGTCCCTCCCATCCCTATGTTTCTATGATTACATCTTTATGCTGCCAATTCAAATTTAGCCAAATAGGGCTGGCAGAAGTTTAAATTTAGTCTGTGAACATTTTTGAAAGAAATGAAAACTCTTTTTTGACAAAAAACTTCAAAATGAAAATTCTCATTTCAAATTCAAAATTTTAATTTATTTCTCATTATTTCCCCCATCCCTTTTCCCCTCTCTGAAAGGAGGAAGGGAAAAAAAAGTATTACTTTCTCTTCCTTTTAAGTTTTAATTTTTTTAAACTTTCCCACTTCCCCAGCAATAAAAATAAAAAAGGACGATAAAATGGTGGAAGAAAAAAAAACAACTGATTTTTACTCTCATTTTTTCTTTAAAGATTTTCGTGTTACCATGAAAAATGAAATTTTTTCTTAACAAAAATACACATTTCCATTTTGCTTCAAGGAGTTTAACCAAAAAATAAAAACAGATAAAACAAAAACATTCCACAAAACTGTTTTAGTCAAAAAGCCATTTAACAAAACTAAACACTTCACTGTGGAGCTAGTTGAAGTGTTTCAATCAGAGTTTGAGCGCCACAGCTGTTATCTAATGGCCTGTGTGAAATGGTCCATGTTCTTGATCTTCTGGTATTGAACCTGCACACTCTGCATATAAGCATATGGTATGATGTGATGAGCAGGCCATGGAATCCTGATCTGACATTAATGAGCATGCTATGAACTATACAAGGAAGCATGTAGCTGAGCACCTCATACAATCACAGAAAAATCCTTATTTCTATCTAGACCTCACCTTTTTTAAGCCATGTAATTGAAATATCATTACAAGCATGCAAGAGACTCGAGATTTATTTCTGCTCAGTAAAGAAGAGTAATTATACTAAGGTAGAGTAGTTGAAGTAGCCTAGTACTTGACCTTACTTGTGTCCACGTGTGGCCTCTACTCTCGCTGCCAGCACAACATCCTTATGTTCCCCATTCCTTGCCTTGCATTACAGGAAGACTTGCATGATCTAGGCCAGGGGCAGGCAACTTATGGCACGCGTGCCAAAGGCAGCCCACAATCTGATTTTCAGTGGCACTCAGGCTGCCTGAGTCTGGCCACTGATGGGGGTGGGGGAGCTCTGCATTTTAATTTAATTTTAAATGAAGCTTCTTAAACATTTTAAAAAGCTTATTTACTTTATAACTGAACTATTGTTACATGTAAAGACTTACAGAAAGAGACCTTCTAAAAATGTTAAAATCTATTACTGCCACGCAAAACCTTAAATTAGAGTGAATAATGAAGATTCGGCACACCTCTTCTGAAAGGTTGCTGATCCCTGATGTAGGCATTTCTAGAAAAGTATTCACTGCATAAAAACCAAACCCACAATCAGACATTCTGTAAGTACTTCCTCAAATAAGTATTTTCGAAGTGGGAACACACATGGAGAAAGGGGAATGAAACATTTGCCACAGAAATAATCTTCCCATGTGATCATCTGCATATTGAGAAATAGAGGCAATTAGGTTCTGATCCAGGAAACAGAGGTCTAGGTTACATTGTTACAAGAGTTTCTAGCATGTAATAGACTAGAGGCCAGTAAACACACAGAATTTAGCCAGCTGGAACCTCTCAATTCAGAAGTTTTGGCAACCAGTTGAAGCAACATAGCTTTTCAAAGTTAAAGGGAACAACAAGCTGCAGCAAAACAGATATGGGTGTCACCCCTCAACATTTTTGTGTTGATCCTCACCACTTCAAATTACAGAGGGGCATATCTAAACAGTGTGATAAGCACAGAATATACACCCTTTTTTAGAGCAGTGGAATGTAGCCTAAAATATGTAATTAAAGTAGTACTGAAAAGGGTTGGAAATGTAAGATCACAGGAAGCTATATTATATTTAAAGCATCATCCTTTTATTTCTGAAAGCATTAATACAGGTTTCTTGGTACTAGCAATTGCAGATATTTGACTGTCAGTTGATACATTATTTGTTTCAAAGTCTGAATGGTGATGTAAATGCAATGCTGTCCACAAATTTCAGGCTATGCGTGGCTGTTATTCACATGGCTCTGTAAGAGAGACTTCCAAAGCAGTATCTACATCTGCAAAGAATCTGACATTATACATGGGCTCTAGCCAAGGACGTTTATAGGTCACATGAACTCTCCCATGCTTCACCTCTCAGAATGGATGCAAAAGGGTTTGTGAGGATATGCATTTGTAAGCAGTTTCAGGAAAAATCTGAAACTTTATATGATAAACGATGCTTTATTAGACTGCTTCTATTGTGTAGAAACTAGTTCTACAGGGGTGAATTCTGAGGACCAGATGGATAATATTCTGTGGGGATTTTTTTTTTTTTTTTTTAATAGTAAGGTATCTGTGGCTTAATATTTAAAATTACTTCACATACAACCAAGAAATGAAATCCAGGGGAGTACTTGGAGTTTTATTTATTTTCATAATTTTTCAAATTTAATTTTGTTGCATTATTTTTGCCCTCCCTCCCCCTTTTTTGGGGGGTAGCTGAAAAGTAATGGTTTTCTTCTCTTGCATTTCCCCCCATAATGTAGGGACAGGAGTGGTCCTAAGTACTCCATGTAGACCTCATTTTGGCTGTTGGGTAGGAATAAGTGAACAACCCCTCAACTGAATGGTTCTAATAATTAATTCCACACACATGTATCAGTTTTACTTAAAGCCAAGTGTTCTAGGCTGGCTATAAATCCTTATCACTCTGCAGCTGGAGTGCAGAATCCTTCCTCCCTTGGCATTCACCTATCTTTGGCACAATCTGAGTGATTTAGCACTAGAAACTTGCTTAAGCATGCCAAAAAATAAAAACAGAAGAGAATTAAACACACAAAATAAAACACTTCAATCTATGACAAAAATTTCTGGCGAAATCTGGGAGCTATGCCGCCGATATACACTCTTGAAGTCCAACACCTCTGATAAGAGAAAGCAGGACCAATAGATACCAGGCGTGTACTTTGGGAGAAAAGGAAAAGGTTAGGTTAAATTCAAAACAACTATAGGAGTGCTTGAAACGAGTTGGATCAATTCCCTTCTAGAATGAGCAACATGAAAGTACTATAGACATGATCCCCAAGAAAATAAGTAGTACATGGGGAAAATATTCAGAGAGACTCTCTAATAGATCAAATTCTAGCCAGGCATTGCAATATCAAGTGGAACCTGTGGCTAATTCTGGTGGCGACTCCAATAAAGGTTACAAGTCTTATTTCTTCTCCTATTGAGTTCAATGACAATCCAACCCCACAAGCTAAATGGTAGCAGAAATGAACCCTTAAAATAGAGCTCCGGATCTCAAAAAAGAATTTAAGTGTAACTCCATAAACTTTTATCTAATCTGAACAACAAGGAGTTTATTTAAATGGCCGGTTAGAAACTCTTTTTCCTTTCCTCACCAATTCTGGATGCTAGCACGTATGTAAAATGATAAGTGCTTCTCTAGTTCAAACAGGTTTTGTTCAAGGAGGAAGTAGATGTCAGCTGCAAAAGTCTCAGGCAAGAAAAATAAAAGCGGGGGGAGGGATAGCTCAGTGATTTGAGCATTAGCCTGCTAAATCCAGGGTTGTGAGTTCAGTCCTTGAGGGGACCATCTAGGGATATGGGGCAAAAATAGCGCTTGGTCCTGCTTTGAGCAGGGGGTTGGACTAGATGATCTCCTAAGGGCCCTTCCAACTCTGAGATTCTATGAAAAGGACTGTACATGCTCCCTGGGATGCTATGGTATGAGAGAACCCTGAAAGATAAATCCAGAACCAGCTAAACGCTCGAGAATTAGATTGAACGTCAGGTCCCAGGGAACTGGCTGACTTGGACCAGGATGATTTCTGGGTGTTACAGTATGTACCAAGAGTTCGACACATTACATCTGCTCTTATCTTTACTTCATAGCAATTCTGCTGCTTTCCTGTTTTCAAACGTTAACAAAAAATCCAAATTGTTAAGTCAAAGCAACAAGGTCTATGTTACATGCCTTTTAATGAAGTCTGGTACCTGAAATCCATTCACTTAACAAATCTGGACTAAGGATTGTTTGCTTTATGGGTTGCATCTGTATTTGTTCATCTGTGACAAAGTGACTGCAAAGAATGAACCCTGTTAATAAAGAACGGCTGTTGCAAGCAAATTCATTTCCTCTGGTACTTCCTTATGAGGAGACATTCCGCACATCTTCACTTCATTTTCGGTTACGATCTTAGAAAAGGTGCCAGAGTTCTTAGTACATTTCTATGTATCCAAAATTCAGTTTATTTTCTCTCAGTCACCAGTTTCGTTCTTTAACAGAGCAATCTGATCCTTTAAAACAGATTTAAGGTCCAGCACTGGCCTCTTCCTCACACCATGTGTTGTTAAAAGTCTACATCTTCTGCATCCCAACAATTAATTCTGTGCAACCCCATGTATACATGCGCACACTGTGAATCCTTGGTGTAGCTCTTGGTACTTCCTCTTGCTCCTCACATTTTTAGCAGTGAAATTGACATTTAAAAAAGTATCACTGGCATATGAGTTAGTATCCCGTGAGGCAGTTCACACCTCAGAGCTATTGTTTCAGGCTCTCTACAGACTCATGCAGATGTTTTGCATTGCTTATACCCATGGAACAATTTCTTTGCAACCACAATGGCCAAGGGCTTTCAGGAACAAAACAAATCTCAAGACTCTTGAGTGTAACTGACTCTGTCTGCTGCTCATGGCTAGCCCCTTGGGGTCACGCCCACAGAAACAATTGTAAATGATCAGTCTCCACAGCTAATGTTGCAAGCCAATACCTCGGTGCTGTAGACAGTGGCACTAGTTTCAGCAGGTGGCACTTACTTTTCTCTCTCAGTCAGAAATGAACCAAAGGTCCACACTATTAAGGATGTTGTTTTGATGCAGTACAATATCACAAGTGGCCATTTTTGAAGATGGCATAGCACTTTCTACAAGAGCCTTAGATTGTATATGTTGGACAAATTCCAGCTAGGTAGTTATATTTGGCCTCTCTAAACCATCCTGGAGTACAAGTTAGACCTGGTCTACACTAGAAAATTAAGTTGGCTTAACTATGTCATTCAGGGGTATGAAAAATCCACACTCCTGAGCAGCGTAGTTAAGTCAACCCAATCCCCAGTGCAGAGAGCACTAGGACAATGGAAGAATTCTCTCAGGGAAGTGGATCGTCGACAGGAGGGGTTCTCCCATCAGCATAGGTAGTATGTACACTACAGCAGTGCAGCCACAGCACTGAAGATGTAGCATTTCAAGTGTAATATGCAGTATTCTCTTCCTGCCAGACAGTGGCATAGCGTGTACTCGGTTAGAGTTGCCATTTTTCACAACAGCGGTGGCTACATTAGTAGTGATGAAGTGATTCCTGTGTACAGCTTTTATTTCAGTTTAGTTGATGGAGTATTTACAGATTTTGGAGGGATGAAAGGGCAAATGCAAGATTCTTTCACTCAAGACAGGCTTCTCCATGCCAGAAGTTAATTTCACATTTGGGAAGGTCTACAGAGCGGCTGGGAGTTGTAATTCCTAGCTCAGGCAAACATGCACGTACTAGCTCTGCTCAAGCTAGTGCTTAAACACAGCAGTTTAGCCACGCAGCACTTGCGGCTGCTCAGGCTAGCCTTCAGGGTATGTATCCAGAGGTCCGGCAGGATTGTACTCGGCTTGCTAAGAGAAGGCCTCTGCAGAGGAGGAAACTCACTATCATGTATAGAGGCTGTCAAATTTGAGGCCACTTTGCAATACAGTGGAACCTCAGAGTTACGAACAGCTGAGTTGCAAACTGACCAGTCAACCACACACCTCAGTTGGAACTGGAAATGTGCAATCAAGCAGCAGCAGAGATTTAAAAAAAATTTAAAAAAGCAAATACAGTACAGTGCTGTGTTGAACGTAAACTACTAAAAAAAAATATAAAGGAAAAGCAGCATTTTCTGCACATTAACGTTTCAAAGCTGTATTAAATGAATGTTCAGTTGTAAACTTTTGCAAGAACCACCACGTTTTGTTCAGAGTTATGAACAACATCCATTCCCAAGATGTTCATAACTCTGAAGTTCTACTGTATAGTTTCTCTCTGTTTGGTAAGAAATAGAGTGATTAGGAGCATTGCTTTCAATTCCCTGGGGCAGGAAATTGAAGCTCAGGGTTTTTTTTTTCATGCTATCAACACCACAGTTATTTGAGCTTATTAGGAGTCAGTCTACAAGTTAATATCACAATGCTCTGTAAATAGGAGGGTACCCTCTAGCTAGTGGAGAATGCCTTGAATGTGACTGTAATTAAGAGTTTGTCTTGATGCAGGTCAAACCAGTAAAAGGGAAGCACTAAAACGGACAAAATAGATGGAAATCTTGTGCCCACTCAGTTCCTCCAAGGTGTTTGCCCACTTGTTTTATTTATGCTTTTATAAGTGTTAAATTCTTTGGTAAATATAGGCCACCCAACAAACATAGCATCTGGAAATCAGCATAAAAGGGACACAGTCTATGAAAATGTACGCAGTGGGCTAGGACACAAGGCCAGACAGGGCTTATTTTACTGCATCAGAAAGTTATTTTGTGAATTCTAATTGTGGCCTAAACAATACTAATAATCATCTCAAAATATTCTAGATTATGTAAAGAACTGACGTTGAAGTTATAACAGAAACACATGTTCCGATTTTGATTATACATAGCTCTCATCTGAAATCCCTGTATAATTACAGTGCAAATCAAGTTTTACACATACCTGTGAGACAAAAAAATGCAGCTAAATATCGTTTTTCAAGGCCATCTTTATAGGTCTGAATCGCACCATAGATTGGAGGTAGAATGAAAATCAGGTTACTCACTGTGTTCCCTGTAGGATAGAAACCAAAGCAGAGAGAGAGTTAGTATTGGGCAACATGCACTTGAAACAAACAAAGCAACATTCATTCAAACAAGACTTCAACAGTTCTCAGTAAAAAGGCTCCACCTTTTCTCCAAGCCCCTTTCTGCTTTAGCACTTTATCCACCGTTAGATTTTGCTAGTCTGGGTAACCTCACTTGAAAGTGTTTTTGCTTAAAAACACCACAAAACAAAAAAACCCACCTTTATACTACTTTCCATGTGCCTAGTTAACATTACATCAGACCAAACAGTAATACTGGATGGTGTTTATGTTTATAACAAAGAAACAGAAAAAATATGGTTAATCTTGGTACAATACAAAACATATTTTATCAGAAATTCTTTCAGTAAATATAAATCCTCAAATAGCACAAGTTTTGGTATTTTAAAGAGCTGTGGGGCTTTTTTTGTTTGTTTGTTTTTGAAAAAAGCAACTCCTGGAACACTTTGGGGGCACTAACATGACCATACAGTATTCCTTCCTTCTCTCCCCATGCTCCTCCCTCTGAGCCCTCAAGACAGGTTATATAATTTTTATTATAGATGTGATCATTTAAGCTAACTGCAGATAACACTCTTCCCTCATCAGGGTTTAAAGCTTTTACCATACACCTAACAACCAAGGCATATTTCTAAAAACAGGTTTCAGTAGGACCAGCACATTCTTAGTATAGTCCAGAAGCAACAGACTGCTGGGATGTGACACATCTGAGCACAAGAGCTCTGCTACCAACACAGACCTCCAGCTTTTAGCTGAACAGAACTTAAAGGCATTTGGCTCAACACTGAGCTTGGCTGTATACAGATACGTATAACATGCAATCCGATAGCACAGAGAGATCGAAAATAAATGCCACATTTTAGAACTACAATTAATCTAGGATATCAGATGCCACAGAAAGAAAGTAGTGCACCTGCACAGATACTATGGACTCCAGACAGTTCCTTGCACCTTGTGAGGGCATTTACACCCACGCAGACTGAGTGTCAGGATGACTCTACCATGATGACTGGATAGTGTTTTTACATCCACCTTGCATGGGTATACTATAAATGACTACACAAAGTGCAAAAAAACCACACGGTGAGTAAAGCCTTAAGTATGGCAACAGGAATTAAGCAAACAGGCTTGGTCTGAAGGGAGTGCAAATTCAGCATCTTGTCCCTGCCTGATGTAGTCAGATTCTGGGAGCAGAAGTTATGTATGATAGTTTCCAAACTAAATATAAACCTATACTTTTCTTTAAAGGGGCTGATGCATAAAAATACAAGTGTCTGACCACCTGACAATATAAAGCACAGAGGAATATGTATTTGCAGATTGCATCAGACCAAAACACAGAAATGCTTGATATTATGCTAATATCAGAAACTTATTATGCAATAAGAGTTAAATTGTATAAAACCTTGAACAAAGAGGTGCATCTTGTCAAACATGCAAGTTAATTTGGGGCATTTTGACCAATATAGAGCTCAATATAGCACTTGCCACATGAACTCTTCTCACACTAATACCTAATCCCCTCAAACTACTTGCCAAAAGGAAATGAAAGAATCAAACCATGCTCAAGTGTTTAAAAGTCCAATTTATTCCAAGAAACACCACCAAAGAAACTATGCTTTACCTATTTAAACACTCTCCTGCAGTGCAAAAACCCAAGACACAAAAGCATGATTCCAGCCTGAGAAACGGAATGTGAAATTAGTTACTGATGAAGTAACTACCTATTTTCACTGTCAGAGCTCAGCAAACCTGAAAATGCAACTAGTATAAACACTGACAAATTTAGATATTCTTCATAAGCAGATAAAATATTTACAATATATACAACACAAATATTTAAGATTTAACTTGGTCATTACCTTGACCTCCCCACAAACAACGCAAGAGGGCTATGTAGCCTGAAAGAGTCAGACTTCAAAGAGAAACCACAGAACTAAAATTCATTTGCAAATTTAACACCATTAATTTGGGGTTGAAGAGGGACTTGAAGTGGCTGCCTCATTACAAAAGCAGCTTTGCCTCTCCTGAATTTGACACATCCTCATCAATTATTGGGAATGGACTACATCCACCCTGATCGAATTGGCGCGGTCAACACTGGTCTACCACTTGGGAGGTAACTCACTTCTCTTCATGTGTCAGTATATAATGCCTGCATCTGTAATTTTCACTTCATGCATCTGAAGATCCTTATTGTTTTTGTGAATACAGACTAACATGACTAACCCCCGATACTTGACATCACCATACAAAGTATAAAAATCTAGTTGATCTGTTAAAAGCAGCTTTTTCAAGATTATACTCACCCAGGCACAGTAATGTTTTTAACCTAAGTGTTAGTTTAATTTGTCACCATGGTGAAGGGAAGGCAAGTAGATTTCATGCCATGCTTTACAAATTTTCTTGACAATTTTGCATGGCTATTTTAATACACAGCACTGTTCCAAAGTGACATTTTATTTGCCAAGGAAGCCCAAGTATAGTACTATACCAGTATGAAAACAAATTTATGCAAATATCAATTCCACAGTCCTCTATTAGTTTTACTTCCCCTGGGCAGAGTTTCACCATATCTGCAAACTATCCAACACATACAATAGGCAGTTCAAATTTCTATGGAAAATTTGAGAAATTTATTACTTTGCATGTATATTCATAGAATAATTTTACAGTCCTTCAAACATATATATAAATCACCACAAGTGTACATGGCTCCAGACAACAGTTTCAGTCATGCCAAACAAAGACATGACAATCTAAAGATGAGCCTGAAGAGCGCACATGTAAGGAAACTGAAAACCATAAACAGGTACAACACGGAATGAAGCTTGGTGTTAGCTGGAATATTTTGTAGAATAAATGGGCTCCCATAAATTTGAGAACCTAGATTTTGTAAACCTTTAATTCCTACAGAATTAGCTACCTTTTGAATTGGAAAGTTACTTCTGCAAAACACATGAAGGAAAATGTGATTATCTTCATTTATTTTATCCAATTAAGTCTATTCTCAAACAATATATGGCCAATAGAAAAATCTAAGCATGGAATAAAAATATTATAACACATTTAGGGTAAGTTGCAACAAATGCAGGGGTTTCAATGAGGGAAAGGTATTAAAGAATCTAAAAAATACCTAATTAAACTTTTGCGGGGCAATCAATGTGACGAACATTTCTAAATTACTCTGGTATCTATATTTGTACTAAGGATGAATGAGATATTATGAATCACAAGGGTCCTTTCCACTGTTAAAATGTTCTCTCTCAGAAAAGCCATCAATTTTGACTCTGCTGTAGTGAAAATATTAAGTTCAAGCAGGGTGTATATAACTGCATGGCAAGGACACTTTTGCAGTTGAATTTTTTTTAGTTTTAGATTTGTGATCAGTAATGATGAACATCACATTTCTTCCATTAAAAATCTGTACTGTATCATACCACTTGAAACAAGAAAAGAAAAAGGGAAGGAGCAGCATTTTTAAACAGATCTTTAAAAAGGGATACCAACATTATAACAACTATTATTACAAGTAACTTCTAAGTTTACTTTAAATGATTTCAAGAAAAAACATCAGTTTTAATTTGCACATCTAACAGCATTTTGCATAGTCACTCTCAGTGTATTTCTATTTGTATAGATCTTGCACATAGCAACAGGCAAAAGAAAATACAAGTATGAAAGATTGTGAAATCAAAAGTGAAGTACCTGAATTTTCTTTCGGTCTGTTTATTATTAGGTCACAAGGGACCCAATCTTGTCACTTTCAAAAAAATATGTAAAGTTCTAAGTCCTTATTTTTATAATCAAACCTTTAACTTTTGGCAATCCAAACAGAGCAACAGTGCAAGCCAACAATTGTCAGGGTGTCTAATATGCTTATTAAGAAAGTGGGAAGAATGCCATGTATTCAAGCACATCTGAAAAACTACACACCTGCTTGTGCCTAAAAGCTGGATTAATTTAGCTGTATCATTTGGGGGGAGGGGGGTGAAGGAGAAGAAGCCATCCCTTGTAGAGAAAACTTCCTGTGATGCTCTGGGGCAGGCAGAGGTTTCTTTCCATGCATAGGGAGCTGGATGAATCAATGCAAAGGAGAGGGAAAGAAGGGAAAGGAAGCAAAAGAGGTGGGGGGTTAAGTGTGTGGCATGGGTGACAGACGGTACAAAGGGCACAGAAAGAAAGGGGTTAAAAACCAACATATGCATGGGTCTGAAGGGTAGGATGAGAAGCTTCAATACAACAGAGAAGGTGAGAGATCTGATTCTTTTTTTTTTTTTTTTTAAAAAAAAAGAATTAGAAAGTCAGTAGCAATTTATTTATAATAGAGGCATAATTTCTAGGGCACCCACCACCATGATATCAAAGTGCCAACAGGGAAATTAAAATTTCTGCTGTATATACAATATTTTACAATTAGACCATTCTGAGCAGTAAACACAGCTCAGAATCCTTGAAAGCCAAGATCATTACTAGATTACCAGAATACAGGCATCACTTAATAAATTCTTCAGAAAAAGAATCCGCATTTCTTCAAGTCACTAACTTGTATCTTTTGTAGTACTCTCTTTCATCATATCACCAGGAAAACAGCACAGCAATTAGCTTTTCATTTCCACAAGCCATTTTTAAATATATAGTATCTTTTACAGTCCACAGTGACATATTCAGAATGAGTCAGGAAATCCTGTATCCAATTGATATTTCAGGAGGACCTCAAGTAGACAGAGTCACCCAAAATGGAATTCGGCCAGTGTGTACCATCACTAATCTCCCTAGTTTTATAAAATGTGCCACAGAAACTTCCATGACCATGAGTACTCAGGATCTTTGTTTTACTGTCATCCAGACATACAGGGCAGCGTTCCATCAGGCTTGAGCACTAGATCAATACAGACTGAGGGAAGAGGGTTAACCACGGAGTAGAAACAGCTATCTTTTTGCACCTTCCATTTCCCCTGGAGGTCCCCCTCCAATATTAACTAAGCCTGTTCTTGCTCAGCTTTGGTAATTTATTGTGATTACAATCCATGATCGTACCCAGCTGCACCTTTTAGTAAAAGCAACCTAGATAACATTCAAATATATCATACAAATCTTTCAAATAGTAGTCCTGTAACTCCTGTGTGTAGGAAAACAGAGAAAATATTGAAGGAAACAAATTAGACAAACGTTAACTGAACCATGAAAGCAATAATTGGAAACTTACTGAAGTACCACAAAAATGGGTAATGATAAAAAATAATGGCTAGAACTAATGGGTTACTATAAGGAACAGTGTTAGATCTGGCTTTAATGACGAGGAAGAAGTTTAAACAGAAAATTAAAGGACTGCATAAATTGAATTAAAATAGGAAGGCAAACACTGCAGAGAACCAAGGAATAATACAAAGATCCAAGACATACCATTCAGAACAGAGATCTATCCCATCCATATACAGTATTGGGTAAGTACAGTATTCACATCTTGTCACTGTATTATAAGAAATAAGCTAACAGGACAGAGATCAGAGAACAGCAAAGGAAAGTGTCAGGAGTTAAAAGATGTTCTTAAAACAATTCAAAGAACTAAGTATCTATACCTTATCTTAACAATTAAAAGGGAATGATACAACAGTCTACATATTTGGAAGATGTGAAGATCAAGGAGGGAGAGGAATTCTTTGGGATGTTACATGGGGGCATTTGAACTAGCAGCAAGTAAACAAATTTAAGAAAAGGTAAATGTAGGTAGAATTTCCAGAAAGTAAGCTCTGTTAAGCACTGGAACAGACTCCTAGTGGGAAGCCCCATAACTTGGAACAGTTAAAACTAAACTGGGCAACACACTAGAAGATGAACTGCAGAGAAAAATACAGCACTGCCAGGAAGATGAACTGGATGAAGCATGAACACAGCACCAATTCTACCACCAATGGCGGGACACACTAATGCTATGAGTACTCTAAAATTCAGGCACGCAATGTCTTCAGACCTGACAGGAATAGCTAGCTGTTTCAAAGATGCCGAAGCACTGGAATGGGGCCTCTCACACTGGACCTGCATTGACAGAAGCAACACTGGCACAATACTGAAGGCTTGCTAAATCACTCAAATATAATTATACAATATACAAAGACCTGTACTTCAGAAACTTCTGGGCTGCTCCCCCATCCCGTTCATTTCTCTAGTGCACAAAGATTTGTGCTGGCTTCCTTCTAAACAAAAATATTTAGCAAGTGCCTTAAAAGATGAGAAAAGGGAGAGAGGTATTTTCAGAATAAGAGATTAACTGTAACAGCATGAGTTTGGCCTTTATTCCCAATGACCCAAAATATGCCATTGCTATTTTACAGGTTGTTCTGATCTACTGTTTCAAGAGATATGTTTTGGCTCATGGGCTTTACATCCTTTACTCCAGCTACAGAATTCATTCTCAGTTGAGGATTCTAACACCGATTCAGTTCATGTTTTTAAACCAAAGTAAAAATGTTACTTACAATATTTGACTTTACATTTGTCTTCTCCAAACATAATGAAAAGTCTGGAAGGTAATTAGCGGAAGGAAAAAGCCTTCCACGCTCCTGACTAACTCAGAATACTGAAGAGAGCTCAGTTCAAACTTGTAAGGGGCGTGGGTGTATTTTTCAGTGTACTGGATTCTTTTTGGTATGCATATCTTATAAAAGCACTTGTAATTTAACTGCTTATAAAGTGCCCTGGGGTACCATTAAATTATCCCTTACTTTACTCTAACCTTCATCTAACTTGTAAAATATTTTGTGATACTATATATTAAAAAGACACTAGCTGTATAAAAATCAGTATGTTCTACTGTTTAGCTTCCAACATTGTGACTTTCATCCAGAATGGATGAGAACAAATATTTTGAAATCAAATTTTCTCATTTAAATATAAGATGTTTTTATTGAACTTATTTTTTTATTTTTAAAAATAAACCTGTTTAAAATGAAATCTGAATTTAATACAAAATACGTTAAGCCCTAAACTTCTTATAATCTTTTAAAATATTTAAATAAAAAATCTGAATCCATGGGCCTCTATCAAAAACTGAGTTAAAATCTGCTTTCCTATATTAAAAAAAGAATCAGGGGGAAGACATCTAACTTTTGAAGTCAAACTTGAAGTAGGAAAGTGCTATTAACATTTTACAGATGGCCTGAGGGACAAAGAGACCTACCCTAAGATCACATAGGACGTCTGTGGTGGAGTAAGGAACTGAACCCAGAACTCTCAAGTCCCATACTATCACCTTAACCAGTTGGTGATTTTCTGTCAATAAAAGGCTGGGTGAAGGAAGTGAACAAATATCTCTATAGTAAATTGTCAGGGACTACAACCTCTGTTATTTGTTTCTACAATGCCTAGTACAATGGAAGCTCAAGAGCACCCTAAGATTCTCAAGTATGGTCTCCATCTCCAGTTCATCAAATCTTTAGGAACTACCACAGTATTTTCTACAACCTTAAAAATGACAGATGCTATCATCAAACATCCTTTCAGAGCGCAACCTAAACGTCTGGATCAGTGGTTCTCAAACTGTGGGTTGGGACCCAAAGTGGGTTGTAACCCCATTTTAATGGGGTTGCCAGTGCTGGCGTTAAGACTTGCTGGAGCCTGGGGCTGAAGCCAAAGTCTGAGCCCGAGGTCTTCAGCCCTGGGTGGCAGGGCTCAGGCTTTGGCTTTCCCATGGGCAGCTCAGGTTACAGCCCCCCTGCCCAGGGCTGAAGCCCTCAACCTTCAGCCCCCTTTCTGGGTAGCAGGACTCAGGCTTTGGTCCCGCTACCATGCTTCAATCCCCCTTCCTGGGATCCTGCATTAATTTTTGTCGTCAGAAGGGGGTCGCAGTGCAATGAAGTTGGGGAAACCCTGGTCTAGATTATTAGGAAGGGCTGCAGCTTCTTATTGGGAGCATTCCATTCACAATTCAGGATTGTTGTACCCTTGGGGGAAGTCATTTTGGGAAGAAATCACTTGAGCCATGGAGAGATGTGAATCTTAAAAGCTGCCATTTATTGCCACACACTGAACTAGCCCAACTAGCCGGGCTATCCTCTAATAATTTAACTCAGCTGCCATAGCAACAAGGTTCTATTACCACAACAACCAAATATACAACATATTCCTCCACCCTTAATAAGAACATCCTCTAAATAAAACAAACACTAAACTAGAGGAGGAGAGTAGATTTAGCCAGGAATGGAGGCAACCTCGAGGATTATTTTGACCCATAACCATAGGCTTGCCCTAGCTAAAGATCCAGCCATTGAGGAGGTCTTCTGTCTCTAGGTGGATTACGGCGAACTTCTGGTGTTGTTGCACCCGAAAGTGTCTCAGGCACAGGCCTGACAATGGGCTCAGAGTTCACAGTGTGAATGGGTGAGGATGTGGTATCAGCTCATTTTGGACAGCAGGGTATCTCAGCCACCGGCAGTAATGGAGGAGAACAGTAAGGAACAGGTGATTCTTGATTTGGTTTCACGCCAGAAGAGCTGAAGTCAAGCAACTCAACTGAAGATGTGTCCTGAGGACTGGTATGACCTAGCAACAGTTGATCTACATGTGGCCACCAGGTGAGATTCTCTGCAGTCCGGACTGTGTAGGAAACAGGTCCTGTCTGAGCGATGACAGTGGCGGGGACCCTTTTAGCTCCAGAGTATAATTAACTCTGAGACAAAACTGGCTGTCCTGGGCTAAAGGTTCGGTCATTTGGTCTGTGTGCATGCCTGATGACTTGATATTGCCGTTGATGCTGCACAATGTGTCTGGGTTCAGGTTTCAGCAGATCAAAGCAAGTGCACAGCTGTCGCCCCATCATTAGAAAGATCAGGAATGCCTTGGTCATAGCATGAGGTGTGTTTCTGTAGGATAGCAAGAAGGTGCCCAAATGCTTTTGAATGGATAATTGTCCTCTTGCTGATTTCAAAGCTTGTTTCACTGTCCGCACAAATCTTTCAACTAATTACTAATCCATTGGTGGATGGATTATACGGTGCTGAACTGATGTGGAGTATCCCATTTGCCTTCATAAAATTTTGAAACTCCAGAGACACAAACTGTGATCCGTTGTCACTCACAGGTTGTTCTGGCAGAAAAACAACTAAAGAGTCCCCATAGTTTTTGGATAGTACTCTCTGCAGTAGTGGACTGCATTTGAGAGACTTCTGGCCATTCAGAATGGGCATCTACCACCACCAAGAACATGCTTCCTTCAAAGTCAACTTGAATACATTGCCACGGGTTTTCAGGCCAGTCCCATGGGTATAAGGGCGCCCATTGGGATGCATTCCTTACACCCTGACATGACATACAAGCTCTTGCCTCCTCTTCAATAGCACTGTCCAATCCAGACCACCAAAAATAGCTTCATGCAATTTCCTTCATGCACACGCATTAGTCCACAGTGACCTGAATGTAGCTGCTCTAACATCTGTAATCTCAGTGGTGGTGGGACAATGACACGTCTCCCCCACAACAAACCATGAGTTTGGATTGATAACTCCATCCTCCTGGACATGTAAGTAACAAGATTGGGTGAGAACCAAGAGGTTCGTCGAGATGTTCCATGCATCACCAGGTCTATAACTTGGGACAATACTGGGTCAACATGAGTTGCTTTCTTTATCTGAGTAGCAGTGATGGGTGTATTCTCCACCTGTTCAAAGTAAAAGATTTCCTTCTGGGCAGTATCTTGATGTTTGACTCGAGAGACCATCCACATTGCGATGCGGAGTGGATTTCTGATATTTGATTCCATATGTGCTCCCTGAAAGCAACAATTCCCAACGTTGTATATGACTAGCAGTTAAGGGGGGGAATGCCTGTGTAGAGTCCAAAAATTGAAGTCGGAGGTCGATGGTCTGTGAGAAGAGTAAACTTTCACTCGAACAGGTACTCATGAAACTTCCAAATTCCAAAAACGATTCCCAATGCCTCACCTTCAACTTGGGCATAATTAGTTTCTGCTTTGCTTAGAGTGCGTGAAGCAAAAGCAATAGATCTCTCTTCTCCTGAAAGCATAATGTGTGACATGACTGCTCCCACTCCGTAAAGGGGAAGCACTGCAGGCCAACTGTAGGGGTAAGGATGGATCAAAGTGCATCAGAACTTCAGAATTTAGCAATGCACCCTTAGCTTTGTTAAATGCAACATCACAGGTGCCGGTCTTGTTCTGCCCAAGGAGTTCATCAAGTGGTTTTCGCAGTGTAACTAACTGCGAGATGAGCTTTCTGTAATAGTTCAACAGTCCTAGAAACGAGCTAAGCTGGCTAACATTTCGAGGCAGGGGAGCTTCCAGTATAGCCTTACCTTGTGCAGGGGCCTTGTGTGTCCCAAATATTCAACAGAGGTCTGGAAGAATTCATACTTGTCTTTGCGGACTTGTAGACCATACTTTTCCAGTCTTTGTAGGGAAGCCTCTAAATTCTTTAGGTGATCCTCCTCATTCCTTCCAGTCACTAGGATGTAGTCCAGATAGCAATGAACTTCTAGCAAGCCACACAAGATCTGGTCCATAGCCCTCTAGAAAAGGGCGGGAGTACATGTTATTCTGAAGGGTAGGCGACAGTATCGAGAAAGCCCTTTATGCATCACAATAGTCTACTTGGGACTTTTCATCAACGTGCATCTGTCAATATGCTTGACTCAGGTCAATCTTACTGAACTTTTGTCCCCCCAGCCAGGCCTGCGAAGTGGTCATCGATGCGAGGAAGCAGGTATTGCTTTGCACACAAAACTAGGTTGACAGTGACTTTAAAATCACCACAAATCCAGAGGGAGCCATCTTTCTTCACTATTGGAACAATAAGTGTTGCCCATGGGCTATGGGTAACTGGTATTAGGACTCCAATTGTGACCAGGTGCTCCAGGTCTGCTTCACCTTTCAGCCTGATGGCATATGGCACAGTTCAGGCTTTCAGATATTTTGGTTGACTGTCACGTTTAATGTTCAATGTCACAGTGATTCCCTTCATACTTTCTAGATCCTCTCCAGAAACAGCAGCATGTTTCTTTAGTATAGCAGTCAAACCGGTTTCTTCTTTAGTCATTCAGTACACTTCTACCTAGTTCAGCTGAATCTTCCTAACACAGGACCTACCCATTAAGTTTGGGTAATTACCTCTCACCCCAAACAGTAGCAATTTAGTAGCCTGTTCATTCAACGCCACCTTAACATCAATAGTGCACAACAAGGGCACAGCTTCTCCCATATACATCTTCAGAACAGTTTTTGTTGCCTTAAGCGGAAGATGCTGTAGCTTTTCTTTATATACAGTCTCGGAGACCAGTGAGATGGCTGCACCGGTGTCCAGTTCCAAGCATATAGGTTTGCTGTCCAACAACAGGGTTACCCAGTATTCATGAGAGCCCACTGCCAAAGACAAAACGTGCAGAGGCACTACTTCTCGTGATGAGGTGTCTCCTTGGTCATCCTGGGTCTGCTCTAGGGTACGCGGGTTTCCTTTTTGGTCAGCCAGACTATATGCCTCTTTTTCTTTTGTTTACAGGCACACTCAATGTGCCCCCTTTTGCCACAGTGTCGACACACCAGGTCCTTACACCAGCATTCTGATGCATGGTGATCCAGGTTACCATAGCAGTAACAGTCCCGACTCAGCCCAGTTTTGTGGATAGGTTCTTGTGACACCTTATGTACCTAGGTGATGCACCGATGTACTGTGCCTCCTTTGTAGCCAGTTCCATGGAGACTGCAATATCAACAGCCTTCTGTAAGGTGAGCTAAACCTGTCATTAGGCACTTCTGTATAGCTTCACTGTGCAGGCCACACACTAACCTGTCACACAGGACATCATTTAACATCTCCTTAAATTCAGTGTTCCACAAGCAATTTTAAAATTGCTACAAATTGTACAACTGTTTCATCATCTTTTTGATCTCTTTTGTGGAACCCACATCTTTCAGCAATTACCAGTGGTTTTCGAGAAAAATGGGACCCCAGAATTTCCACAACGTCACTGTAAGATTTGGTCTCAGGCTTAACAGGGTGTTGTAAACTGCGCAGCAGGGAGTAGGCCTTAGCCCCTACAACACTTAGGAACATTGGCACCTTCTTCTCTCTTGTAATTGCAGTATATTCTCCTCAAAAGTTTCCAGTGGCCCTGTACGTGTAGCCATGGTTTTACTTTCACGTTGCAGTCAGTGCAAACAAGCCAGTTCTCACCCCCTTCCAACAGCAAAAAGGTTTTGTTTTTGTACCTTGACTTCTACTTCCTTCTGTTGTTGGGGCAGCACAGGAATCCCATCCTTGCTGCCACTTTGTTGTATCATTGGGGGCAGCTGTTTTAGGAAGAAATCACTTGAGACACAGAAAACTGTGAACCTTAAAAGCAGCCATTTATTGCCACACACTGAACTAACCAAACTAGCCAAAACTGGCTGGGCTAGCCCCTAAAAATTTAACTCTGTCGCCATAGCAACAACAACGTTCTATTACCACAACAAACAAATACACAACAAGGATGTCCCAAATGCACTGGGCTGCAAGAAATAATTACCCTTTCCTATAATTTGCTGAAATGAGGTCCTGCCATCTCTATGGCGGTCTCTTATTTAAGACCTTTTGTAGGATGGGGACAGTATCCTGCCTCTGGGGAATTCATTCTTTGCCTGACAAACTCTTAGGACATTCCAAACTTAGAGAAGACAGTGTAGGTAAGTCATTTTGAAGTTGTATGTGAAGATCTTGCAGGTATAAACATGTCTAATGAAGCGTCCAGACAATATAGGAAGTGTATTGAAAGCAAATAAAATGCTTGATTTACATCTCGAAAAATGCAACAGAAGTCTAAATAAATCATGTTGGGATTGTGAAAGACTGGAATTTTCTCTGCAATATTAATTAACTCTAACATTACATCATTACTGGGTATAGTTACTTTAATAGCAAAACAAATTCTTGATCTCAAATTTGTTTTAAATGCTCTAAGTCAAGTAGTAAGCTAATGCTGGAAATATGGAGGTTAGGAAAAAAGAGGAAGATAGCCAAGAAATGGGCTAATTGTTAAATGTATGAATGGCCCAAGAATAACATCTGATATCATGGCTATGACCAAACCAATATATTAGGATAATCCGGGGGTTCTCAATCTTTGTCCTTCTCAGCCCTCCCCCCCACAAACATGCTAAAAAAATCCATGGCTCACCCATGCCATAACTGTTTTTCAGTAGATTAAAAGTAAGGGCTGGCGTTAGGGGGTAGCAAACAGAGCAACTGCCCAGGGCCCCCACGAACCTAAGTTGCTCAGGCTTCAGCACAGGAAAGAGGGAATCGCACTCTGGCCCTGAGTAGCAGGCTTTGGGATTCAGCTTTCTGCCCTGGGCTCCAGCGAGTCTAATGCTGGCCCTGCTCTCTGGTTTATTTTGGTAACCCCCTCGCCCCCGAAAACTTCTCACAACCCCCCAGGGTGCCCAGGAACTCTGGTTGAGAACCACTGGGATAATTAGCTTTATTTTCTTCTTACTGAGTTCTCACTACTCCAATTGCCCATGCCCAAACTAAATGGTCAAACTATACTACCTTACACTTCCTCTCTTGAACATCCTTGCCTCCACCTCTGGACCAACTTCTCTACTCAAACTAAGGCCTTGTTTATGCAAGAATGCTGTGCCCCAAGTTTAATTAAATTTCTTTAAAAACTAATTTAACTAGTACAAATCCCTCTGGGGATGCTCTTGTTTCCATTTAAACTAAATGGAAACAAGAGTGTGCACAAGGCATTTAATAAGAGTTGAACTAAATCTGTTTTAACATTCACACCTTTTGTGGAGCAGTTTCCTCAGATCGGAAAGGCCTTAGTCACTCTCTTGATGTTGTATTCAAGTTCTGCCCTTGTTTCAATTCCAACCTCTGAATTCCCTTGCTCTGATCCCCACTCTCTCTCTTATTATTACTCACGTACTCCCCGCCTTCTGATCAATCACATAATCCTTCTATGACCTCCAGAACATCAACATCTGACTCCTCTGCAGTTCTTAACCTCCTCTATCCTACACACCTCCAGTATTTTGCCTCATTTGATTCCCTACCTTGCCCAACAACCCAGCCTTGACTTACTACTTGCATTCACTTCTTCCTTTGCTCGACTGCCTTTAGAGAAAATCCTAGGACCATGCAGATTTCCTTCACTACTGCCTTCCTTACTCTCCCCAGTCTTCCTTGGGAAACAATTTTGCTTCTTCTCTGTCTCCTGCACTTACTACCCACCGTCTTTCCCCTCAGCAGTTCTCTCTCCAAGTTCACACACAGCCCTGCCAGACTCTTCAGAACCTCTTCAAAGTAACAGTATGACATTCAGCAAGAACTTTCAGCTACACATCTCTCTCCCACACTGGTCCTGGACATTGGAAGTTGATAGTGGAAGAAGCCACAACCACCTCCTCTATTTTCTCACTCTTTCTTCAGTCAACCAATTTCTTTCCAGCTACCTGTGAACATGACTAGGTATCCCCTAACCCAGTGCCCCCCAGACTTTTTACCTCACGCCCCCGCTCACCCCTGTCCGTGACCTCCTCCCAGGGCCGGGAGCGGGGCTGCAGAAGGGGTAAAGGCGCCGAGGCTGGGGCCAGGAGTGGAGCCAAGGCCCCGGGCCAAGGCTGACAGCTGGGACCCTGGATGTAGATCTGGCAGCCAGGGCCAGGAGTGGAGCTGGGTGGTGCTGCCTCCCTGCGCAACATCCATGCTACAAAAGTGTACAGATATTTTCTGAGCACTGTAAGTGGACTTTGTGCAACAGAAGAGAGGACGACTTAGGTCTGCACAATTTACAGTATAAACCATAAAAAGGAAGCAATACCATTAAACTGCTAGTAGTATTTTTTTTTTATAACTAGAGCATAGTATAGTACATAATCATAATACCTGGTGGGTTGTTGGTAAGCTTCATAGCAGAATTGAGTTTAAAGGGAGGATGTGACAGAGGAAAAGGGTTGACATTGGGCACACACGAACAATGGTGTTCCAAGCATTAAAGGCGGCACAGAAGGGGGTGTGAAGTTGACCATGAGAAGAATATAAAGAAAGTTTTCAGAGAGACTTGAGATAAGTGTATACAGTGGGAGTGCTAGCTGGACAATGAAAGCAGAGATGTAGATGGGTTAAATTATAAATGACTCTGAAGATGAGAATAAAAAATACAAATCTGATATGAAAGACAAGAAGAATCAGAAGGTTCAGAGACGGGGAGAAGGTGAAAGATGGGATAGGAATGTTTTTAGAAGAGAAGGAGCTTCTTCTCCACCTAGAGTGAGAACAGATGGGAAGACAGAGAAGACTGCAACATTGAAGGTAAGAGATTAACTTGGTATGGACAAAACTTTTACTGACAGAGATAGAGAGGAAAGTATCCATTCAGAGAGATCTTAAAGGGACAAAAATCAGAGGCTGAAAAATTTACCAAACGTACTATACTAAGGATCAAAACTACTAGCAAAAAATAGTTGTGCCACCACATACCATGCAGTTGAAAGGAGCAAGATAGTTTACTTATAATTCACAATTTAGTTAATTCCATGTCTGTCTCTGCTGCTTTCCCAAGCAGTAGCAGAATTAAATTGACCTGATTCGTACTGTTTTTACTGTTGCTTACCAGTTCTGAAGAGGAAGCATAAAAACAGGCAAGACTGATTTGGTTTTCACTCTGCTGTTCCTGAAGAAAGCCATGAGAAACAGCAGAGGCACTGGAGCTAACTGCAGATGGGGGAAAACAGCATTACATGGCACCTGTTTGGAAGGTCAGCTTTGCAGTAATACAGACCACAAACAAAAGGACACGGTCAACTCTTTTTTTTAAACCTATAATTAACAGTGCTATAATTGAAAGATTAGAGAAATAAAAAATACACCTCTATTTTTCCAGACTGTTTACTTTGTGCATTTGGCAGCACTGTGTGTACAGTCGCTTCCCCCTATTACTTACATGGGACATTCCCACAAGAGTAGAGGAGGAAAAAATTAAATGCCACTGTAAAAGTGACAATTGGGAGGAAGACTCAGGAGCAAGGAAGTTACCTGGAACTACTTTTAATTCTGTTTAAAAATTTACTAGATTTCATACTAAAGTTCTCTTTTTAGAATAACTAGGAAAATGTTAACCTGTGCTTTCCCCAGCATGTCCTTTCTTAGAGTAATAAGGGCCACAGATCTGCTCCAATTGATACTTCAGCCTGTTTGCAGCTTAGGAGAAGAACCAGACCAGTCAGTCACTAGCAGCAGGGGACTATCCCACCTCATGAAGTTCCATTTAGTTTAGACAACTTCCATTGCCAGGATAATTCAGATCCACTTATACTACAGATTGTTGTAAATATTATTTAAGGAACAACCTCTCCAACTTCAGAGTATGGTAAAAATCCATCTAATGACAAACAAATGTACTTGGATGCCAAATTTCCATTTCTATTCTGGATGGTTCATTTGTCTCTAGGGTGGGACTATATTACTCCACAAGAACTGTGGACCATATTCCTCTAAGAAAGGAAGTTTTCAGGTGAGTACAGAAACATTTTCCTGTTCCTCTTTGTGTTAATGTGCACAGATCCATTGCTATTAAAATCCCATTGTAGTGTGCCTTCAGGGTGGGAGACAGGATCATTCTTTAAACCTGGACATCAAAAATGAGTTGGATTATATGTACACCTCTCTTCCCTCTTCCCCTGGACACTAAGGTGTGGAAAAGACTTCTACCAAAAGAAAGGAAATGGAATTCTCTAAGATCAGATGACCGCTATGCAGAATTTGGTGAGCTAATGGCTGTTTAGTAGATCTCAATATAGGAGACGTGGCTACTCTACCCTGAGAATGTCAGTGCTCTTGAGAATTAGACTGAAGCTTAACTGAAGAAGGAATATTTCCTGAACTAATTTAGTGAATGAATGCTATGACAGTTGTGCCTGTCCAAAGTAGAAGTGCAATATTGAGTCTCATCAGAGAAAGTTCACAACTTCAAATAAAAAAGCTCTCATTTGATTGGGATAGTAGTCATCAGGAGGCCCACTCTAATTGATGGGAAAAGATAACACAGTGACGGTGCACCCTATAAAGCTCTATGGAAATATGCTTACAAATGTGTGTGTGTATATATATATATATATATATATATAATGACATAACTGGAATATGTTTTATGCTACATATGCCATGTAATATATCTCTGTAAAGGTTATGATCTACTGAATATATTCCTCCTGTTTGTATGTATGTGTACTTGCTTGATTTCTATGTAGCCTTAGTAAAAGTATTTGGTCAGCTTTCTGAGAAAACTATTCTCAATAAGTGCCCAATCAAGAACCACTTTAGCCAACAACGAACTTGGAGACACCAATCCACATCTGAGCTTTTCCAAGAATGTGGCTTCGCTGATAAGGAAACTCAGTCATGGAGGGACATGTGACTTGCCCATGTGACTCCAAAACTCCATTTTGGAGCTGGATTCTATAGTTGGGGGGGTGGAGGGGGAAAGAGGAGGAAAGGTGTCCACTCACAAGAGAAGGTTTATTTAAACTCCTGAGACACCCCTCCATTTTGTCTTCAGCTGGCTCAGGGTATAGCCTGGACCCAGACTAGTAGGAGATTAGTCTGTAAAAGGAAGCTTACTGGAACACCATTGAGGGTGAGGTTTTATCTGTATTCAGTTTTATTACTGTATAAGAGATAGACTTGCATGTTTTATTTTATTTTACTTGGTAATTCACTTTGCTCTGTCTGTTACTACTGGGAACCACTTAAATCCTACTTTCTGTACTTAATAAATTACTTTTTACTTATTAATTAACCTGGAGTATGTACTAGTACAGATGGGGGGGTAAACAGCTGTGCATCTCTCTCTATTAGTGTTATAGAGGGTGAACAATCTATGAGTTTATCTTGTATAAGCTTTATACAGGGTAGAACAGATTTATTTGGGGTTTGGACCCCACTGGGAGTTGAGCATCTGAGTGTTAAAGACAGGAACACTTCTTAACCTGTTTTCAATGGAGCCTACAGCTGTTAAGGGACATGGTTCAGACTTGGGTCTGGGTTTGTGGCAGGCTAGTGAGTCTGACTCAAAACAGGCAGGGCTCTGGAGTCCCAAGCTGGCAGGGCAAGAAAGCAGGGGCAGTAGTAGTTTTGGCACATCAGTTGGCAACCCTAAGAGGTTTCTGTGATCCAAGCCATCACAGTACACTTTCTGTAGGGCTTTAATATGAAGAGTGTAGTAGAGAGCAGAATCAGATTCCAAGGTTGTGTTCTATAATCTCATGGGGTTTGAATAAGGCTGATGCACTAAAAAAACATTTAATGTTGAGATGTACAACACACGCACCGGCACTAACAACATCCGTGCAGTTTCTGGTATCTTCCACCCACTATCCACAGGGAAGCGGAGGTGCAGGAGGCAGCTCAATTCCATCAAAGGTGTAGCAATTGGCACTGGCTGTATGGACTGAGGAGTGATCTTCTATCTGGTGCACTGCTCTTCGGGCTTCATTTTCCTCATGAAGATGGGAGAGAAAGGCTGTTTACCCTGGAGCCAATTCTCTTTCCAGTCCTGCCTGGCTCCTCTCCTGCTGGGGGATCACACACCCTTCCTTTTGCCTGCGGCTTTTCCCAGCCTCATTTGCTTGCTGAAGCCTGTAGGGGCATCAGCTGCTGCACGTGCTCAGAAGGGGAAGGAGCGCTGGGTGGATGGTCTCTGCAAAAATCACACATTGCCCTGGCACAAAGTTGGGCATTACACATTTTTAAAACAGAACTGCCACTCTAAAAATTGGGAATAAACTTTGGAATTTCCCTTGAAAAAGCTCTGCAACCAGGAGGGCTGGGGGAGCCACTGGCCACAATGTGAAGACAGAAAGAAATGGAGGGAACTTCAGAAAGAGAAGCATTCCTCAATTGCCAGTGACTCATAGGTCTAGTTCCTCCCACCAAGCGAGCACAGATACCCACGGTAGTGGACCTCAGGACCACAGCAGGAAGAAGAAAGCAACGATTCTACAGAAGTTAACAGCATTGATCCTCAAGGTCCCCAGGAAAAGAGTCTCACTTGCCAATAAGGAATAAATTTATCAAGTGTTGATAATATTTAGTGTATTGTATTGAAATCTGTTAGGATCCCCTGAACAAATGACAGGCCCAGTATTTTAGGGGTAGGTCAGAGGTTTTTGTTTATTGCTTTGGTTTACTTGCATAGTTTACAGAGTTTGCACAATTCAGTATGCGAGCACCGGGGGCTGGAAAGGGTTAGTTCAAAACAAGTGCTTTAGTATTGTGTTGTCCTCTCACACACAAACAAGTGCCAGCAGCACTGCACTCTTGACCAACCCTAAAGAACAAACTAATATGCATGCAAATTAGACCAACAAAGGAAATAAAATACCGTTAGAGATAAAGGTCACTTTAGGCTTCAAGGTTTTAAAAAGTAATTGCTTTTAAAGACCTTTGGGGGTTTTTTTCTCAGGCTGAAGAAACGGTGGGAGAATTTGGAGTCTATTTAAATGGGGGGGGGAGAAAAAAAAAAAAAAAAAAAAAAAAAGATTTCCCAGTGGTATACATGACCCAACAAGCTTTGCCACAGAATGCAGATATGGAGGCAGAGATTCAGGGAGTTGGAAGATATTGGAGAAAGAGTTGTGGAAAATTCACTCAGGTAAGTGGATAAAGGAAGGCAGAAGGGAAATTTTACTTTTGGAATTGTGAACACCAAAAACATCCCAGACAGGAACCTTTGTATTTGAATTGTTGGCTTTTAGGGGTATTGAGGTGCAATGGAAATATTTATTAAAAGAAACAGTGTATACTACATGACCTCACATTCTCATTTCTGAATACATAAATTTGATCAGCCGCCATCACTAACTACTCATTCAGAAAATGAATAGGAAAGAAATACACGTAGAGCTTCCGGACCCGCACTTGAGCACAATATCTCCGTCTGTACTGAAATTAGCACATCAAAAACATTTGCAACGTGGCACAGTGACTTCGAGTTGCAAAACAAGTCTACATTTTTGGCTCTTACAGTGTTTTAGTGAGCCTGCTTCACACTTAAAAATTAGATGGACACTGCTATGTTGTTCAAGGCTGTGAAAAATTTCATGCCTTGAGAGTCATAGTTAGGTCAACCTAATTTTTGCAGTAGACACTGCTAGTCTGAAGGAAAAAGGATTTTTTGGGCAACACAGGAAGCCTCTATGTTATAGCACTACAGCAGGACTGCTGCAGCTGTAGTGTAGACATGCCCTAAGATAAGTACAGTAAAAGCATTTTTATCCAGCATGTTGGTGGAATGGGAGGTGCCGGTAAGTGAAAAATGCTGGTTAACTAAGAGCGAGGGAGTCTGGGGGAGGTGGGGGTTTGCAAGGCTGGGGGACTCTAGAAGGGAGTCTGGGTATGGGACAGGAGTCGGGGCATGGGAAGGAATGCAGGGTGTCAAATCCAGAGGGTGCTCACCTTGGGCGACTACCCGCAAGCTGCAACCAATGCCTGCGGACTCTAGGCAGCTCCGCACACGCTTCCCCCATCCGCAGGTGTTGGCCTGCAACTCCCATTGGCTGTGGTTTCAAGCGGGGGTAGCACACAGAGCTGCCTAGCTATGCCTCCGCCTAGGGGCCACGGGCACTGGTCACTGCTTGTGGGGAGCCACCCAAGGTGAGTGCTTCAAGGATCCAGCATCCCGCACCCCCTCCTGCATCCAAATTCACTCCCAGAGTCCATGTCCCACATCCCTCCCTCCCTCCCCCCATTCTGAATCCCTTGTGGCCGTTCCTCCCCCTAGGAGCGGCAGGGACATACATGTCACTGCTTCTGGGGAGCCACGTAGGGAGCCTGCTGGCCCCGCAACAACTGGACTATAAACCAGACTTTCTATGAAGATTAGAAATGCCAGTTCATAGAGCTTTCCAGTTGGTACAGTGGTGGATAGCACAACCTCAGGGTTTAACCCTGACAGGGGCCTGTAAGTTTATAAATTATTTGGAATAAAAACGGGATGCAAAAATGAAGAAATATTGTCATTGTAGTGAGTGGCTCTCCAGTGCCTGTAACACACTAGACATCCTGCTTTTACAATCTAGTACAAAAACGGGCATACCTCTACCTAGATACATGCAGGATTACTGAAGAAGTCTTGTGCCTTTCTACCTAATGAGAAATTCCTGGTTTGTTACCCAAGAACATACCGCTTATAACAAATGTTCTTCTCCTCCATAAACAACATAATTCTAAAAGCAAGCATCCATGTGTTTTATACTGATATGTAATTGTTGATGCATTTGCATGTTGGTCTGAGGTTTTTTTTATATCTGGCATCATTGCAAGTAATACCTACAAATAAAATAACAAAGAAGAAAAACACTTATTTCACAGTATGCTTACTTTGTTCATTTGAGTTTCAAACGGGATGTGATAGTAAAAATCACAAAGACTGCCAGGGACACATACAGAACGCAAAAATACTTCAAATTCATTTTTTAAATTCACTAGATATCAAACTGAGAACAATATCCAAAATAATTAGATACAAATAAGGGACTTCAGAAGAGCTATAAAACAAAGGTCATGAAAGATCCCATGGTTCTTTTCTGAAGGACAGCTTGTTAATCCATTTGCACTGACTTAAATTACTGATTTAAACTGAGCTTTATCTTTCCTCTGACCCTCACATTCAGAATACTCTCCCCTACCGTGATGTCATCTTTGTCTTCTCTTTCTTTCTTCACTTACTCATAGGATCTAGAGATGGAAACCTATTGGTTCACCCTGGTCTGTCTTGACAATAATGGAAGATTATTCCATAATGTACATGGATTAGACACTAATAAAATGTAATTTTACGTTTGTAAAGTAATGGGGCCTCTTCCACTTCCCTGGATACATTATTCAATAAACATGCAGATGTTCAGCCTAAATTTTTTATTTTTAAATTTTATCCCTATACTCTTGGTTAAAACCCCTTTTGCCAAGCTACATAATTCTCCTTCCTTCTTGTGGCTTACACCCTACAAATCTGTATAGACTGATAGCCCCTTCATCTAATTCTGCTGCTTCTTTACATCTCTACAATTATTTTATTCCTCTTTCCTACCTAGTGCCTACTAGTGTGGGTCAACATGTTATGTCCCAGCATCCTCATTTTATCCATACACAAGTGCATCTTGCTAGTCACTACTCTTTTTCATCCTTAGATGTATAATGGTTAAAGTTTGACAAAAAAATGATGAACAGTTGAAAACAAGGTCTTACAATGAAAAGTTTCAGGCAATCTTAACAACAGGTAGCACTACCAGTCCCACCTCTAATACTGACTTTGTTTTTCTAATATCTCTAACTCTGCCTTGTCTACACTGCTGCTCTTCTACTCCCACACGCCTTCCCACGGCCACTCTCTACAAAAGCTTCTCTCATGACCATTCCCTTTGATTTTTTCACCCATTCTAACGTTTGTGACAAAAGAAAACCAACTGTCATCTGCATCACCTTTCTGTATGCCTAAAACCTTCCAAAAATGGATGCCAAACTTGCTCCTACTCATTCAAAACACTTCTGAAATCAGACCTAATCCATGAAATATCTAAACTATACTCAGCTATGATTTTCAATAATACAAGGTTCCAAACACTCTGGGGGAAGGATTTGTTTTGTTTGATCCTAGACTAATCCTGCAAATAAGAGCTCTTAACTTTAAGTCCACACATAAACCTTTGCAGCATAGAGACTCTACCGTACAGCAGCACGTATACACTATCACCACCATCACCCTTAAACACGACACAAAAAATCTTAACTATAGGGGGAAGATAAAAAGAAGTAAAAAAAAAAAATCAGTATTTTTCATAGCACAATCTTCAGTGCCCTGAATACAAGGTGAGCATCTCCTCTGCTATGATCAAAGGCCATCCCTAGGCACAAAGCCTGACAGCTTGCTGTCCCACCCTCAGCCCCTAAAAAAATATGACCAGGTTGATTAATAAGTACTGCCTGTATTAACATATCCTTCCTCAAGCGCCTTTTCTGAAAAACTGCACTTTGCTTTGTCACTCTGAAGATTTTCACTTCTTCCTACCTCCCTCACAAAAGGGCAGGAAACCTGCCTCACTTTGTTTAAGAACTCTGCAAACTCATGGCTAGGCTTAGAGGAATTTGAGTTTTATAAGCATATCAATGCTTATAATTGATATCTGATTCAACAGATATCAATTATAAGCATTTTCCAAATTTGTATCTATTTAAATTTTCACATTTACATAAAATTACAGAAGGGTCAGACAGTGCGGAGGGGCATCAGATAATTACTTAATGACAATATGCTGAGTTTTAAAAAATTAAAGCAGGGGTCAGCAACTTTTCAGAAGTGGTGGATCAAGTCTTCATTTATTCACTGTAATTTAAGGTTTCATGTGCCGGTAACACATTTTAACCTTTTTAGAAGGTCTCTTTCTATAAGTCTTTAATATATACCTAAACTATTGTTGTATGTAAAGTAAATAAGGTTTTTAAAATGTTTAAGAAGCTTAATTTAAAATTAAATTAAAATGCAGAGCCCCCCGGACCAGCAGACAGGACCCAGGCAATGTGTGTGCCACACTGAAAATCAGCTTGTGTCGCCTTTGGCACACATGCCATAGGTTGCTACCCCTGAATTAAAGTTTTATAACCATTAAAACATAAATTGTCAACATTGCCTGTCAAAACATACAAAGCAAATTTCCTTAAATCAAATTCTAATGAGTCTCTAAGTAGCATTTTTCCTACTTTGCCTATTTGTATATTTCAGTTATCACAGATGGAGATTTTATTTGATCAGTTTCTGTGTATGGTGAAACTGACATTTACCAACATTTACTGATAAAACACTAATCCTTCCAAGCCTGGGTATGGCACTATGTATATGATTTTTGATTCAGAATCTCCCTTTTTTGTATCTTTAAGGCCCCAAGCCTACCCAATGTCCATAGCCAATAGCCTGTTGCTATCATCTCTCATCTCCCTCTCCAGCATCAAGGCATCCCAAGGCTATCCCCATAGTTAGGGTGACCAGATAACAAGTGTAAAAAAATCAAAAGGGAGACAGGAATAGGGGGTCTATATAGGAAAAAGCCCCCCAAATCGGGACTGTCCCTATAAAATCAGGACATCTGGTCACCCTATCCATAGGCATAATGCCAGCAGGGACCCCTGTGAACATCTTATCTGACCTCCTGCACAGCACAGAGCAGAGGACTCTGCTGAATTCACGCCTCTTTGAACAAGCGACTCTGGGCCCCCCTTTCACTAGAGCAGCGGGGATGCACCGGGATAACAGATTATTACTTTGCACCCGCCCCAATGCAGGGGCCACGAGTCCGGGGACACGGGCCGGCGGTTTTTGCCCTTCCCGCGGGGAGCTAGAGAACAAGGGGGCGCTGCCTGGGACCCTCTCCCCCGTTGTGCTTGAGGGGGCTGCTCCCGAGCCCCGCCGGGGCTCCTGGCCCACACGCGGGAGTGGGGAGGGAGCCACCCCCGGGCATGGCGGGGAATGACCAGCCCGGCTCCGGGGCAGGGAGGGCGGCAGAGCCCGAGGCGGGCCCGGCCCGCCGGCACTCACAGAACTCGGCGATGTAGTAGGACACGGCGTAGTTCTCCTCGCACCACTCCAGGGTGGAGGTGGGCGCGCCCCAGTAGCCGGCCCTGTCGGCGGCGGGAGCCATCTCGCGGCGCGGCGCGGCGTGCGAGCGAGGCCGGGCCCGGACACTCACTGCGCGGCCGAGGCCGAGGCTGAGGCTGGCGGGCGGGGGCTCCGCCCACAGACAGGGCCTGGGCGGGGCCGCCGGGCCCGGAGCCCACCCCGATCGTTGCCACGGCAACCGGCTGCGGCCTACAAGGCGTCGGAGCCAATCGGCGGGCGGCGGCTGTGACCTGCTGGGGCCCGTTTGTGGGCGGCTGGATGGGGCAGGCGGGAAGGTTTAGGGGGCTGGGGGCAGGATAGAGGGAAATTTTGCGGGGCTGGGGCAGGCAGCAAGGTTTGGGGGCTGGGGGCAGGATAGAGGGAAATTTGGGGGGATTGGGGGCAGGAAGGAGGGAAGATTTGAGGGGCAGGATAGAGGGAGGTTTGGGGGGCTGGGGGCAGGAAGGAAGGTTTTTGGGGCTGGGAGCAGGACAGAGGGAAGATTTGAGGGGCAGGAAGGAGGGAAGGTTTGGGGGCTGGGGCAGGAAGGAGGACAGTTTGGGGTACTGGAGGCAGGAAGGAAGGTGTGGGGGGCTGGGAGAAAGTAGGGACAGAGGTTTTGGGGGGGCTTGGGCAGGAAGAAGGGGTGATTTGGGAAGGAGAGAGGGAAGGTTTTGGGGGGTGGGACCATGCAGGGGCTGGGGGCAGAAGAAGGGAGGGATGGAAGCTAATATCTGACATGATTCTAATGTCTTAGAATGTCATTTCCAGTTTGTGTTGATGTTGTTTTGCAGGGCAAAAAGTAATACTGCTCTGTGCTAACCAGGGTAGTTTTTGTTTTTCTGGTCAGTTTCAATTTCTAGTGCTCCAGAATTTGAGTTGCAAATTTAGCAACTTCGATTCTAAAAAAAGCCATGGGTTTCCTTTTATATTCCAGCATGAACAAGAAACTCATTCTATTAATAGTAACTTTGGGCCTTTTTCTTTTTTTAAACCTCCCCCGCATACCTGCATTTTGAGGCTTTTCCCTGATTTGGGGTATTACTCCTGCTCACCTCATATAAGTGGTTCCTTTAGTTATTACTGTTTATTTTACAGTAGGATCCAAAATATATCAACAAATTTGCAGGCACAGCGGATGACAATCCCTGCCCCAAAAAGCATATAATCTAAAAAGACAAAGCAAGGAAGGGATACAACATACAAGTACAGACCCAGTCCAGCAATGAGCTCTAATTAGCGCCAATGAAGATCCCCATGGATTTCAGTAGGGCTGCATTCAGGTACAGGAGTTCATTCACACAGACTTCTTAGGCATATCTTATTATTCATCTATGTTTCCTTTTCTCTCTTTTTAAGTAAACACTAACTTCACCTCTCACCTCCTCCTACAATTTAGCTCCATCTTCGCCTTCCCCCAGGTTCAGTTCCAGGGATCCCCCTTCTCATATTTGAACCTCTCCCTCTACATAATTGAGCAATTAACTCATAAGCTAAATAAATGGGTAGATGCTTTAAGCCACAGCTCTATCCAATACGTTCTCCACTAGTCAGATGTGGCTAATAGGCTATTGAATTGTGGCTAATGCATGTGGCTTTTTTTTATAATGTGGGTAATAAGAAAAATTCAAAACCACAAGAGTGCATAGCATCAACTTTCTTTTGGACACCGCTATTTTAAGATTTGTCTAGACTAGCTAAACCAAACCTAAACTCAGTCTCTATTCCTAGAGTAGATGCAAACACATAAGCAGGTACATACCTTCACTCACATGAATATTAACTATTTGTGTATTTTTTTTATAGTGGCATAAGCATTTCTTAGGGACATAAAAAGTTTGTGGCTTCAAAACATAATTGCTTCAATGTTAACAATGAAAAGTATTAAGGCTTTCAATACATTAACAATATTGCAAACTTTTATGCACACATGCCAGATTTTTCAAAAATAGACTCCCAGATCTATATTTAGGCACCTAACGGTGGGATTTTCAAAAGCATCTAATTTAGGCGCACTGGCACCATTAACTTCAAACTGCAGATTGATAGAGGAGTATAGCCTGGCTGAAGCATTTTTATTTCAGCTTCTTGACTTACGGAAGTTCAATATATTGGAAGCTGATGTTGATTGCAAATATAGCACAGATTTATCAGTTTTGAGTTTGATTTCATATTGTTCACACAGTAAGGACGTGAATCATAAAAATGTAGGGTTGAAGGAAACCTCAAGAAGTCAAGTCCAACACCCTGGGCTGAGGTAGGACAAAATAAACCTAGATCATCCCTGACACATGTTTGTCCAACCTGTTCTTCATGAGGCTCTAGACAGGATATTTTCAGCATAGATGAGCATTTAAAGTGTGAAACTTCTTAGAAAAAAAAATCTCTGTAAAATCTGAAATTCTGCTAGCAATTTGAAAACTAATTAAAGAAACAAGTACAGTACAGACCATCCACTTTACAAATTTAATATTATAATATGGGAAGGATGTAAAGAATGAGCAATTTAAAAATAAAAATATCTACTAATAGAGCACAAACCCATCAGCTGTAGGTGGACGGTCACATGTTTTTTGTAAAAGCCAGCCCTTTGATATGAGTGAGAGATGTGGTTTTGGCAATGGTTGTGGAAGTGGGTGATAGGTTCATAGGTTCCAATTCCAGGAGTTCTCTGGAACTTGAGCACCTGTTGGGAATCCCTCTGATATTTATGACCAAGTAATGACCACATCTATCAGCATAAGCAGCAGGAAAAAGAAGCCTGCCAAGCACTGCACTCAATCAAGGAAGGAGACAATGCTTAGCAAGAGGCCAGAAACCGCTAAGGCAGAAGCACTTAACTCATGCACTGGGCTACATTCTGATCTGTAACACCAGTGTACAACTAGATTAACTACACTGACTTCATTGCAGTCATTCCTGATTTAAAGCAGCGTAAGAACAGAATCAACCCTGTATCCACCACCTACAGCTCACTCGGATCTTGGCCTAGGTTTCTATTAGTACACCAAACCCTCACTAAAACGCAGGATTCAGGATCTACTTCTAGCAGGGGCCGTGTTACAATAAAAAATAATGATTGTTACTAAATTTGGGGTCCGTGACCGCGTTCTATCGGAATTCGTGTTATATAGATGCATGTTCTAGTGAGGGTCCAGTGTAGTTCATGTCTCCCTCCCCAACTGACTTCTGTTGCCTTTGAAGCCACTATCCCTACATCCTTCCAACAGAAGGGGGTTCACTCTACCAACCTTCTCAAAGCAGACATTTTAGGGGTTTGCAGCATGCTGTGCTTCAAAGCTGCACCCTGGAACTCCTATATTCACCACTGTCATATAATTATGATATATTTTGTACAAAGTAGGCCTTGTGAGATATTTTAAAAGTTTTGATCTGTTGTATATTAATATCCGGTTGGACTGTATGTGACATTATGAAGTTTTGCTCTGTGTGTGTGTGTGTGTGTGTGTGTTACCAAAATATGTTGGGAACACTCACAACACAGGAGGAACCAGACACATTGACGGCCTATTAAAGGAATCCACACACCTGCACGATCTATCCCAAGAATCATATACAATGGAGGCTTTTCAGAGATAGCACATAGACAATGGAGACTGCTTAACCCATGTCATAGAAAAGCCTCTTTCAAGCAACCTGGACAAAGCTATAAAAGAGGGGAAGTGACATCATCACTTGGCCTCTCAACCCCACAAATCAACACCTGGAAACATATCTGGAGGGAAAAGACTGAACTGAGGAGGTGGTTTCAGGCTGGAAGAGAATTCCAGCCTGTGTATGGAAGATCTGTAACTTGCTTGTATTATCTACTGTGGGAGACACTGCTTGAGTCAAGTCCTGTCTAGTTTATATAACTTCAATTGTGATTTTACTTAAATAGATTTTAAGTGATTATAAATAATAAGTGTACAGATCAAAGTTGGCTATCTTTCTGTTGTTAATAAATTTGTTTTATATTTAACTGAACAAAGTGTGTTTTGCTTGAATTGCTTGGGAAATCTGCTCAGGAACAAGAGCTGGTGCATGTCCTCTCTACATTGAGGGAGGGGCAGACTGCATTATAAACTTACACTGGTCAGGCTTCTGACCAGAGCAAGACATTACAGCTTAGGGGTGCACAGCTGGGGAGCTGGGGGAAATTAGCTGGAGTCTCTCTATTGGTTCACGAGTGACTGGCAAAAGCATTAATTTAACTCAGTTGGGTGTGTCCCTGCTGATTGATGTCTTTGTAAATGCAGCCTGGAGAGGTTTGCAGCTTGTCACAGTATGAGAGGGAACCCAGGTTGGTAAGAGAGAGGGCCTAGTGGTACCCTAGTTCCAGGTTGCACCCTTGGGAATCTGTCATAGGGGGCATCCATCTTTGTCATAGCGAAGTCTGAGCCTAGCAGTTGGGTGCTGTCTTTCCTGTGGCTACTCTGATATGGGCCCAGAAATATAAAGCAACCCCCTGGCAGATAGCCAGATCCTCAGCATGTGTAACTTGGCATAACTACTATTGACTTCAATAGACCTTTGCTGAATTACACCAGCTGAGGATCTGGGCCAGTGCTTGTAAACCCAGAAACTCTCTCAAATTAGACTCAAAAAGTGAAGGGAGAGTTTTTCAAAGGCACAAATGGTAATTATGAGCCGAAATCCCATTGACTTTCAAAGGAAGTTAGGTGCCTGACTGTCCCTGCTGCTTTTGAAAATCTTCCCACAAGTTTAAAAAGCCCTGCAATAATTAATTGTTTATAATACTTTCTTCAGATGAAAGGCATTTCCAAATGTAAAGAATTAACTTTAAATTTTTATTGAAAAAGCAAAACACACTGTACATTACATCTGATTTTGCATGACACTTTCATACACAGATTTCAGTGTGAACACAACTTGCTTGAACTTTGAAGCCATTAAATAATCAATTCTTCTTTGTAACCCTCATTGTTTTTAGAACACAGAGTGAACAATAGGCTTCTGTTGCTAATTTAACACCTGCAAATTCACATGCTTAACCAAAGGCTCTAACGTCTAGTGGATTAAGGGCCTAATTCTTCTCGAGTGTACTCAGGCTTTACACTTTTGTAACTCCATTGAATTTAATGGAATTTCTGATTTATACCAATGTAAGTGAAAGGAGAATTAGGAGAATTAGTGGTCATAAACTCTTGTATAAGCAGGAAGAATTGGAAGTCCTGGCACAGTCAAGGAACTCTGATGTGATTGGAATAACAGAGCCTTGGTAGACTGGAGTTGTCATAGATGGGTTTAAACTATTCAGGAAGGACAGGCAGGGGACAAAAGATAGGAGTTGCACTGCATGTAAGGGAGCAGTATGATTGCTCAAGCTCCGGTATGAAACTGGAGACAAACCTGTTGAAAATGTTTGGGTTAAGTTTAGAGGCAAGAGCAACAAGGGTGGTGTTGTGGTAAGCATCTACTATAGACCACCTGACCAGGAGGAAGAGGTAGATGAGGCTTTCTTCAGACAACACAAGTTTCCAGATCACAGGCCCTGGATCACCTGGACATCTGCTGGGAGAGCAATACAGTGGTGCACAGACAATCCAGGAAGTTTTTGGAGAGTATTGGGGACAACGTCCAGGTGCAAGTGCTGGAGGAACCAACTAGGGGCCATGCTGCTCTTGACCTGCTGCTCACAAACAGGGAAGAATTGGTAGGGGAAGTAGAAGTGGGTGGCAACCTGGACAGCAGTGACCATGAGATGGTCGAGTTCTGGATCCTGACAAAAGGAAGGAAGGAGAGCAGAAGAATATGGACCCTGGGCTTCAGAAAAGCAGACTTTGACTCCCTCAGGGAACTGATGGGCAGGATCCCTGGGGAGGCTAATATGAGGGGGAAAGTAGTCCAGGAGAGTTGGCTGTATTTTAAAGAAGCTTTTTTGAGGGTGAGGCACAAACCATCCTGATGTGCAGAAAGAATAGCAAATATGGCAGGCAACCAGCTTGGATTAACAGTGAAATCTTCAGTGAGCTTAAACACAAAAGGGAACCTTACAAGAAGTGGAAACTTGGACAGATGACTAGGGAGGAGTATAAAAATATTGCTTAAGCATTCAGGGGTGTAATCAGGAAGGTCAAAGCACAATTGGAGTTGCAGCTAGCAAGGGACGTGAAGGGTGACAAGAGGGGTTAGCAACTATTAGGTGGTCAGGGGAAGTGTAGGAACCTTACTGACTGGGGAGGTAACCTAGTGACAGATGATGTGGAAAAAGCTGAAGTACTCCATGTGATGGGTTGCCTCCCTTAGGATGGCACCTGATGTGCTGAGATATCACTGAGCCCGCTCATTATGCGAGCCTGGGCACCCTTTTTTACCTGTCTTGATGAGCCAAGCTATTAAGCCTTCTCCATCATATGCAAGCAGGGCCACAACCAACTGCAAAATGGAAGACAGACACTGAGATCAGATCTGGGAAGGCTCAATGTAAAAGACTTGCCCCAGCATGCAGGTATCCACCTCCCTTGGAGTGCAGACCCAAAATTTGGAGAAAGGCATACACAACTTCTCTCTCCTCCCACCCCCCGCATTAGAAATTACAGAAACTAGGTCTAATAATAAACAAAACAAAGTTTATTGACTGTAAAAGGAAGATTTTAAGTGATAAAAGGGATAGCAACCAGAACAAAGCAGATTACTAAACAAATAAAACCAAACACACAAACTAGGCTTGTTTCACTAAAGAAATTACTTACAAATAATAATTTCTCACCCTCGATATTGCTGCAGGCAGATCACAGACAGTCTTGAAAGGCAGATGCACTGGTCTCCAGCTTAAAACCACAGTTATTATTACTCACAAGCTTCCAGTTGGGATTCAATCCCTCTCGCCTCAGTTCAGTTTCCAGGTGTTTTTTCAGTGTCTCTGAGTGGGGAGGCAGAGGAGAGCCATGATGATGTCACTCCCCTGTCTGATATAGCTTTTGTGTAAGGCAGGAAGCTTTGTCTTCTAGTGGAAAACCACTGGCATTCCAAGAGGGGAGGAGGGGTATCCAGTACCAGGTGACTCAGACCCATGTCTCTGCAGAGCTGTGGCATCCATTGCTCGTAGGCTGCCTCCAGCATCCACAGGAAGACTAAGCTCTTTCAGTCCATTGTCTCTGTTAATGGCCCATTAGCCCTGTCTGGCTTTTCCATTATTGTTCCTGAAGGGCTGGTTGGAGGGAAGAGTGGAGGAACCCATTTGAAATACAGATACATAATTAATATTCCTAACTTCAGGTACAGAAATGATAAAGGTATAAAAATTGGATAATCACATTCAATAAACCATAACCTTTCCAATGATATCTCACAGGAGCCATCTTGCATAGAGTGTATCTCAGTTATGTCATATTCATATCACAAGCATATTTTCAAAAAGAATATGGAGTGAAACGTCACACCTTTCCCCTGAGATTACTGCCAGAGGGGTGGTCACTAACAAATGCAGAGGAAGTATACCTAAAATTCCTTTTTGGTTTTGGTTATACAGCCTCCATGTGTTACCAAACACTGTAAAGTTATCGAGAGATGCGTTTGCAAAGTTCTGGGTTTCTGTTCCCAGGTGGCCTGAAAATATTGTGGTGTGTAGCATGGTGTACTATGCAGATGTCAATATCTTTTAAAGTGTAGGTGTCTTGGCATTTAGCTATCGATGCCATGAGGCAGCGTGCCTCAGTTTCCCTTTCCACACAGTAGTCTAGATTGGTTATGCTTTCCTTGCTATGCCAAGCTCTACACCTGGCTACAGGTACTAGTCAAGAAGCAGTATTCTCATAGGACTATCTGGTTATCAATCCTACTCTGTACCAAAGATTTTTCCAAAAATCATGCATGTCACATATTTTTAAAGTATTTACCACCAATATCAAATTCTTTGTCTTAACCCACAGAGTGTGTAGTAATAGACATAAAATTACCAACAAATTCATGACTGAGAGATGCTTCCAAGTATGATTATCATACCACGTTTTCTGTCTAAACAGATCTGTTTGTTTAGCATTCATTGTATTTCTCATCCCTGCAATAAAGGTTCTTAGTTTAGGTATGTCTTTGGAGTTTGGGCAAGGAAAGGGTATATGGGAATCTTGTATGTTACTGGCTCTCAACCTGTGGATTTGCATTTCTTCTCCAGGGTTAAGCCCATGGGAGAATCCACCTTCCCATCCTGGGATTCCTTTGAGCTGCCCACCCCCATCACTCAGTGTTTGATGCTCAGCTGTTGAGAGGAGTTTACCTGCCTGGGAAGTGGCTGTCTCCGCCCCTTTGTTAGATGGTTCATAAGCGTATTCACTGACACCAGAATGCTTGAAACCGCTCCTTCCCCACCTTAATGGGACAGAGTTAGTTTTCACAAGTACAACAGGAAAAACATTTTGCAATAGTGGGACCCAGATTGGGGAAATCTCACTCACCCCCCTCTCCATTGTCCAGAGGTTAGCTGTGTGGCTGCTCCCCTCAGGGAGGTCGGTTACATAGTTCCCTCTGAAAACATGAGCCACAGGTGAGGTGCCTGGAAATGCAGAGGCAGAAGCAGCAAATGTCTTCTCTCCCCCACCCCTCCCACCACTTCATCTCCACCTCTTCCCCTGAGTGTGCCGCATCCCTACTTACTTCCCAGTGCTTGCCATCACAAAACAGCTGTTTTGCGGTGTAACAAGCTCTGGGAGGAAGCGGGAGGAGCAGGAACACAGAGTTCTCAGGAGAGGAGGCAGAGAAGAGGCGGGGCCGGGGATTTATGGAAGGGATTGGAATAGGGGCAGGGAGGGGGTGGAGTTGGGGCGGGGACTTTGGGGAAGGGGTTGGAATGGGGGCCGGGTTGGAGGGGGTGAGGTAGGGAGATGGAGTAGCCACCGGTGCCAGCAGAAGTTGGCACCTATGCTTCCTGGCAGCCAGCAACCTGGTCAGACTTCCTACTGTCAAGCAAAACACTCCCATCCTCCCTGGAGAAAAGCCTGTCTATAGTCTCTGAGTAAGAGCTGGCCGCAAGCACACCCACCCTTGTCAGCAGATAGTGTTCCATTGCTGTAGAGGAATTAAATAGACATTCTCCCTTTTCCCCAGAAGTTTCTGTGACTTGACTTTTTCCCTATGGATTGGATGAATGGACCTAAGGTGGATTGCTGGCTAGATTGTCAGGCTCCACGTGTAGTGATCAATGGCTCAATGTCTAGTAGGCAGCTGGTATCAAGCAGAATGCCCCAGGGGTCTGTCCTGGGGCCTGGTTTTGTTCAACATCTTCATTAATGATCTGGATGATGGGATGAATTCACCCTCAGCAAGTTTACAGATGACACTAAACTAGGGGGAGACGTAGATATGCTGGAGGGTAGGTGGAAGGTAGAATGACCTAGACAAATTGGAGGATTGGGCCAAAAGAAATCTGATGAGGTTCAACAAGGACAAGTGCAGAGTCCTGCATTTAGGATGGAAGAATCCCACGCACTGCTACAGACTGGGGACCGAGTGGCTAAGTGGCAGTTCTGAAGAAAAGGGCCTGGGGATTACAGGGGACAAGAAGCTGGATATGAGTCAACAGTGTGCCCTTGTTGCCAAGAAGGCTAATGGCATATTGGGCTGCATTAGTAAGAGTGTTGCCAACAGATCAAGGGAATTGATTATTCCCCTCTATTTGGCACTGGTGAGAGCACACCCGGAGTATTGCGTCCAGTTTTGGGGCCCCCACTACAGAAAGGATGTGGACAAATTGTAGAGAATCCAGCAGAGGGCAATGAACATGATTAGGGGGGCTGGGGTACATGACTTATGGGGAGAGTCAGAGGGCATTGAGCTTATTTAGTCTGCAGAGCAAAAGAGTGAGGGTGATTTGATAGCAGGCTTCAATTAACTGAAGGGGGGTACCCAAGAGGATGGAGCTAGACTGTTCTCAGTGGTGGGATATGACAGAACAAGGAACAATGTTGTAGGGGGGAAGGTCTAGGTTAGATATTAGGAAACACTATTTCACTAGGAGGGTGGTGAAGCACTGGAATGAGTTACCTAGAGAAGTGGTGGAATCTCCATCCTTAGAGGTTTTTAAGGTCTGACTTGACAAAGCCCTGGCTGGGGTGATTTAGTTGGGGTTGGTCCTGCTTTGGGCAGTGGGGTGGACTAGATGACTTCCGGAGGTCTTTTCCAACCCTAATCTAGGATTCTATGAAGAGCTCTGAATTGGAAAGCAGAGAACCAGTTTAGCTCAGTACCTTGTTTAACTTAACCATTTAAATTATTTACCCTTTTCTAATATGGTTGTTTTATATATTCACCAAAACCTTTTCCCACTGAAATCCTAAAGAATGTTGCTATTGAATTCAATTGGACCAGGGTTTAGTGTTACATCAGGTGTAGCATATTATTAACATTTCACTTATGATTCCAAACCACACCTCCTCCCACAGGAATGTTGAATGTGGCTGTGCGGTGCCTCACATTTTAGATATCAGCAGATTGTAAGTTAAAGGCTGAAGCTATCAGTCTTTTAGGCCAGGTCTACACTAGGAGCGCTTTGCCAGTTTAGCTATACTGGTATACTATGCTAGCAAAGTGCTCCCAGCATGGACACAGCTTATACCAGAACCAGTATAGCTTATTCCAGCTTTCCCCGCCTCCCACACTCCACCCAAGCAAAATCAGATATTTTGGCAAAAGCACACTTTGCTGGTGTAACCGTCTACTCTATGGGCTTTTGCTAACATAGCTGTAATGATCACAGATCTCACCTCATCCTAAGCCTGACCAGCATAGCTTGCTCACAACAGTTGGCAGGATCGACCTGATCTTAGAAATGAAATCCCAATATGCGTTACTGCTCTGCTGCTGAGCAGTGAGCCTCGGTCTGGCGGTCAATCATCCTGTGGTGGCATTCTCAGTACCCAAGCAATCTGTATGATGTGGATAACTACAGGGCTCTCAGACTCATTTTCCCCTTGGTTCAGGAGAGTTCTGCTTTGTTAACTTTCTGAACAGGCTACGAAGCCCATCTCTCTTTTAGGGCACCTGGTGAATAGAATGTGCTTAGAAATATAAGGCCAGATTCTCCCCTGCTTTAAGGCCACTTTGTACAGCTGAGAAGGGGATGATTTTCCCATTGGAGGAGGATCCTCTGGCGTTGTAGAGCTCCTACTCCAACCCATTTCCTGAGGTTGGCATTAGGGACATGGCTGGGGGAAAGATGACATAACTGGGGCTCTCTTATACCCAGCTGATCCCTGCTGTTGCAGTAGCCACTGGGAGCTAGAGCAATAAGTCTTATATAATATTATGGAATCACTGTGAAAGCATCTAGAAAAATGGATAGGCGCTTGTTACCAATCAAAATAAATAAATAAAGTTCACCCTAACTGTCTTTCTTTCCTTTCTGAAATTGATCCACTCCAGATTCTTGACAATGTTGGCAATTCTCACCAACTATGTCAGGCAGCAAAACTATTTTCAGCATTGCAGCAAACCTTTCAAAGGTGCTGGGTGGGCTGATCTTCTGCTAAGGCTCTACTTAAGTAATCTGAATTTCTACTCCTAAATTACTCTAGTGACACAAAATTGTCTCACTCAAAGCAATCAATTATGAACAACACCACTGGCATAACTGATCCTCCCTCCTCAATCTTCTACCCCCTCATCTGTCTCATCTATGCCTGTGTGTGGTTTCTAATGCACCTGTCCTCAAGGTGTTTAAGTGCCATTTTAGGTTACTGATATTTTGTGCTGCGTAAGCAGGGTTGGCAAGGGAACAGCTGCCACAGTGGAGACACTGAACAGGGAGTGGGACACATCAGATTACCAAGTGTGTAGGTGGATCACCCACCCACGTGCAAGGATCCTGAAGGCAGAATTCTGGTTGCAAAATATTGTGATGAGACAATTTTCTGAGATAACCAACCTTAGTAGCATAAGAGGTGCCCATCAGTGAAAATCTGAGCTCTTTCCACTTTGTCAAAACCTTTCAGGGCTTGTCTCATAATAAATTCTTCATATATGTTGAAAAGTCTTGGGCATAAATTATAATACACCATTGCCTCACACCCAGCCCCGTGGAAAACCATTCACTTTCACCTACTGCTCTTCACACTGTGGTCTGGTGGTGGTGGTAGAAACAAAGAGTTCAATAAGATGTTTTGGAATCCTTATGTTTGCCAGGATCCTCCAAAGATGGCCACAGTCGGATGGTATCAGATGCTTTTAAATAGTCAATAAATCAATAGGTGATTATACACGCCACATTTTTCAGTGATGTGATAAATAGTCACAATTTGATTATTTTTGGCTGGGCCCTGTCTGAAACCAACTTGTTGTGGCGGTAGTTCCACATCTATCCTTTACTTCATATGATCCAGGATTATGTACAATTGTGCTCACAGGTGATATCAGGGAGATGACAATATTTACCATATCTTGTTATGTCTCCCGCCTTTATTAAGGGCAAAAAGATTACCTTTATCCAGTCATCTGGCCAATTTCTAGTCATCCATACATGGGTGCAAAATTTTCCACATGAGATCAATACCACAGCCACCAAATCAATTTTAACAATTATGCTGGTATGTTTTCTATCCCGATGCTTTCCCAGGCTTCATTTTCATAATAGCACATACCATTTCCTCTTGCAGGATTGGGGGATCTGCCTCTGTACTCTCGTTTCTGTCATACTGTGCTCTAAGTGGCTCTGAGTCATGCAGATAAGCACAGTAATCTCACCATCTGTGTTCAATATCATCATCATCGTCAGTGAGAACTCTGCCATCATCCTCTTTCATTATATTTGACTGCAGAGAAAACTTTTCAGTAAGAAATCTTGTAATAAGAGGAGGCCCTGAGACATAAACCCTTGGTATCAGAGGCCCGGTATGAGGCCTGAACTGAAGTAATGGTCAAGACTTTGCTAACATAACAAAGCTGGGCTGTGAGCCAGAGGCAGGTCCCGCTCACAAAAGTTGGCAAAAAGAGGGCTGCAAGGAGCACGAACACATACCACACCGATAACAAAGAACAGGCAGACCCAGCTTAAAGACAGTATAAGAGAACAATACGATGGATAGATAATAGGACAGTACAGTGGATAGATAGTATGAGGGATAGATTTGTTCGAACCAACCTGTGAGAAAGCAACCAACCAACCTGTGAGAAAGGCGACCCCCTAATAGCAGGGCTGCACCTCAGTGCGTCAGGAATGATGAGTAATCTGTTTGCAAAACGGTATAAGAATACATCCCTGAGTGGTTGTCTTTGTCCAGCCTAGGGGGCAGAGGAGCGTCCCACCACTGACTGAGCTGTGTCCATTGTCAGGGGCACATATTCGTAGTATGTCCTGTAGAGTCTATAGGAAACTATTACTGTGCTTCGTTTGACAATCAACCTGGCCTGGGTTCCTTCATACTTACTAGAGTCTGTGGTCATTGGGGGTTCTCTTGGGGTCTGCTGTGTCAGGGATCTGCACAGAGCTGGAGCAGCACACAGAGGGAACACGCACACAGCCAACTGATATCATCATCGAACAAGAGCACAGCACCACACTGGTAGCTACTGACAACAAATCTGACCGCTGTAAATGCAATTTTTTTGTTATTGTTCTTCATAATTCTCAACATTCACATTTTGCCTTTATTTAGTCGCTGGTCTCATCTAGTCTGCCTTGGAATCTGTCTACTCAGTTCCTTGTATTCCCTTCTTACAGTCTTCATTCTCCAAGCCACTCTCTTTCACTATGCATCACTTTTTCACCAGGTCAAACACCTTCTCAATTAACATGGTGTGGTCCAACGCTGACTTTTCATGGCTTCCAGCATGATAGTTTTGATTGCCACAAACACAAGTTATATAGAAGTCATGTAGTTTTTATGGATTCTAGAGAAGTCCAGACACATAGCACGTGCCAAACATCTTTTCTTTTTAAGTTTTAATTTTATTTTTGAGGCTAACAATAGATAATTTGAACCACAGCCTGCACTTGGGAAAGTATTGTCCATTAGACACTTGATCTCCAGTGTTATTGTATCACTTTGATTTTTATCATATTATCTGGTGATCCCCATGTGTATAAACATCTGTGATGCTGAGTAAACTGCTATTTGTAATGACCAAGTAATTAGAGCAGCAGAATTCAACTGAAAGCCTTCCTCTCTCATTTTGTAAACTGCAAATACATACATTTTAAAAACAAGAATAGTTGGAAAAAACAGTTTGTTGGTCAATCACTTGGGCACGTTGTGTTCACAGTACCATATCTTCTGTGCTGTGTTAGTTACAATGGGTTTGCTATAACAGATCAGACCATTGGTCCACCACATCTGGCATTCTGCCTCTGTCAGAGTCTAAAATATGTGATGACTCAGTGCAAGGGGAAAACACCTCCATGTAATTCAGCTGGGGCCAATTATGCAATCCTGGGAATTTGGACTGGTGGTAAGGCTATTTCCTCTTTCCTGCAAATTAGAACCACTTCAGATAAAGGAGGGAAATACAAGAAGCAAAACTTCTCAATAGAAGAACACCTCAAATAAAATGTTCAAAAGGATCTACCAGAAAAAAGAAAGGATAAATATTTCTAAATATGAAGGGATTGAGGATGGGTCTAGAATTGCTTTCATTGGGATGCATCTAGAAAAAGGGAGGCAGATGCTAGGTGATTATGTTTTTTCCTTGCTCTATAGAAGGAGTATGGTCCTAACTGGAGAGGAGTGCATTCCCTTCATCTGCAGTATACTATTGTAACCCCCCTTTCCTCCCTGGGTTACCTGGGAACAGGCAACACTCACCTGTGTGCCTGGGCGCCTGATGTTGTTGACATTAAAGAGATCCCAAGTATCCCAGTGGGAATCCTCCATCCACCCCTCTGCTGCAGTCCCTCCACTCCTACAGGAAGTTAAAATTGGTGGTGCCTCCACCTGGCTGGCCCCTGTACACACTCAATAGTGTGCCTGGGGACCCTCCAGGAATAAACCCCTTCAAATAGTAATAATAATATAATCGGTGGAATGGGTGTGACTCAAAAATGCTAGTTATAAATAATATTCACCCAATATACTTAAATGAGAGCTAACACACCTTTATTTAACAATTTAAAAATCAGGGTATAACAGTCTAAGATTATATGTTAGTTTAATTTAGCATATTAATTGTTTAAATTATTAATTTAAATCCCCGGGGGCAGTTGAATAAAATCAATTAATATAATATACAGTGATAAATGAAACGTATGTAACTGGCATTTACACTCCCACCATTTACCCCACCCTGCAGTGCACACTCCTCTGGAGTTCAGAGTCCCAGGCACTTGCTTGCATGGATGCGCTGCAAGATCTGCCGCTGCGGACAGCGCTCTGTTGTTCTGTGTATCAGTCCAGCCAGGGCAGCAAGCTGCACAACCCCTCTGAGGACTGGAGCTGGCCCCACCAAATGCCAGCAGCTCTGAGTCCTGGTTGGGTGGGATGATCACTCGGCCTCTCCTCAGACTCAATCTCTCTGCTGTGCCCCTTCCCTTGCAAGTATTTTCTCAGACAAGAGCGGGGGGCTCCTCACAGTCCCTCGCTGCAGGCCCAGCTCAGTCAGCTCCAGCCACAGCAACAGTCTCTGCTCTGACTCCAGTAAAGCCACCAACAGTCTCTGAGACTCCCTGTGGGATCAAAGCCCTTCAGGTTCCCAGCAGCAGCAGCTTCCTAGCAGCACCTCCTGCAATGGACAGCACTCCACAGCACCAATCTCACTCCTTTCCCCAAACTGGAATTCACCACCTGCTGTCCTGCAGGAGGAAGTCTCTACTTATTTCCCCCAGGCATCATGGGAGTTGTAGTCTTTAAGGCTAGATTGCAGCTCACAGACCTTTCCCCAGGAACGCTCCCAATAAAGTTCAGAGGCCCCTCAAGTAAAAGGTGCCTATACTATCAATGCATTTTCTGCAGGAAGAAAAGCAGCACTCACTGTACACATGGACAGCATATGGCACTGCTCTGCTGTCACTCAGAGTTTTATGCGGGTGGGTGAGACAGCAAATATTATTTAAATGGAAAGACTCCTTCATGGATTCACATTAAAAACTGGAATTTGGATGGCTCAGGGGATGGGTAATTGGATACAGAGACTCTCACCTTTAGGTTAGGGGTTCAAATTCAAGTTTAAGTCCGCAGCAACTGAAAGGGAGATAAAATGAGCAAGTGTTCTCCATCCTGTTCCTACTGCTGCCACCAGGTGGGACTGAATTTTTCTCTAGGGCTGTGCTGTAAATCGGCTGCTGAGCCATACTACCATAAGACTTGGAGAACTATCCAATACCTGCTTAGACATGCACAGGCTGATGTGTCTTCTCAGATCAGGTCATGGCTGGCTTTCTGTGGGAGCACCCTGGTTGTGATGGTATGTAGAGTAAAAAACCACAAGCCTCCATGGGCTCTGGTTCAGATCTGCCTCTTTCTATAACTTCTTCTCATTCCTACCCCTCCAAAGAAAGCAACTACCAGTCTGGATCTCAGGCTCGTGCTATAAAGCAGAACCAGCCCACTGGCAGAGGATGAAGCAGCAACTCTAGTGTATTCTGAGGATTAATTGGTTAATTTGTGTAACACGGAGCTCATCAGATCAAAGGTGCTGTCTTACCATATGTCCAATTTCACTAATGACAAGCAGCTGCCTAAGCTGTAACAGATTCTTACTGGAAACAGTTCAGTAGCTTCCTTCTCCTTCCGTTTCCTTATAAAAAGAACCTTTCTGCTCACTGTCCTCACCACAATTAGATCTAGGGTATTTGTATGTCTATCTCCGCTTCTGTTGCCAAGCCCCTGTTGAGCACTTTGGAGGGCTGACCCCTAATCTCTTGACAAGCAAATGCATTTCTTGACAGCCTGATTCATGTTGGCCCATTGCCCTCCAATGGCTTGGAGCTCTGACAGCTGGCAACAATTTTCTGACTATTGGAGCTCCAATTGCTTCCCTATCTGACAGGGGCCGAATAATCTTCTTGTGACTGCCAAACGGATGATAATGGCCAATGCATTTGAAAAGCTCATGAATAAAATTCCCTTCTCTGTCCCTTTTGATAACACAACCTCTTTTTTCTCCTTGTTTCCTCTTTCCACTTCTGCAAGTTGTTTCCTTCTCCCTCCCATTTCATGTTGGTATCTCTGCGCTATTCGCATTGGTTTCTCTGTTTTGGCCTTTAAGCACTGTCACCAGAAGCTACTGACACCTTGCTTTGTCTATAGTACTGTCTGAAATTGCCTAGCAAGGCCCCTGGTATTTTGTTCACACTAGCTTCTAACACTACCGCTTCCTTCTTTCATTGGCTTTGCCTGCCAACCATGGTTTTTTTTTCCAAGTGTACTTTTAGCTGTTCTGTTTTCTAGGAAAATTATGGCCGAATCCCACAACCCTTGTTTATATCTTAACTCAAAACAAGAAGAGGAACCTCTGGTGTAAGGATTACTCACAAGCCACTATAGTATAAGAACAGATTTCTATTTTAGCCACTTAAAATAGTGTCTCACATCTTCTAACCCATAGCAGATGGTGGAGCCTTGCAGGTCAGTTATCAATTGCAGGAAAAAGCAGTGACACAGAAACTGGGAAAAGTAGAACCTCAGAGTTACCAACACCAGAGTTACAAACTGACCAGTCAACCACATACCTCATTTGGAACTAGAAGTAAGCAGACCGCAGAACCGTCCCATCTCCCCTCACACCCGCGCCCCAAAGCAAAAGCAAATACTGTGCAGTACAATACTGTGTTAAACATAAACTAGTAAAAAAAGGGGAAGTTTAAAAAAATTGACAAGGTAAGTCAACTGTTTCTGTGTTTGTTTAATTTAAATTAAGATGGTTAAAAGCTGCATTTTTCAGCTGCATAGTAAAGTTTCAAAGCTGTATTAAGTTAATGTTCAGTTGTAAACTTTTGAAAGAACCACCATAACATTTTGTTCAGAGTTATGAACATTTCTAGGGTTACCATATTTCAACAACTAAAAAAGAGGACACAGGGTGGGGGGCAGGGCCCACCCTAGCCCCGCTCCTGCCCTAGCCCCGCCCCCACCACTTTTCACCCCCCTCAGAACTCCCAACCCCCCCCCCGCTCCTTTTCCCCTAACTGCCCCCCAGGACCCCACTCCCTATCTAAGCCTCCCTGCTCCTTGTCCCCTGACTGCCCCCTCCTGGGACCCCCCCAGCCTAACTGCCCCCCTAGGACCCTACCTGTCCCCTGACTGCCAACCTTTATCCACACACACTCCGAGACAGACCCCCAGGACTCCCACGCCCTATCCAACCATTCCCTGCCCCCTGACAGACCCTCTCCCCCAGAACCCCCATCCATCCAACCCTCCCATTCCCTGTCCCTTTACTGCCTCCTTCAGAAATCCCATGTCCCTTCTCCAACCACCCGCCCCTCCTTACTGTGCAGCTCAAAACAGTGTGTCTCCCCGCCCTCAGAGAGCGCTGCTGGAACGGCACACTGGGCAGCAGGGGAGGAGAATCTCTACAGCTGCCCCCGTACTAGAGCCAGGCTGCAGGAGAGCAGGGGAGGGGAGGATCTCAGCCTCTAGAGCTGCCGGAGGCCGATGCGAAGGGCCCGGCCACATCGGAGAATGCAGCAGGGGAGGGAGGGAGGACAAGGAGCTGCTCTCACTGATGGAGTGGCTCAATCCAGTGGCCTCTCTCAGTCATGCTACACGGGGCGGGGAGGGAAATCCAGACCCTTTCCAGTTTCCGCCGGGACACTATTTATAGCTCAAAAATCCAGACATGTCCGGGAGAATCTGGACGTACGGTAACCCTAAACATTTCAGAGTTACGAACAACCTCCATTCCCAATGTGTTCATAATTCTGAGGATCTACTTTATTTTCTTAGTGCAACTGTAACCCACATGCCTAATAGGAAGATATCTCTTCTAGAGAGGAGAAGTGGAGGAGGAATGAGTTCTGTCTGGGTCAGTGTAGCTGGGCAGATCAATGCACAATTAGCATCCACACCCAGAAGTTTCTGGAATTCAGTGTGGTAGTTTTGAGCATGATTAACAGGCTCTCTGTAGCTGGAATAATAGACTCCATTGAGGTCAACTGAGTAGCTGCTAAGCTAAAGGAACAGAAACTAAGCAGGCTGTTTCCCCCTAATTGTGAAGCATTTTGCAGCATGATAGTGATGTTAACTTTCTGGTGGAACAGCCTGGCAGTGTTAGTTATGGAAAGCAGAGATTGGGAGGGGAAATTATTTTTCATTTTAATTGTATAGCTTGAAAGTTTGATTTTAGCCAAATTGGTTTAAATTGTCTCAACCAGCACGGTTTACCAATTCTTTTCTTATTTAAATGTGATGATGGGGAAAGAGTCAACCATAGTTTGCTATTCTCGGTTGTGTATGGTTCTTGTAACAGGATTTTTCATTTATACACTTAATACTGATTGGTTGGTTAATTACTTAGCTGACCAGCTAATGGAGTGATTCCACAGTGCAGCGGAGGAGGACAAAGAGTCTTCCTGGCTTCCAGCGGGAGACAGGAGGAAAAATGTTGTTGCAGTGCTTTTGACACAGCAGACTGTATTGAGTTGATGACTTAAGACTTGAGTGAACACAGCCTAAGTTTTTGGAGTGCCAAGTTACTTCTAATCGTGTTTCTGTAGGATTGACCTGTTTAGATTTAACTTAACTTACTATATGCAGATTTAAAAAGTATCCTTGCTCTGTATTAGAATTTAAGCTATTACTGTTTCTTTAGGTTTATAAAGTTGGTACTTAAGAATTAAGTTTATTCCTCGTGTTCTTTCTGGACTTGATTGTGGGGTGGTTGACCTTGTGCAATCCTTGCTGACCATCCCCCATGACTGAATTCTGGGTCTCTGTGCTTTTCTATTGCAATTGTGTTGAAGCCAATGTTTCCCCCAGGAATTGAAATTGTTTCCTTCCCTCCCTGAATTTCAGGGGTTGGGGAGATGAAGACTGATGAGGGGTGAGACAGCGAGAGTGAAGGTAGGCTGAATGGCACCATATTAAAATCAGAAAAATGTTTCACAACCATTTTATTAAATTTAGCTCATGTTTTAAAATCATTGCACAAATTAAAGTTGGCTATTCAAGCCTTCTATGAAGCACTACATCTGAATGGGTCTTGGTTTCTTGTTATAATTTTGCACAGCTCTGTTAATGAACTTCTCAAATGCAGTGCATTCATCTTTGGTGGCTTCTTGTGTGTCCAGTACTTCCATTTCTTCCGTCGGTATGCTCATTAGTTCATTCACATGGTCAAGCAGACGGCAATTTCTTTCAGAACCCAAAATTCTATTCAATGGCGAAAAAGAACACTCAGCTGTAGCAGTTGTGACTGGGAGTAGCAAGAGATGAATTCCTACTTCTTTCATCCCAGGAAGCACAGCACAAAGATCAGGTTGAGCCACTAGTGATGATAAAGAAGCTTAAGCCAAATCTTCATTCATTTGTCTTATACAGTGGTTCCCAAACTTTAACAGCCTGTGAACCCCTCTCACTAAAATGTCAAGTCTCATGAACCCCCTCTTAAAAATGCATTATTACATTATGCAAATGACAACACTCTTCCCAGATCTCACTTTCATAGCTTGTATCACTTTGAATAAGCCTGTTATACGACAAGGCTCCTATGTTTCATCAAGGAGTATCAGCTGTGAAACAGCAGAAAGGTATTTAAGAAGCCAACTCAAAGAGTTCCTCCTACACAAGCATTCAGGTCTTGAGCCGCCCAGGCAAACAACACACGTTACAACAAAGCTTAAACTCATTCTTCATGATAATTTATGTAGTAAGATGAGGCCCTGAGACATAAACCCTTGGTATCAGAGGCCTGGTTATGAGGCCTGAGGCCTAAACTGAAGTAATGGTCAAGACATTGCTAACATAAAGCAAAGCTGGGCTGTGAGCCAGAGGCAGGTCTCTGCTCACAGAAGTTGGCAAGAGGGGGCTGCTAGAAATACATATTAATCACTAATAATAACATATGCCACAATGGCACCAGAACACCTGGGTACAAACATATCCTACACATCCCACACAGAAAACAAAGAACAGGCAGATCTAGCTTAAGACAATATGATGGAGAGACAATATGAAAGAACAATATGATGGATAGACAGTGTGATGGATGAATAAGTTTCTGCGAACCAAACCTGTGAGAAAAGCAACTAACTAAATCTGTGAGAAAGCAACCAACCAACCCGTGAGAAAGGCAACCTCCTAATAGAGGGGCTGCACCTCAATACGTTTGTAAAAGTATATAAGAGTGCACCCCTGAGGAGTGGTCTTTGTCCAGCCTAGGGGGCAGTGGAGCATCACGCCACTGACTGAGCTATGTCCATTGTCAGGGGGCACAAATTCGTAGTATGTCCTGTAGAGTCTATAGGAAACTATCACTGTGCTTCGTTTGACGATAAACCTGGCCCGGGTTCCTTCATACCTTCCTAGAGTCTGTGGGTCATTGGGGGTTCTCTCGGGGTCTGCTGTGTCAGGGATCTGCAAAGAGCTGGGGCAACACACAGAGGGAACACCCACACAGCCGACTGATATAATCATTGAACAGGAGCAGAACACCACACCGGTAGCTACTGACAATTTAAAAAATACTAGCTGCCTATTTAATTTTAAAAACAGCAAAATATATCCACCTCCCTTTCCACTTCTTATAAGGAGTCTTGAAGTTTAAATCTCCTCAGTGTGATAGATATGCTTGCTTTGATCTGCTTAGCTCTTGGAAGGCCAGGGGCTCTGGGCTGCTGGCCCCATGCTGCCCAGGTCCCTACGGACAGCTCTGTCCACCATTAGGGAATTCCCCCCCCCCCCCCGAGAAACCCCTGTAACATTTTGCGAACCTCCAGGGGTTCGTGTATCCGAGTTTGGGAACCACTGGTCTTATGATATTCACTGTGATCAAATTCTTTATTCTGTTCTGATCATATGATGCCTTCATTGATGGTAGTGCCTCACTCCACTCAACTGTCAGTGTTATATAGAACAGGGATCTGTAAAAGCTGTAAAGAGGTTGAATAAAATCTAGAAGTCGCTGTTGTAGATTTGTAAGAATCCACTCTGTGTACTTTTTCAGCTGTCTTAAATACTTCGTGTCCTCTTCACTCAAGGATTCAATATACCGTAAAATTCGGCTTATGAACAAGTATTTTTTAGTAAAAAAGGAAAGGAAAAGAAAAGAGGGTCGGCTTAGGAACAGGTAGAGAGGGACAGGTGGGACACAGCCCCTCCCTCCAACAGAGGGGACAAGGAGAGGCAGCACAGCTAGCAGAGCCAGAAGGGAAGAGGCGCAGCCAGAGTCTCTCCGCTTCTGCCCACTCTGCTCTCCCCAGCCTCGGAAGCAGTTGCAGCTCTGGCCAGGCCAGAGACATCCTCTCCTGGCCTGCTCCAGCTCAGGTGGGAAGGGGAGAGTGTGGGGGTCCCTGGGCTAGGGGTGGGGTCATGTGGAAGGTGGTCACAGTGGTTAATCCCCGACCCTCAGCTTCTCCTCCCTCAAAATTTCTCCACTAGTTGCTGTCCCGCCTGTCAGGGTAAACAGCTGGTGGCCCAGACACTTTGTTTACTTAGGTTTACCTCCATGCCTGTGGACACTCAAGGTAAAGAGGTCTCGGCCCACCAGTGGCTTATCCTAATGGCCCAGGAGCCAAAGTTTGCCGTCCCCTGAATTATAGCATAGGACAAGAAGCAATGGGCTTAAACTTCAGCAAGGGAGGTTTAGGCTGGACATTAGGAAAAACTTCCTAACTTTCAGGATGGTTAAAAACAGGAATAAATTGCCCAGGGAGGTTGTGGAATCTCCATCACTGGAAATTTTTAAGAGCAGGTGAGAAAAACAGCTGTCAGGGATGGTGTAGATACTGCTTAGTCCTGCCACGAGTGCAGGGGACTGGACTAGGTGACCCCTTGAGGTCCCTTCCAGTCGTACGATTCTATGATGGTGGCTGCCCACGGGTGGGGTGAGGAAGAAATGCCCCATTACCTACATATAGCATTGCGCAATTGGCAAACTGCCGTATATGAGCCTGATTCTTCTCTCTGAATACAGGCTCAAGGTGGCCTCTACAGGTCCCTTCCAGTTCTACGATTTATAAATTAATGCTCCATTTGTCCCTTGTTCTGCACATTTATTTGTAGACTTCGGGGCAGATTTTATTTGCCAATTGTGTTTAGTCCCTTGTAGGGGGCCTGGAAATGTTAGGTCTGGGACTTTGATTGAGGAATGTACTTTTATGATTGAGCCTTGGGGGCATTCCCAGGTAATACATGTGAATTATATGGATATAGTGTATTGCACCATTTCCATATTATAGTATATATATGGACATATGACACCATCTTATATTCAAGCATAACAATTTTTTAAATTTGTTATTGTAGTCTGGCCCTTTTATTTTGGTGCCACAGATAGCAACACATTTCTCTTAGGGCTTGGTTACACTGGCACTTTATAGCGCTATAAAGCCCCCACGAGCGCTGTAACCTCCTCCCCGTCCACACTAGCAAGGCACATAGAGCGCTATAACCGCTGAGTTATAGGGCTATTGTTAATCCACCTCTGCATGGGGAATAAGGGCTGTAGTGCAGCTGCTGTAGCGCTGCAGCAAGAATGTGGACACCCACTGCGCATTAATTGGCCTCCAGCCCATCCCATAATTCCCCTTCGAGTCACTCTGGTCATCACTTGCAAACTCTTTTGTCCTGTCCTCAGGTGACCACACGTCAGACCTGCCCTTTAAAGTTCCAGGGAAATTTGAAAATCCCCTTCCTGTTTGCTCCAGCCAAGCGTGGCGTGCTCTCAGGGAATCCTTGCAGGTGATCATTCTCATTGATCTGATTGATTGCGTGGCGTGGTCTCAGGGAATCCTTGCAGGTGATCATTCAGATTGATCATCATGACTCCACGTGCCATGCCTCCTCGCAATAGGCGATCCCCAGCATGGAGCAATAGTGAGGTGCTGGACCTCATCAGCTGTTGGGGGGAAGAGGCTGTTCAGTCTCAGCTGCGGTCTAGCCGCAGGAATTTTGATACCTATGGGCAGATATCACGGGCGTTGGCGGAAAGAGGCCATAAGCGGGACACTCTGCAGTGCCGTGTTAAGGTAAAGGAGCTTAGGAATGCGTATCGCAAAGCCCGCGGGGCAAACGGCCGCTCCGGGGCAGCCCCGGTGACTTGCAGATTTTATAAGGAGCTGCACGCGATACTTGGTGGTGATCCTACGGTCACTCCATCGATGACCATGGACACTTCCCAGCCCACCAGTGAAGGGGGGGGGGTCAGGAGGAGGACGAAGACCAGGAGGATGAAGAAGAGGAGGAGGAGGAGGAGGAGGAGGAGGCGTCAGCGACCCAGGGCACAGAGGAGTCCCTGGACGCATGCAGCCAGGAGCTCTTCTCAACCCAGGAGGGCAGCCAGCCACAGCGTCCGGCGGTTGCAGGGGCCAGCTCAGCAGCGGATTGCGGAGGTAAAGCTGCTT
>ML677344.1:7398790-7417494 GCA_007922305.1 Dermatemys mawii | reverse complement strand
GCCACTGTGCTACAATGGGTGGGGGGAGCATTGCTGCACATAGGCAAGCTGCATATGGCCCTGGGCGGAAGCCGCATCTCATTAAAATCCCTTCCCTTTGTTCCTCAGTGACTCGAAGCAACGAGATATCTTCCAGGACAAACACCTACAGAGAATGTTGGAACAGTGTTCAGAGTAAGGCTCCTGCCACTTCCCGGCACTCCCCACCCCCTCCCCCGCCACAGCTTTTCTGGGGCAGGGAAAAAATCATTTCCCTTGCTTCTGGAGTGCACTCACCATGGCAGGGGCTCCGTTGCTGTATCTGTGCTCTCTGCGGGACAGGCAAACAGGGAATGTGGGGGAATCATAGGCATGTCTGCTCTTTACAAGGGAACCACTGATAAATGTATCTTTTTATTTTAGAAGGGTCGTCCTTGAGCCCTGCGCCATCGCTCTTTTCAACAGCTGAGAGGCTGAGGCGGCTGAGGAAGCGGCCACGAAGGAGCAAAGAGGATCTTGTACAGCAAGTAATGCAACAGGCTGTAACAGAGAATCGAGTTGCACAGAGGTGGAGGGAGAATGAGAGCAAGTTGAGGGAGAAGGCGCGGAAGGAGAATACGATTCACCGCTGGAAAAGCACCGATAAGCTGCTCTCATTACTGCAGCTTCAATTGCAGACTATGCAGCGGATTGTCACCCTTCAGGAGGAGAAGCTCCGCACCCACCACCCCAATTATCATTTGCCCCAAATCCCTTCCCCTTCTGTGCCTCAGTACCCTCCAGGCCACTGTCATCAGCTATATGGTTATCACCATCCACAGCTGCCTCCAACCCCTCTGTCTTCACCGAACAACCCCCAAACCCCGGACCATTATCCACTGCAGTCAACCCCTAATAACATGCCTTACTGCCCTCCGCAAATGGGGTTCGGGGGACATGGCCACTGTGAGGGCACTGGAGACTCAGAGACCCGGACATATTCCGATCTCTGACTGACCCCATGCCACCCCCATTGCGCCTCCCCTGCCTTCCCCCTCACGTGCATCACAATATTTTCTTTCCGCAACCGAAGTACCTGTTCAATAAATGAATTGTCTTCTTAATAAATGGGTTTCTTTATTAAGTGTACATACATTATTACAGGCTACAGAAAAGCAAATGCCTGTTCCTATTAAAAGAATGCTCCCTCCCTCCCTCCCTCCATCTGCACCTCACAATTAGAACTGGCTTTCAGCCTCAAAATGCTCCCTCAAGGCTTCCCTGATCCTAACAGCCTCGCGCTGGTCCCCTCCAAGAACCCTGCTCTCTGGCTGGGCGTATGTGGCCTCCAGGCGTTGAACCTCCGAGGACCATGCCTGAGTGACACCTTCGCCCTTCCGCTCACAAAGATTACATAGGGCACAGCATGCGGAAATAACCGCGGAGATACTACCCTCGGCCAAGTCTAGCCTCCCATAAAGACAGTGCCAGCGTGCCTTGAGATGCCCAAAAGCACACTCCACAGTCATTTGACACCGGCTAAGCCTGTAGTGGAACCTTTCCTGACTGCTGTTCAGGCTCCCTGTGTAGGGTTTCATGAGCCAGGACATTAAAGGATAAGCAGGGTCACCAAGAATCACTATGGGCATTTCCACTTCCTCCACGGGGATCCTCTGGTCTGGGAAAAAAGTCCCGGCTTGCAGCTTCATGAACAGGCCGGTGTTGCGGAAGATGCGTGCGTCATGCACCTTTCCAGACCAGCCAGCGTTAATGTCAGTAAAACGCCCACGGTGATCCACAAGCGCCTGGAGAACCATGGAGAAGTACCCCTTTTGGTTAACGTACTCGTCTCCTAGGTGGGCGGGTGCCAGAATAGGTATATGGGTCCTATCTATCGCCCCTCCACAGTTAGGGAAACCCATTTCTTCAAAGCCAGCCACGATGTCATGCACGTTACCCAGTGTCACGATTTTTCGTAGCAGGATGCGATTAATGGCCCTGCACACTTGCATCAGCACAACTCCAATGGTCGACTTTCCAACCCCAAACTGGTTGGCCACCGATCGGTAGCTGTCTGGTGTAGCCAGCTTCCAGATCGCGATAGCCACCCGCTTCTCCACCGGGAGGGCAGCTCTCAGTCTGGTGTCCTTGCGCCGCAGGGCAGGGGCGTGTTGAGCACACAGTCCCATGAAAGTAGCTTTTCTCATTCGAAAGTTTTGCAGCCACTGCTCGTCGTCCCAGACTTGCATGACGATGCGATCCCACCACTCAGTGCTCGTTTCCCGTGCCCAGAAGCGGCGTTCAACAGCCGTGAGCATGTCCGTTAATGAGACAAGAAGCTTCGTGTCAAACGCATTCACCGCTTCGATCTCGTCTTCAGACTCATCACTGTCATCCTGCATGTCAAGGATTAACTCCACTGCACACAGAGATGTGCTGGCGACAGTCGTTAGCATGTTCCTCAGCAGTTCTGGATTCATTGCGGCACACGACAATGGAAGACGGAGCGCGCCTTGCTGAAACCCTTGAAAGATGGCGCCGGAGGTGGAAGGAAACACAGGGATTGCTGGGATATGCCAAAAAGCATCATGGGTAGCTGAAACAGGATGCAGAATGCCCCGCAAGTGACGCCCCCCCACCACAAGGCATTGCGCCAGATCGGGAAGAGGTGTACTGTGGGATACATGCCCTAACGCGCTGCTCTTAATGCCGTATTAAGTGCTGCAAATGTGGCCATGCTATAACGCTGGAGCATCTCAGTGTGGACATACAATAGCGCTATTCATATTACTGTATAAGGGGACCGCTATAACCAATAGCGCTATAATCTTGTAAGTGTAACCATGCCCTTAGGGTAATTACAGTTACCACCCGTATTATTAGCAGAAACAGGCTGAGTGTTTTGAAATCCTGGGAGAGGCATTATTACAGGGTGTTCCACAGTGCTATGTATATGAGATGTAAAAGAGAAATATGGAGTAGTGACATTACAAATGAGGCCTTGTAGAGGGACGGCGCCGGGCCCATCTGCCTGCGGGGCAATGGGCCACCACACCGTCTCGCTCCTTACCGGCAGCTGGGTTGGGGAATACCCAGCCTGCAGTCTGATGCTCAGGTCAGGCTGAGCAAAAACAGTTCAGTAAGCCCGAGCCCCGAGGCCGGGGCAAGGCAATATAGAAACAGCCTGGGCTCAGACCCTCAGGCAGGGGTTGAGCTAAAGCAGTTCAACAGGCCCAGGCCCTGAGGGGGGCGGGGCAGCAAGCAAACACAAGAAGAGTCAGGGCTCAGACCCTCAGGAAGAGGCTGAGCAAAACTAGACAGGTAGCACTGGTGTCTGGTTGAGGGGGAGACTGCCACCCACGAGTAAAGGTGGCAGGGGGGACGCAGGCCCTCCTATTCCACTGCGTCCCAGCCCCGGGCCCTAGCAGCGGGCAAAGCTCTGCTGCAGTCAGTGGGGATCCTGACCGCAACACACTGACATTGGTTCTGAGTCTCCCCCCGGGCTGCTTCTAGACTCCCCCTCCACTGGTACCTGGTTTTGGGCCGTGTCCTCAGAGGGCTTCAGGACCATGGGCTCCTTGGTGTCGCTGTCGAGGGGCAGGTCCGGCAGCTCCTCGGGATACCCAGCAGGTGGTAAGCACGGCTCTTCCTCTGGGTAGCTGGCTTGGGGTAGGCCGGGTGGCTCCTTGGGGTAGCGGGTGTGGGGCAAGCTCGGCCAGTTCTCCGGGTAGCGGGCGCAGGGTAGGCTGGGCGGCTCCACAGGGTAGCGGGCGCGGGGCAAGCTCGGCCAGTCCTCCTCCGGGTAGCGGGCACAGGGCAGGCTCGGCCAGTTCGCGGGCTCAGGCTGGGTCTCGGAAGCTTCCTGGTTAGGAGCTCCAGCAGTAGCGTCTGGCTCCTCCGGTGGCTGCCTCCTAACTGAGCTCTGGGCCCAGGCTTTTATACTTCCAGTCCTGCGCCGTGACCTCTGGGGGGCGGGCACAGGACTCTCTAGCTCCGCCCTCTGTGGTGTCTGGAGGGGCTTGTCCGTCTGCGGGGCGGTGGGGCACCACACCACCTCGCTACAGGCCTTTATATATAATGTCCTGTCTTTATTTATTACACAGTACTGTCCTATCACATTACAAGTCAGTGGTTTTCAAAGTCTGGGTTGCCACCCAGTATTAGGTTGCAGAATGCAAGGCACTGGGTTGCCTTGCTCAGCATCCAGGGATCCTGGCGGCTAGCCAGTAAAAACTAATAGTCTCTATCTGTTCTGACACCGCACTGTGCCCCGGAAGCGGCCAGCAGCAGGTCTGGCTCCTAGGCAGAGGGGCCACGGGGCTCTGTACACTGCCGCCGCCCCAAGCACTGGCTCCACACTCCCATTGGCCAGGAACTGGTCAATAGGAGCTGGGGGAGCGGGGGCGGGGCAGTGTCTGTGGATGAGAGCTACATGGAGCTGCTTGTGCACCTCCGCCTAGGAGCCAGACCCGCTGGCCGCTTCCGGGGCACAGCACGGTCTGCAGTACCAGGACAGCCGGAAACCCCTCCTCTTCACCCTAGCTGTGCCACTGACCATGAGAGCCATGGCAGGTAAGCCTGCGTCCCAACCCCGTGCCTCAATCCCCTGCCCCAGCCCTGAGCCCCCCAAACCCGCAATCCCTTCCTTCACCCCAAATCCCTCATGCCCAGCACCGTTGGGTCACAGGCATCAACAATTTTCTTCAAGTGGGTGGCCAAAAGAAACCTTTGAAAACCACTGTTTTAGGTTACCCTTACTGCTGGTTTTTACCTTTGGTAAGCTTCACGGGACATGAACAGCTAGTTTCTCTCTTCTATTGGTTGCATTGCTCTGTAATACCCCAGTTGTTTCATATGGATGCTGTCTTCTGGATAACCTACTGAATGGACAGTAATCAGTTTTTTAAATATTTCTGCATCAGAATTTAGTGTTGGTACCCAAACACTGAACAAGATTGTTTTAATAACATGTGCCTCACTTCGGGTGAAGTGTCACTGACCCCAATTGTGACTGGTACTACCAGGGAATTTGTTTACCTAATTTATAGTTACCATTTAACTTAATTTTTTTTTTTACCCATTTGTTTTTTCCTTGCCTTCATGTTGTTTGCTGCTATTTGTCTGTTGGTTTTCACCTGTGTGTTGGTTAAACAGTTTAATGGTTATGCACATGGTAAATGTTGTACAGCTACAACACAATAGTACGGCAAAAATACAGTAATAATACAGTTACTTTTACACAGTAGCTAAATTCAAATTAAATGACAGTTTAACCTGGCTCAGCTAGTGGTTTTTAGCTGATTGTTAACTTAATTATTTACATATGGTCTCTTATTTATAAAGCACTTCATTTTTCTTTTTTTGATGCTTGGGGTTTTTTTGTTTTTAGTTATTTATTACCTGTATACTGATTTTTTTGGTGTTTTTGTGGTATGATATTTTCTGGTGGTTTTGGTTTGTGGGATGCAACCTTAAACATCTTCAATTAGTTAATATAATAAAGTATTTTGTATGTTTTATATTTATTCTTGTTTTTAGTAACCCACATTTAATTCACATAGTAATTTAATTTGTTTACAATATGAGGGGGACCAAATTTTTTATGACACAAGCTATACTTTTGCAATTGTTGTATAGACATTCATTTTCACTTGAGGAGCTTTACTAATATTTTATACTAAATGTAATGCTTAATTGCTTAAATAGATGCTCACAGGCTTCTCTGAGAAGGTGTATTGCTTTCCCCTGCCGAGCACTCTGTTTCAGCAAAAGAATTAATAACAGAATTTGTATCAAGCTTTTAAGAGTTAATTTGCTTGTGATACCAATTCCACTTTTGTTAACTGTTTAGAAGCACAAATGTTAACAACCACTGATTTCCTTTAACATATCATAAAACAAAAGTGTACAAAAATTAAACCAGAATAAATTTTAAATGCAAGTCTGTGCAAACACTTTGAGGGTATTAAATTTTCATGACACTTTGCTGTATTGGTGAGACAAAGGAGGAAAACCGTTGAAAAGGTGGAAACCTGTTGAAATTGTTTCATTAGCTTTATGCATAAATTACTGTTCTTAAACATTTTTGCTATAACATTTTTATAACTATATTTAAAAGCGCAAACAAGTTTATAAAAATCCAAACAAGAAACTGATACTTTGTTAATATTATCTCTACTTTAATGTTGAGATTTCCCTTCCTTTTCCCCCTTTAAATAGAAAACAAAACAAAACTGTAATTAATAGAAGAGAATTCTTTTTGTTTTCAATTGCATTATTTGTTGAGGCAGAAGTATATGTACATATATTTATAACTGGGACATTTTTGAATTTTGAAAAAATAGTATTAATAATATGATAATATTAATAACATTACGGTAGTATTGTACTGTAGTGAAGCAGTACGCTTGTGCCTGCAATGCAGAGCTGGCGTAGGCTATAGCTGTAATTATGAGAGAATGACAAGTTAAAATGCACGTTCAACGACATTTCTCTTTTCTTTATTCATTCGTTTTTCCAGCAATAGTGTAAAAAAAAATTGTGGGCACCGTTTTTTGGCACTCCCAAATCTTGGCGCCCCAGGCAGCCGCCTAGTGGTTACACCAGCCCTGGTTAGGGCCCACTGGAGTGGTAGTGGTCGTCACCGTGACAGTACACCTCTTCAGGTCTCCTGCTTTTCCCTCCCCTGGGGTGTAATCCCCGGATCCTCCTACTGTTACACAGACTGGGTCCTGGGCTACAGTACCTGTCATCCATACTTTCCCAGCAGATCCTACCGGGTTCAGGTACCTGCAGTTCTTCCCTTTGGGTGCTTGTCACCAGTGTTCCCTCTAATTTTTCCCACCCATGTGTGGAATGGATTTTGTTATGTGCACTGATATGGAGGTGATGTGTGTCACATCATCTTCATATCATCAGTGCACATAACAAAATTCATGTGATGGGGTGGATCTGAGGGGTTCGGAGTATGGGAGGGGGCTCAGAGCTGGGGGGCAGAGGGTTGGGGTGCCAGGGTGTCAGCACACCAGCTGGGGGTGTGGGCTCTGTGGTGGGGTCAGGGATGAGGGGCTCAGGGCTGGAGCAGAGGGCTGGGTGCGGGGGGTGTGACGACTCCGGCTAGGGGTGCAAGCTCTGGGGTGGGATCAGGGGTAAGGGGTTTGGGGTATAGGAGGCTGCTCAAGGCCTATGGCATGGAGAGAGGACTCCCCCCAGCCCTCTCTCTTCACAGCACCACCTGAGCTGGGGGGAAGAGGCGTCTCTCCCCGCTATGGCAGTTCCAGGGCTGGGGCCGAAGAATAGGCACCGCTCCCCCCGGCCTCCTGGCTGGGGCTGGGTTTAAGGGGTGGTGCCCCGCAACAGGGTGGTTCCCTGAGTGCCTGCTGCGTGACCACAGCTAACAGAGAACGTAGCTTGTGACCCCTTGGTTACAGTGACCCAAAACTGCCTTCTTAGACAAAAGTATTGTCCGTTAACCACAGAAACAAAGCATAACATAAGAGGGGGGAAAATGTAACACAAAAGGTCTACCTGTAGGTCAGGTTTACCTAGATGATTGTCATGTAGGCAGGTCTCTCCTTACCATCTCTCCCAACAACTGCTCCCTCCCTCAAGAGTGTCACTTGTATTCCCCCAAAAGTCCTTTGTCTCAGTTTCCCAGCTGTTTTGTTTCTCCTGCGTTTAATAGTTAGGAAACCTGCCCTCTTGGCCCCGCACCATCCCTGCCCACACACACTTTACAATCTAATCCAGTGAGCTCAGCAGCTGGTCAGAGGTAAACAACACAAGGGCCACTTGTTCTGAGTTCTCTAAGTGTCAGCCTATAGATGGCTGCCTGAAGCCATTGTACCCTGTCCTGCCTACATGCAGTCAGTCGCTTCTAGAATTAACCCCATCTTTTCATACAGTTAGCCTCCTTCCAAGCATATAGAACTAGATTATTAATACAATGATTACAGAGCAATCCCATGTTCTTCACAGTGGTCTTTTCCTTTCCCGTGCGAATGAAAGAGAAGAGGCCAACATGGCTCCACCAGGAGCTCTTTAATGAAGTGAAAAATCAAAAAGGAATTATACAAAAAGTGGAAACAGAGATAAATTGTTGAGGAGGCGCACAGAAGAATAGCAAAAGCATGCCTGAACACAGTGAGGGAGGCCAAGGCACAAAATGAGTTATACCTAGCAAGGGACATAAAAGGCAATATGAAGAAGTTCTTTATATGTGTTAGGAGCAAGAGAAAGATGAAGGAAACTGTAGGTCCTCTTCTTAGCTGGGAAGGAGAACTAATAACTGGTGACTTCAAGAAAGCGGAAGTGTTTAATGCCTATTTTGCTTCAGTCTTCACTAACAAGGTTAATGGTGACTATGCGACTAACATAATTAATGTTAACAAGGAGGAAGGAATGCCAGCAAAAATAAGGAAAAACAGGTTAAAGAATGTTTTGTGTATTCAAGTTGGCCGGGCCTGATGAAATTCTTCCTAGAGTACTTAAGGAACTAGCTGGAGCATTCTCTGAACCAATAGCAATTACTTCTGAGAAGTCCTAGAGAATGGGTGAGGATCTAGAAGACCGGAGAAAGGCAAACGTAGAGGAAGGAGGAACTAAGAGGATCTGGGAAATTATAGACTAATCACCCTTCTGAGGACATGTTGAAAGACATTGGAACAAATTATTAAACAATCAATTTGTAAGCAACCTGGAGGATGACACTGTCACAAAGAACCACCAGCATGGATTTGTTGAGAAAAAAAATCATGCCAAACCAACCTAACTTCCTTTTCTAACAGGATTAATGGCAGTGGATAGAGGGGAAGCAGTAGGTGTGATGTATCTTGATATTAGAAAGGCTTTTGATACGTTCCCATGTGACATCCTCATAAGCAAACTAGGGAAATGTGGTCTAGATGGGACTACTGTAAGGTCAGTGCACAATCAGAGGTGCCATTTAAGGCTGGGGGGTCCTCCTCCACTCCCAGTTTCGTACAGGAGGTTTGCTCCCAGCGCAAATCCTAGCCCCACACTCTTAACAGCAGCGCAGCCTGGAATGTGGAGTGTAAGTTCTGCAGAGGAGAGGTGCTCCTCCCAGCTTGTGCCCCTGGGGCAGGGAACCAGTGTTTTGTTTATAAACAGAGGCAGGGTGATTAAGATAAGAAAGGGCTGGTAATTAAATTAAGGATCTGGGAGTCTTTTGATGAGCCCGTAAAACAGGAATTCCTCTATGGAGGGAGGCACTGAAGAGAACACGGGAGACTCAGAAGAAATACAGCCAAGGTTACATGCAGACAAGAGAGAGATGTGAGGGGGATAGATGAAAAGAAGGGGCCAAAACCAAGGGAAGGGATAGCAGTGGTGTAGAGAAGTTCCCAGTCTTACATGTGGTAATTATAGGCCCTGTCGCAAGGGAAGTACACCCCATCCCACTTTGGGGTGAAGCAGGGGCACCTGCCTGCCCTTAGCCAGCGTTGATACAGTCGCCCTTTCGCCCAGGCTGTATGGCCTAGTGGCCAGAGTCAATTCAATTGCCCTCTTTAACAGGGTTATGTGGCCTAATGGTCAGAGGTGGGGAACTGTGCCACACTGGGTTAATGTGACCCAGACCCTCCCTCTTTGCCAGGTCCCAGCCCAGGGCCTTGGTATTGGCAAATGTGCGTGCTACTGAGTCAGCGGGGATTCAGCCGAAACACACCGACTCAAAATCTGGTTCACTTACAGGTCCACTGCCTAGTTCCCTGGACTTCTTTCTACCATATCCCCTGATGCTGTGGTCTGGACGTCTTTGCAGTCTCTGGATTCCTCTGGCTGACCTGGGCTGTCCACAGGTGTCTGGGTGTCTGCCTGAAGCCCAGCATCTCCAGGGAAGTGGTTTTCAGCAGAGGGTAGTTGCATTATCTCATCCTTTTTAACAAAACATTATTAGGGCCTGTAGGTGATCGTACAAATAAATCCTAATAGCACAGTGATAGATGCAGCATATGCTTCATGAAGCATTAGAATCTGAAGTCACTCCTTTAAAGCTATACCTATGAACTAGGGGTGTGATTGCCCTGCTTACGTACACACACTGGTGATAACTCGAGGAGAGCTAATGCAAGTGTAGCCCTGTTAGTACAGCCAACAGCAGCGGAGCCACAGCTGAGCTGTGCAGAGTACAAACCTGAAAACGGTGGATAAGTGCTTAACCATTGCTGTGCCATCATAACTACGCTACTGTTTACACTCGTGCTAGCTCTCCTGGAGCTACTGCTGGGCTGTGTACATGAGTGGGGGAACCACGCTCCTAGCTCCTAGCATCGACGTAGCCGAAGTGTTGAAGACAAACCACAATGGGACAGGTTTGTCTCTGGCTTAACTCCACTGACTTCAGAGAGGAGTTTGTCCAAATTGTGCAGTGCCTACGCTGTTGGTCCTGACTCAAACAAAGGTTCCATTGAATTCCGCGGGAACATTTCTTGCCTAAATCAGGTCCAGAGCGGATTGAACAGTAAATTAAAAAAAAAAGTGAACTTGCAAATATTTGCATCAAAAAAGTGACTGAGACTCAGTGCTTATGATTCATTAGGTCATGCTTTTCATTAATTGAGAACATTCAAGTGACTAGAGGGTATTTGTGAACATGTTTCTACATCCCCAAAGCGGGTATGAATTTCAGCACAAATAACTATTCATCCAAAAATTCACACTGCATGTTTATTATAAGATATTTATTATGTGTACTACGGTGTCTTTCAAGGCCCCATTTGAGATCAAGGTCCCCCATTGTGCTCAGCAGTGTATTGCTACATGGTGATAGTCTCTACCTCCTGCCCTTAAAGAGCTTACAAGCAAAATAGGCAAGGTGGCCAATGTGTGGAGCAACTGAGGCACAACGTGATTAAGTAAATTGCCCAAGGTCTCACAGCAAGTCAGTGGCAGAGCCAGGAATAGAGACCAGCTCTTGGACATCCAGGTCAGTGTCTATCCAATAGACCACACTCCCTCTCAATGCAGTAGTCCTTTATTTTCCTGCTTCATAAGTTCAAGTCCTCCAGAACGAGAGCACAACGCAATGCTATGTGACTGTGGGTGAATATAATAAACAACGGCTTTTGAAAGCCAACAGTTTGCAAACACCCACCAGAAGGAATGTTCCTTATTGAAATGATGTGCTGTGTACACACAGGCAATGAGTAAGTTTGCAGGAAGCAGGAGTGGTTCACAATGTGTTTACCTATACGTTCGCATTGCCAATTCCACAGGTTCAAAACTCTTGAGTCCAGCCCCCTAATGTCACAAGACTTAAATACCCGCATAGTTTTTATTTTTTATATTTGCCTGCTGGGTTTTGAGCCTTTAGGCTCACAATTTTCCCCACACGTGTGCAGAATGGATTGTGTCACGTGTACCAATATGGAGGTGAGGTGTGACACATCCCCTTCACCTTGGAGTGCATAACAAAATTCATGTAGGGAGGGTGGAGCCCAGGGGTTGGAAGCATGGGAGGGAGCTCAGGGCTGCTTGTGCAGAGGTGTGAGGGCTCTGTCTAGGGGTGCAGGCTCAGGGCTGGAACGGAGGGTTGGAGTGTGTGTGTGGGGCGGGTTAGGACTGTGGCTGGGAGTGTAGGGTCTGGGGTGGGGCCGGATATGAGGGGCTCAGGGCTGGGGCAGATGGTTGGGGTGTGAATGAGGGGTTGGGGCTATGTTTGGGGGTGCGGGCTCTGGGGTGGGGCCGGGGATGAGGGTTTGGGGCACTGGAGGGTGCTCCAGGACTATGGTGGGGAGAGAGGACTCCCCCCAGCTCTCTCTTCCCACAACAGCACCTGGGCTGGGGGAGAGAGGTGCCTCTTCCTGCTGTGGCAACTCTGGGGCTGGGACCATGGGATAGGCGCCCCTCCCCCGTCTGCAGCAGGTCTGGGCCAGGGCTGGGGGAGGGGCGCCTCTCCCACGGCCGTGGCAGGTCCCTAAATGCCTGCGTGGCGCTGTTGCCAGCACATAAGATCAATGCATCCCTCACAAATTCTCTCTCTCTGATCAGAATCTCAAGCAGTGCTTCATAAAAAACCAGCCTGCTCCATGGAAAGAGCTTACTTTTTTGGAGCACAGCAATGCCTGCCTTGGTTTACTTCCACTTCCACACGTATTTTGGAGACTCTAACTGCAGTTAAGCCCCCCCGCCGTCCCGCCTCCCCCCGCCATGTTCCAGAAAAGTCAGCTAGACCTGAACAATGGTAGCTAAAGTACCTACCCCAATTGCTAGGTACTTTACCCACCAAAAGGTAAAGTCTGTGGAGAGAATTTGAAGCCATTTGTACAAAGGCTTCCTCTAGATCAGTGGTGGGAAACCTGCAGGGTAATCTGATTGTGGGCCACGAGACATTTTGTTGATGTTGACCGTCCGCAGGCACGGCCCCCCCACGGCTCCCAGTGGCCACGGTTTGCCGTTCCCAGCCAATGGGAGATGCAGGAAGCAGCAGGACACAGGGACGTGAAACAGAAGAATTTTTAGACCTCTGTTTTGGAGCTCTGTTGGGAAGGGGATAGGACAGAACGAGATCAAGCAGCAGAGAATACCTCAAGTAGGTCGGTCCTGTTTGATGTGAGAATTAATAAACGATTTCAGAGTGAAGAATCAAGTTGCATAGGGTTAAGTAAAGAAACTGTAGCCAATGGGGCCATGGCATTATGTGAGTTATCGTGTTGGGGGAGAGAAAATAAATGAGAATGAGCGACTTTGTGAATAGCATTAGAATGGGAAATGACCAGGGAAATTATCAATATTGTATCTACTTATTATTTGTGCTGCAGTAGCACCTAGATGGACCAACTAAGATCAGGACTGCTCTGTGCTAGGGGCTTGTAGCCAGTTGATGGACTCACTGGCATGGTACCTCCTGCTGGCTGATGTATTGCCTGTCTCTGGCCACTGTGTCCCTCCCAGACCCTGGTGCCTTTTACCTTTGTGCCCCCATGCTCTGGGTCTCCCTTCCCAGGGGAACCCCCAACCCTCCAACCCCACCTTGCCTCAGTGGCTACTGCCAGTCCTCATCTAGCCCCCACCCACTGGGGCAGACTGCATCTGTAATGGCCATTCATCACTAGCAAGAGGGGTTTTGACCAGCTGCCTCTGCCTAACCCTGGACTGCAGCCCCAGTGCCTTCTTTTGGCCTTGCACAAGGCCTGTAGCCTGGGGAGTTGCCAGGCTGGCACTTCCCAGCTCCTCTTGCCTCTCCCCAGCCCTGCTCTATTGCCCTCACCCTAAGCTCCCAGGCAGCCAGGTCCTTCTCCCTCTAAAGCTGGAGGGAGACTAACTTAGCTCCTGCCTACCAGCCCTTTTATCAGGGCCACCTGTGGCCTCATGGGGCGTGGCCCAGGTGTAGCTGCTTCCCCAATCAGCCTACCTTCTTGGCTCCCCAGGGCAGCCCTTTCCCAGGGCTGTTTTAACCTCTTCAGGGCCGGAGCAGGGTGGCCACCCAGCTACAGAGCTGTAAATACATGTATGGACAGCCTCCTACCCCAAATAGCGTACACTCTAAATAGGTAAAAGAAGTATTAATACCCCCATTTTACAGATGAGGAACAGAATCACAGTGAGATAAGAGACTTGCCCAGAATTACACAGGAAATCAGTGGCAGGGCTGAAAATTGAACCCCAATCCCCAGACTCCCGGTTAAATGCTTTAACTACAAAACCATCCCCCCTTTCACACTTGTGCCCCTTCTCCCAACAGTTCTGCTGATGCCTTTAAAAAGTTATTTTCCTGAGAGACACCATCTCCAAAGGATTATCACCCTTGGATTTGATCCTTCTACTGTAAATATTGCCACTAGAAGCTCCAGACCCACGAGTGACATTGATGCAAGATGTCTTCAAAGAAGCAGATGTACAGGCAGGTAAAGTTACCCTTTTAGACAGGTGGAGCGCCCTATACAAGATAGTGATCAGATATTGGCTTTAGTCTAAATGATCGTTGGGCCACCCCAATCAGATATCAGAGAGTAGTCACCTCTGTAACTGGCAAATGACTGAGGTACTGGTAATCCCTATCAGATTAGCAAATGAAAACAAAAGGCAGGATCATTATCCGGATTGTGGAGAATCAGCTGGCCAGAGTTCAGTATAGGAGGGTGATGACTGTCTATCGGACAACGACTCCATCTCCCTTTATTTTGAGAAGCACCATGCATGTCTACAGCATTATATAGGAAATAAAACATCTCCATCAATTGCTCATATCAAACCATGGAGTCAAACATCCCTGAACCTTTGGTTGAGGCATGGCTCAATATCTCAATCAAATCCACCTTTGGCTGGGTCCATCCCTGACTGTAATAAGGTTCCACTCTCCATACTGTGTCTTGTAGAGGCTTTGGTTAGGCCCCTGATTATATCTGCCCGGCAGAGGGCAGGAGTAGGGATATTTTCTCAGTCTGAACCTGATCTAGTGCAATAAACTCACAAAGGACAATGCCATTAGCCCCCGTGGAGTCCTGAGCTATCTTTCGTATCAGTGCATTCTATTGAGGAACCTCCACTGTCACCATCAACCTGTTAACATCAAACACAAGGAACTAAAACCAAGTCGCACTTGAGTATTGGCCACAGCTCAGAGCAGGTCACATCCAGCAAACCAAGTCCAATAGGTTAACAATGGAATTTTGCAATAAAATTGAGAAATCCAAAGTCCCTCCTCTAGGCACCTCCACTGGGGTGAGGGTTTCTCAGACAGTCCTCTGAGGCCTGCAGGGATTATCCAAACAGCAGCTGATTTCATCCTCCCTGTTCCTAAGGAAAACCGCAACCATCCATTGCTCTTTCTGCTGTCCTTGCCCCCATGAGGGAAGGAGATCATTTATCTGCTGCCCTCTTTCCCAGAGCTCATCTTGTTCCGGGGCGGAAGGGAGCCATGCCCTCTCCAGACTTCAGGACTCCGATCCAGAGCCCTAAACGGAATAGTAGCCTGGAGTTTTCAGACCATCAGCTGTTACCCTGGGATTGCTTCCTCACTCTCAGTGCTGTCTCTGTCAGTCTTTGTTTGGAGCAGTCTGGACCTCCAAGAGTCTATCTGTGTATACGTGTCAATAGTCAAAAGAAAAGATGCCAGCAGTGCCAGAGAGAGCAGCTGGCCCCAGATCTTCCTTCCTTAGAGGTTTTTAAAGTCAGGCTTGACAAAGCCTTGGCTGGGATGATTTAGTTGGGGTTGGTCCTGCTTTGAGCAGGGGGTTGGACTAGATGATCTCCTGAGGTCCCTTCCAACCCTGATATTCTATGATTGTGTGACTTCCAGTTTGCTAAAGAGGAGAAAAAGCCTGCTCCATTTAGTATATGACCTTGAGATGGAAGTGGAAGCTCCACATACAGGGATGGACAAGATATGGCACGCAGCGACTCTGAAGTTCAGGAGGCAAAGATGAACTGAAAGGGCTCTTAAATGCTGTCTAGATAAGAGAGACGTGGGAGAGTAGACCCTGACTAATGGGGGCAATAAACCAGAGAAATACCAAACTGCAAGCCCTGCCCACCCCAGCCTGAGATCTGCTACTTCTTGGCAGAAAGGTATCAGTGCTATATGTGCAAACACGAACTGCTTTTGCACATGAATATACAGCTGCTCACCATTAAAATGCAGCTATTTCTGGGGTAAAACAGAGTAACGATTTAACAGAACGTGTTTGTTTAGGACAAAGAATGCCATATCCAACTAAAATGTCACAGTGATTTAGCTTAGCAGGACATAAATGACCTAAGATGGAATTTGGCCAAGTAACCTGTTTTAACATTCCTTCTCTAGAAAAAATTGCTATGAGATTTTTTTTTTTTTAATGAGCAACAACAGTCAGGATCTTCCTAGGTTTCATGCCTCATCCTAAAGATGCCACCTATAGCAACACTATGCCCACTACCACGATGTTGTGGCATTGGCACAGTACTGAATGAGAAGGAAGAGCACCACTTAACCATACAGTCCAAAAAGGTGAATGTGGGAGAGGAAAAAAGCAATTTAATAGAAATCAGGAAAATATAACAGTAATTTGACAGCTGTCAGTGCTGCCTGCAGGTGCCCTCATGACATCAAAATTATTTATAGACAGAAGGCTGTTAGCCACAATATGAAAAGAAATAAGTTCTATAGTAGAGTAATAGCTCAATGGGGGAGATTTTCAAAACCACTCAGTTAGGGGCAATGAGGTGCAAAATTACATGTGCAAAGAAATGGAAACAGACGCTGGAGATGAAAGAGACCTTTGATGTCAAATGTCTTTCTGCCACCGCAGGACTGTTCCCCACAGGACATAAATAGACTCTAAATGTAAATAGATTTTTTATTTTAAATTCAGACAGTTTTATGCACCTAAGTGTGGTACATGTAGGTTGAAAATAACATAAGAATGGCCATGCTTGGTCAGACCAATGGTCCTTCTATCCAAGATCCTGTCTTCTGACAGGGGCTAGTGCCAGGTGCTTCAGAGGAAATGAACAGAACAGGCAATCATGGAGTGATCCATCAACTGTCGCCCATTCCCAGCTTCTGGCAAACGGAGGCTAGTGACACCCCGAGCATAATGTTGTATCTCTGACCATCTTGGTTAATAGCCATTAATGGACCTGTCCTCCATGAAAACATAGTTATGTTTGATTTCTGTGTCATGAAGCCCTTGTGTATCTAAGAGCACTAGCTGCAGAGGTGGCCAGCATTTTGTTACCCAGTTGCTGCAGAAGAGAGACGCACATAGAGTGGTCTCTCCAGGAGATGTTACTTTTGTTCTTTTTTTGCAGTTTCCCTCAATCTATAATAAAAAGTCATTTCAGCCTGTAGACCAGTGACTTGCTCATTGGAGATGAAAACATTACCCTAAGGGGTGGAGTGGCACGTTGTAAAAGCTAGCATCTAACCATGTCGCCTTAGGAATGGATTTTTTTTTTTCTAAATGAAATTGTGTTAAAATGGACGTGTTCCCGAGGAATGTTTTGGTTTTGATGAATCACCATTTTCCAAAGGAAAAATGTTCCACTGGACATTTGTCGACCAGTTCTATTCATGGTTGTGGGTAAAATTCACTCCTCTGCAGAGCGCTTAAGTCCGTGTGCTGGCCTCTGACACAAAGGAGACTTTCATCCTGCATATTTTTCTGGATGAAATTTACAAATCCCATGTTGGGGGGTGGGGAGAAGAAAGAATGAGAGTGGGAATGGTTCACAGTCACCTTCTTGGAATTGGCATGAACCAAGAGACTCCACCTATGCCGAAGCACAAGGTGGCATTATTTGATCAAAATAAATGGGCAGCTAGGGAGTAACAGCCATAAAGATGCGGTGCCTCTTCTTAGAAGAGAATTCCTGCAGGAATGATTAGAATGGCAGAGGGCTTGGAATGTAATCAGGTGGGTGTGTTGATTATCTAGGGCTGTAATTTTCAGTTTATCTTCGTTCTCAGGCTCTCTCTGTCTCATCCGTTGTGACATTTTCATTGTTTTTGTGCTAATAGCCATGTTTTGCCTTTCGGAAATCACTTGTTCCCTTCTACTCTACCAATTAGCCCTTTGTTAATAGATGAACATATTTATACAAAAAAAGTCAGCTAGACACAGTATCATGAGTACATTATATATCAAGGGTACTAATGTATCATTAGTATGTTGTTTTTCACTGTGTGCTGTCATTTAGATACAGCTTGATAGAAAGATATGATATTGGTTTAATTTCCCTCTTGTTCTTTGTAAAGGTATAAGGGAGATCATGTCTCTGCGGGTCAGAGACCTGGAGCTGTCTGTCTGATTAGCCCCATCCACTGCACCTGAGAAAGAGCTGGACCATCATTAGCTGACCCTTATGAAAGAGGGCAGCAGAAAATGGAGACCAGAAACTGTATCACCCTCCAGAAAGCTGAGGGGGCGGGGACAGGGGCAGGGGCAGGGGCAGGGGCAGGGGCAGGGCTCAGCTCAGCTCCCAGTGAACAGCTAATAGAGCTACTACAAAGAGGGACTGCTCTAGAAAACCCAAATGGACAGGAGAGGAGACCGCTGAGAGTCCTTTATTGCTGAGGATATGAGGTAAGAGCCAGGAAGATCCTGTTACTGGGGCAAGAGACAGACTTGGGGAGGGGTCTATTTTGCTTGCACAGACTTCGAGGGAAGAGTCTGCAAAGGTTTTGATCATGTTTTGTTAAGAAGGCTGAGATAATGCACTACCTCCTGCTGAAAACTGCTTCCTTGGATTCCTTGAGAAAGCCCAGATGGAATTATCCCCAGGGAGCGAGCTGACCTAGCAAGATCAAAGCTTGCTCTGATAGGAGGAGGACTCTCTAAGCCTCTTACACTCTTCTTTACAGCTGTTATTGCAAGACACTGGGTTACATTATGAGGACAAAATGCCCAGGAACTGAAATACCAAACGTGAACTGGAAATTTGACTGTAGTTTGACATTTCACCAGTAGGGGTCAGCTGTCACTTAGGGATTGAGGACAGGCTGGGAGGCAAGAGATCTGGGATCCATTCTTTACACTGTGCAGAACTGACTCTGTTGCCTGAGGCAAGGAGGCAAAGGAAGGTCTTGTGGTAAAGGGGGTGGGCTGTATCTCAGGAGATCTGGGTTCAGTTCCTGACTCTGCCACAGCCTCTTTGGGTGGCTGCTCTCTGTGCCTTACTTCCCCATCTGTAAAATGGGGTAATACTCCATTTGTCATGCCTGTTCTTTGGGACATGACACAGCAAAGGCCACAGTCTCAAGTGAGGGGTCGGGATACTGTTTACATCTTTGTGCCTCCATTACCTGA
>ML677344.1:7097585-7398780 GCA_007922305.1 Dermatemys mawii | reverse complement strand
GATATTCATCAACTGGGACGTGGGACAAAGGGTTAAATATCAGGACAGTCCCCATTTTATCGGGACATCTGGTCACCCTAGCCCTAGCCCGTCCCATTGCAGATCTGAACATAGATCACTCAAGGATGGGATTAGCCATGGCCACCCTCTCTGAGTTCACTGCTGTGGCAGGCAGACTTTGTCTTAATTTCAACCTGCTGCTGTGAAGTGGTACCTGAAGCATAAGCAGCAGCGATCAGGAGTCTGATCCTCCAGGGTGCTGAGTGCCACTGGTGGTGCTGAGCACCTCACTTTTTGCCCACATTGGGCACGGTCCTGCGGCAGGGAAGCCGGAGGGTTCTGGACTTCAAATACCTTGGATCAGCCCCCCCCCAGTGCAAGAACCCTCCTCACTGACGTCAAGAGGAGTTTTGCCATTGGCCTTCAGGGCAGCAGAATTGGGTCTTTAAATGGGAGGGAGGGCTCAGCACTTTGCTGGTTAAGGCCCCAGCTCCTTTCTGTCCCATTGTGCAAAAAGAATGGATCCTACTCTACCATTACAAATGCTAAGCACATTAGTGTTAAAGTAAGTGTATACATCACGGGCTGTGGTCTCTGCTCATTACGTGCGAGTTACAGTGAATTAACGTTAATGAGGCAATTCTGGTCATTTCCAGCTTGTGTGCAAAATAATTATTTTTAAATGCTCACAAAATATCCCCTAATTAAGCTGATAAATTTCAGCAAGGCCTTGCAAGACAAATGCTTCCTCCTCCACCTAGCAGCAGCCCCGCCTTTGAAATTCATTGCAGCTGTGCTTTGTAGGCACAGAGGATCTTTCAAAGGCTTCCCCTTTGGTGTGTTTTAATGGGTTGAACAAATGGAACCTTTTGCTAAAATCAAAGACAAAGAAATAGTCAACATCACTTTCACACGGGGCAGGGGAGAAAAGAACCTAACTCATTTGCTTAACAACTCAAGGACAATGCAACATCAAGTGTGCATGAGAATCAAATGCAACTAGTTAGTTCACGGGAATCATTATCACATTGTAAACCTGTTCCCTAAGATGTAGGCAGAAAATTTTGTTCTACATTAAAAATTAAGGAGGGGGCTACATTTCCCAGTGTTACATGATGAATTCGGTGTACATAAATTGTGTTAATAATAGGCTGTATGTATGCAACTCATGCAAGACTGTGTAATACACTAGCTAATATCCTGCTACAGCACACACACACTGCTCTCATGATAGAGCTTCAAATAGAAGTTAAGAGCGTACTATTCTACCAGCGAATGGAGGTACATTTTTAGTTCAAGTGGCAGAGTCATTCTTTAGGTTTGGTGGTTGTGACAGAAGGCACCTCTGTATTCACACCCCACACACCATTTTAGTAATCATAGTACAAAATAGGCCTAGTGAGGTGTCATTCAAAAGCAAAGAACTTGCTGGTCAATATCATCATCATAAAATGTATGTAGCAACATAAGCCGAACTCATGACTGAAGTGTGTTTACCAGACTAGTCTGAGGAGGAGATAAACCTGTTTCTCAAAGACAATGAACAAGTTGGCTCTTTTAGCCAGGTGTCATCACCAGGGCAATCACCTGTCACCAAGGTCCCAGGGTTGGAGGAGTTCTGTGTCCCTGACAATTACCGGGGGGCCCAAACCCCTGCTTGCCTCCCCTTGTGCACACCCCTAGCTCCAGGACAGCATGACAAGGTCTGTATTGAGATGTGCTAGACTTTAGATAGCGTAAGTTCCAAGAAAGGTGAAGAAATGATTAGGGTGGCTAAAGGGGGTCATAATGAGAAAGTCCTTGAGGTGAAGGTGCTGGATTGGGACTCTCATGATCTGGGTTCAGTTCCTGCCTTTGCTACATACCTCTTGTGTGCCCTGGGGCAAGTCGCAGTCTTTATGCCTCACTTCCTTATCTGTTCCCAAGGATAATAATCCCTTCCCCTGCCCTTTGTCAGTCTCATCTCTTTAGACTGTAAGCTCTCCAAGGCAAGGACTGTCTCCCCTTATGTGTATGTGCAGCACCTAGCACAGTGAGATTCTGACCTTAGATGGGGCATCTCAGCACTACTGGAATATAAAGAAAGGTGTAACTCCAGAGTCCACCTGATGGTGTCTGTGTAATTACAGCTGACTCCCTCTGGTCTAACCGAGGGCTGTTCTACATGGGGACACTCAGGAAAGTTAAGAAAAATGGACTGAAGCTGTAAGGTTCAAGAGCATAAATTAAAGCACATTAAACCCCGCTATGGATGCTCTCATGCAGAAGAGCAGCAGTTTTACTTTGCTGTAGCTTAATCCTCCCAGGATTCATCTTTTCCGAGTGTCCCCATGTACACAGAATCTGGCTTTGGAGTTCAATCTTGCATTCCTGAGCCAGGCCCTGGTCTCACACACTTTTCTGGGGTAGCTGAAAAGGAGGCATCGATTACTAATTTAACCTCCTGGGAGAAGGTGCACATTTTTGCCCAACCTGTTGATTGTGGCTGTTGACCAACTTGTCTCCCATTGACTTCTACACCAGAACAGCCAGACATTTGTATCACCAAGCAGAACCAGGAGATGCGTACTGAGCAAGATTTACTGCGCTCGTAGGCTGAATGAACCAGCCTGGCTTTGCTGTTTCCCTTCTTGCTCATTTATGCCAACCGCTGCGCTGTGGGATGCTTTGCTCATGTTTTCCCTAGGCTCTAACCACAGAGATACTTTATTAGGAGGAGAAACCCAAGCACTAAGCCAGCAGTCAAGTAGCAAGGTACTGATTAAACCTCAATTTGGGATCCTGCTAATGATGATTGTATCAAGCGGTGCCCTGTTGTCTCCTGATGGTTCAAAGGGAAATATTGGTTGCATATGTACCATATATACATGTGAACACAAAGCCAGGAGGTCAGAACAGATGCCCCTTTCTGGCCTAAGAAGCTGTGAAAACACACAGGGCAAAAATCAATGCCCTTGATGATTATATAATTTTCTGCTGTCACGTAGTGGTGTAGAGACAGATTGAGGCATTAGAAGCTGCATCAGGGCTCGGAGTGCAACCTCTGTAGAAATCTAGTACAGTATGAATCAGGCTCTCAGCTGGATTACTGGCCCCCCTGTGAATATCCATGAGGGACATTCATGTTGAGCATTTTCTGCCCCGGGCATGGAATTTCCTTCCAGTCTGATCCCTCAAGCCACTGCCTTCACATCTAAGGCCATGGTTACACTGGCACTTTATAGCGCTATAAAGCCCCCACGAGTGCTATAACCTACTCCCCGTCCACACTGGCAAGGCACTAATAGCGCTATAACTGCTGAGTTATAGCGCTATTATTAATCCACCTCCGCATGGGGAATAAGGGCTGTAGCGCAGCTGCTGTAGCGCTACAGCAAGACTGTGGACACCCACTGCGCTACAAGTAATCTCTGGAGATGCCTAGAGCCATTTAAGGCAATTGACGTCTCTTCCCTTTGTTTTGAACTCGGCTGCAGGAATGCGGAAGTACCTCTTTAGAGTTTCTTTCTTAACTCAGCAGATAAGCAATGCAAATGTTTAAGGAGGGAGCCTGTGTGAAAACAAAGCCCTCTGTGAACCGAGGCTCACTGACAGGCTTTCAGAAAAACGGAAAAACCACTGTCTCTCTCCCTCCGCATACACACAACGCGTCCCCCCTCACCCCCCTCGTTTAAAAAGCACGTTGCACCCAGCTGAATGCTGGGATACCTGCCCTAATGCGCTGCTCTTAATGCCGCATTAAGTGCCCCAAATGTGGCCATGCTATACCGCAGGAGCATCTGAGTGTGGACATACAATAGCGCTATACATATTACTGTATAAGGGGACCGCTATAACCTATAGCGCTATAATCTTGTAAGTGTAACCATACCCTAAGTTTCCTGTCACCAGGTTCTTCCCCCTCCCCCGCCCCTCTGCTTCATTTGTTGTGGAGCCAAGAACTGGACACAATACTCCAGCTGAGGACTAATCAGCATGGAGTAGAGCAGAAGAATTACTTCTCGTGTCTTGCTTACAACACTCCTGTTAATACATCCCAGAATAATATTTGCTTTTTTTGCATTAGTGTTACACTGTTCACTCATATTTGGCTTGTGGTCTACAATGACTCCCAGGTCCCTTTCTGCAGTACAGTACTCCTTCCTAGGAAGTCACTTCCCAATTTGTATGGGTGCAACTGATTGTTCCTTCCTAAGTGAAGTAATGTCACTACTCCATATTTCTGTTTTACTTCTCATATACATAGCACTGTGAAACACCCTGTAATAATGCCTCTCCCAGTATCTCAAAACACTCAGCCTGCTACTGCTAATAATACAGGTGGTAACTGTAATTACCCTATGAGGAATGTGTTGCTATCTGTGGCACCAAAGTAAAAGGGCCAGACTACAACAACAAATTTAAAAAATTGTTATGCTTGAATATAAAGTGGTGTCGTATGTCCACATACATGCTATAATATGGATATGGTGCAATATACTATATCCATATCATGCATATGTATTAATTATCTGGGAATGCCCCCAAGGCTCAATCATAAAGTCCCAGACCTAACATTCCCAGGCCCACCACAAGCGAGTAAACACAATTTGCAAATAAAATCTGCCCAGAAGTTATACAAAGAAATGTGCAGACCAAGGGACAAATGGAGCATTAATGCCTGGCAGGGACCTTGAGAGGTCATCTAGTCCAGTCCCCTGCACTCATGGCAGGTCTACGTATTATCTAGACCAGGGGTTCTCAAACTTCATTGCACCATGACCCACTTCTGACAGGAGCAGGGACCAGAACCCACCCAAGCCCTGCACCCCAGGGGCAGGGAGAGAGGAAAGCCAAATCCCCACTGTCTCAGGCCAAGGGACCAAAGCTGAAGCCCAAGGTCTTCAGCCTCAGGCAGGGTGCCTGTAACCTTAACCTGAAGCCCTTGGGCTCAAGCTTTGGTTCTGGGCCCCAGCAAGTCTAAGCCAGCCCTGGTGACCCACAGTTTGAGAACTGCTGATCTCGACCATCTCTGACAGCTGTTTGCCTAACCTGCTCTTAAAAATCCCCAGTGACTGAGATTCCACAACGTCCCTAGGCAATTTATTCCTGTGTTTAGCCATCCTGAAAGTTAGGACATTTTTCCTAATGTCCAACCTAAACCTCCCTTGCTGCAATTTAAGCCCATTGCTTCTTGTCCTATCCTCAGAGGTTAGGAAGAACAATTTTTCTCCCTCCTCCTTGTAACAACCTTTTATGTACTTGAAAACTCTGTCCCCCTTCAGTCTTCTCTTTTTCAGCTTAAACAAACCCAGTTTTTTCAATCTTCCCTCAAAAGTCATGTTTTCTAGACCTTTAATCATTTTTGTTGCTCCTTTCTGGACTTTCTCCAATTTGTCCATATCTTTCTGGAAATGCGGAGCTAGGAACTGGGCACGATACTCCAGTTGAGGCCTAATCAGCACAGAGTAAAGCGGAAGAATTACTTCTCTTGTCTTGCTTAAAACACTCCTCCTAATACATCCCAGAAGGATGTTTGCCTTTTTTACAATAGTGTTACACTGTTGACTCATATTTAGCTTTGGTCCACAATAACCCCTAGATCCCTGTCCATAATATTCCTTCCTAGGCAGTCATTTCCCATTTTGTATGTTTGCAACTTATGTGTTCTCTCCTAAGTGAAGTTACAGTTTTTCCTTATGGAATTTCATCCTGTTTACTTCAGACCATTTCTCTAGTTTGTCCAGATCATTCTGAATTTTAACCTCCAAAGCACTTGCAGCCCCTCCCAGCTTGGTATCGTCCACAGACTTTATAAGCGTCCTCTGTATGCCATTACCTAAATCATTGATGAAGATATTGAATAGAACTGCACCCATCCTGAAGTTCATAAGAACATAAGAAAGGCCGTACTGGGTCAGACCAAAGGTCCATCTAGCCCAGTATCCTGTTTACCGACAGTGGCCAATGCCAGGTGCCCTGTAGTGAGTGAACCTAACAGGTAAAGATCAACTGATCTCTCTCCTGCCATCCATCACCCCCCTCTGACAAACAGAGGCTAGGGACACCATTTCTTACCCAGCCTGGCTAATAGCCATTAATGGACTTAACCTCCATGAATTTATCCAGTTCTCTTTTAAACCCTGTTATAGTCCTAGCCTTCACAGCCTCCTCAGGCAAGGAGTTCCACAGGTTGACTGTGCGCTGTGTGAAGAACTACTTCCTTTTATTTGTTTTAAACCTGCTGCCCACTAATTTCAATGGGTAGCCCCTAGTTCTTCTATTATGGGAACAAGTAAATAAAACTTTTCCTTATTCACTTTCTCCATGCCACTCATAATTTTATATACCTCTATCATATCCCCCCTTAGTCTCCCCTTTTCCAAGCTAAAAAGTCCTAGCCTCTTTAATCTATCCTCATATGGGACCCGTTCCAAACCCCTAATCATTTTAGTTGCCCTTCTCTGAACCTTTTCTAATACCAGTATATCCTTTTAGAGATGAGGAAACCACATTTGTACACAGTATTCAAGATGTGGGCGCACCATGGATTTGTATAAGGGCAATAAGATATTCTCCATCTTATTCATTATCCCTTTTAATGATTCCTAACATCCTGTTTGCTTTTTTGACTGCTGCTGCACACTGCATGGACGTCTTCAGAGATCTATCCACAATGACTCCAAGATCTTTCCTGATTAGCTGTAGCTAAATTAGCCCCCATCATATTGGAAAAAATAACCCCAACTATACGTACAAAGTGCATTACTTTACATTTATCCACATTAAATTTCATTTGCCATTTTGTTGCTCAATCATTTAGTTTTGTGAGATCTTTTTGAAGTTCTTCACAGTCTGCTTGGGTCTTAACTATTTTGAGCAGTTCAGTATCATCTGCAAACTTTGCCACCTCACTGTTTACCCCTTCCTCCAAATCATTGATGAATAAGTTGAATAGGATTGGTCCTAGGACTCATCCTTGGGGAACACCACTAGTTACCCCTCTCCATTCTGAAAATTTACCATTTATTCCTACCCTTTGTTTCTTGTCTTTTAAACAGTTCTCAGTCCATGAAAGGATCTTCCCTCTTATCCCATGGCAACTTAATTTATGTAAAAGTCTTTGGTGAGGGACCTTGTCAAAGGCTTTCTGGAAATCTAAGTACACTACGTCCACCGGATCCCCCTTGTCCACATGTTTGTTGACCCCTTCAAAGAACTCTAATAGATTAGTAAGACATGATTTCCCTTTACAGAAACCATGCTGACTTTTGCCCAACAATTTATGTTCTTCTATGTGCCTGACAATTTTATTCTTTACTATTGTTTCAACTAATTTGCCCGGTACGGACGTTAGACTTACTGGTCTGCAGTTGCCGGGATCACCTCTAGAGCCCTTTTTAAATATTGGCGTTACATTAGCTATCTTCCAGTCATTGGGTACAGAAGCCGATTTAAAGGACAGGTTACAAACCCTAGTTAATAGTTCTGCAATTTCACATTTGAGTTCTTTCAGAACTCTTGGGTGAATGCCATCTGGTCCCGGTGACTTGTTACAGTTAAGTTTATCAATTAGTTCCAAAACCTCCTCTAGTGACACTTCAATCTGTGACAATTCCTCAGATTTGTCACCTACAAAAGACGGCTCAGGTTTGGGAATCTCCCTATCATCCTCAGCCGTGAAGACCAAAGCAAAGAATTCATTTAGTTGCTCCGCAATGACTTTATCATCTTTAAGTGCTCCTTTTGTATCTCTATCATCCAGGGGCCCCACTGGTTGTTTAGCAGGCTTCCTGCTTCTGACGTATTTAAAAAACATTTTATTATTACCTTTTGAGTTTCTGGCTAGCTGTTCTTCAAATTCCATTTTGGCTTTTCTTATTACATTTTTACACTTAATCTGGCAGTGTTTATGCTCCTCTCTAGTTACCTCAGTAGGATTTAACTTTCACTTTTTAAAAGATGCCTTTTTATCTCTCACTGCTTCTTTTACATGGTTTTTAAGCCACGGTGGCTCTTTTTTAGAACTTTGACTTTGTTTTTTAATTTGGGGTATACATTTCAGTTGAGCCTCTATTATAGTGTCTTTGAAAAGTGTCCATGCAGCTTGCAGGGACTTCACTTTAGTCACTTTATTAACTTCTGTTTAACTAACCCCCTCATTTTTTCATAGTTCCCCTTCCCGAAATTAAATGCCACAGTGTTGGGCTGCTGCGGTTTTGTTCCCAGCACGAGCATGTTAAATGTTATTATATTATGATCACTATTCCCAAGCGGTCCTGTTATAGTTACCTCTTGAACCAGTTCTTGCGCTCCACTCAGGACTAAATCAAGAGTTGCCTCTCCCATTGTGGGTTCCTGTACCAGCTGCTCCAAGAAGCAGTCATTTAAAGTATTGAGGAATTTGGTCTCTGCATTTCATCCTGAGGTGACATGTACCCAGTCAATATGGGGATAATTGAAATCCCCCATTACTATTGAGTTATTTATTTTGACAGCCTCTCTAATCTCCCTTAGCATTTCATCGTCACTATCACTGTCCTGATCAGGTGGTCGATAATAGATCCCTATTGTTATAGCATGGAATTACTATCCAGAGATTCTATGGAGCATGTGGATTCATTTAAGATTTTTAATTCATTTGATTCTACATTTTCTTTCACATAGTGCCACTCCCCCACCCCCACGACCTGTTCTGTCCTTCCGATATATTTTATACCTCGGAATGATTGTGTCCCATTGATTCAATCAATGGGACACAATCATTCAATCAATTCAATTGATTGTGTCCCATTGATTCAATTTCCCTTATCTTAGCATGCAAAACTATTGGTCATAAAGCTAACCAGGCCTATCTAAAAATCAGTCTTGGCATACGACTCACTACAATCCAATGAGACTTTGTGGATGTGAAACTATACGAGAGCATTGGGGCGGGGGAGAAGAAGAGACCAACACCCCCTAGGTACAAAGCTCTAAGAGGGAACAACAGACATGCAGCTGGTCAGCTACAAGGATGTAGTTGGGTCCTAGCTAGGGATGTGTTGCACAATAGCATGGAGCAAGGTGGGGCAGGGGTTCATATCAGCTGTTTTAGAAGCCTCTGATCTGGAGCCAGAAAGCAAAGGTCAGTGTGAGGAAACCTTAGCTCCCTCTATCAGCACAGCTTAACCTCTGCCAGGGACCCACCTCTCAAATGGGAGATATCAGAGGGGAGATTAGCAGCCCAGCAAGGAAGGTGTGGGATCCTGTCCCTGCTGTGTGACTAAGGTATAGCATGGGGGAAGGACTGATACAACAGTTCCAGGGAGAGGTTTAGTGCTGTCCAGGGACAGCAATGCAGTTAAGTGGCACATCTCACCTGCAATCCCTGGAGACTGGCTGTCTGACAGAGTCACTGGCCACCTGAGCTGTGGACAGAGATAGCAGCCTTGGCTAACACCCCCAGGATCAGGCTTGCCATATGTTACTCCCTTGGCCTCTCTGATGCCGCACAGTGGGCAGTAGCATCATATATGGGTAACGATGGGATCTCTATAGAATGTAGATGAATTTACAAGGAAATAGGTTACACCTGCAGTACAGTTCTGATGCTTTTGATTAACCTAAAATAACTCGCTAGTTTGTACCATTGCTGGTGTCTGTGCTGCTGGCAGCTGTCTCTCAACCATTTGGAGTAAAAAAATAAATATTGGAAATGTGTAGAAACTCTGTTATAAAGTAGATGTGCATATGGTGTGTGGATTTACATAACTGCACATATAGTATAGTGTTTTAGGGGTGGGTACTATTAATGTGCATAACGGGGCTTCTGCAATTCTCTTCTCTCACTGTCAGGATACAACCTCTCCCATGGGCCAGTTCCCCAAAATACAAACAAAGGTAATCTTAAAAACCACTGCCGTTATGATCTATATGAGCCAGGGGTTGGACTAGGTGACCTCCTGAGGTCCCCTCCAACCCTGATATTCTATGATTCTATATTCCCAGCTTGCATATAGGGAAACATAGGCACAAAGAGGTTAGGTGACGTTCCCATGGTTGTGCAGTGAGTTGGTGTCAGAGTTGGGGTTACAACCCACGTTGCTTAACTTGCGCTCCATATTCTATCCTGATCCCCTGCTACCCCAAGCCAGCCCGTCAGCCCTCCCTCACCCCGAGAGTCGGCCTACGAGCACAGCTGCCAAGAGTGAAACTACAGGCAGTTCATCAGAGCCACCACCCAGACAGGATCAGAGCCCACACACCACCAGACTGTGGCAGCGCCCAGGGTCAGTTATGCAGGAGGGCGGATTAGATGCTGACAGTGGTCAAACGCTATGTAAATTGGGGGTAAGAAAAGGGGAAAACCAAAGGGAAGGGGCTGAAGGAGGATGCTGAGGGCTGAGTGAATGAATGAGTGAAGGGACAATTGGGAGGAAAGGGAGAAGATGACAGCACCTGGCCGTGCAAAGGGAACAGAGGAAAACAATGAGAAGAAAATAAAGAAAAAGACAGGGTGGAGGTATAGGAATAGTGTCTGTCCCTTTAAAGAGTTTGACCCCTCTCTGGCATTCAGAAGCTATCAGAGGGATACTATTGTATTCCTATATGCTACACAAAGGCATAGGAAATATCAAAGGAAGTGGAAACTCTTTTCTGCTCCCCCCCTGCAAGCTGTCAGAAGCCTCCAGTTACACCTCCCTGACCCCTCCAACACTGTCACAAGTGAACTCCTATAGGAAAAGTGCCCTGTCTTGTCGCTGTGAGATTAGGTTGTCCTAGATAGGGTGGATGTGACAGCTGGCCTCTTGCTCACAGTTATGAATTGTCCTTGCCCTCCGGGTCCCCAGGGGATGTAATATTGTGCTCTCTAAATCAGGCTGCATGGCAGTTAGCCTGGGCCCAGGGGAGTATTTCCATGCACATGGTTAGGAAGGATTCTTTCCTGAAGGTGTTAAAGATAATCAATCTGGCTAATGGGATTTTATACTCACCAGCTGGCACCAATGTTGCCAACCCCCAAGCATTTAAAAGACATGAAGTGGCTTAAAAATAATGAAATGGGAGGCAGGGGAGGCATGTGATTTGCCTTCTGGTTTTTGAGTCTTTAGGATTCATTTTTCCAAGCTTTTCTCTGCAATTGTAAGGGCAAGAAAGTTACTTTTCCCCCTTAAAAAGTAAGCTGAGATTTTTATGCAATCACAGGACTCCAGGCGCTGGGACTTAAAGAACAACAAATCATGAGACTTGGATAAAGTCACTAGAGTTGGCAACTGCTTTGGTGGCAGGTCGGAATGAGTCACCAACTGACCGAAGTGGGGATTTGGTTTGGGAGCACCTGTTCTTATCAGTAGTACTACAAGATTCTTACCGAACAGTCTCGCCATTTTACAACTCATCTGAGCGTTCAATCCTTTCAGCAGCACAGCACGGCCCCCCCTTACCATTTCTCTGGTGCATTGGTCCAGCACTGACTGAGGGGGAACAGCACCACCTCCTGCATCACCTTCACACACACAGACAGGTCCATCAATGGCTGTTAGCCAGGATGGGCAGGGATGGTGTCCCTGGTCTGTTTGCCAGAAGCTGGGAATGGGCGACTGGTGTTCCATAGTGTCTCCCATCCAAATACCAACCTAGTCATTCCATTTCTGCTGGCGAGACCCAAGAGGATCATCATTATGGCTGATTAAATTCATAATCAATGTCACTCTTGTTAAATATTGAAGATTTCAAGGCTGGAACAAGAGATCACCCTGAGCATCTAGTCTGATCTCAAACACAGGCCCAAAAAAGTCCTCCACGGATGACTTCATCTAGCCCAATAACTAGTGGATGAACATGTAAACTGGGATTAGGCACAGGGGAAACAGCTGCAAATTCAGCATTTGCTTCTTCCCCTTGCGTACCAATAAGATCAGAGATGTGCTTACAGACGAAGGAGGGACCTGGTTTGGATTCAATCCTGCAAGGTGCTGAGCACCTGTGAGATTACACCTTGAAATCAATAGCAGAAAGAAAAAAGAATGAATGAGGGTTTTGTCCTTCCTGTCACTTGTTAGATGAGTCAGTGTGTGCTCATCACCATGAGTGGATTTTATTTTTGATCAGAGGGAATTAACCAGGGGTGGCAAAGGGAGGGGAGGTGAAACAATTAGATCCTAGGAGATTTAGGTCAACCCAGGATGATTCTAGAAGAACTATTTAAAAGGAGCCCTCGAGATATTAATAAGGGAATTATACTCTATCCATCAAAATAATAGTTTTGGGCCTGGTCTGCACTGAGGGGGGATGGAATCGACCTAAAATATGCAACTTCAGCTACGTGAATAGCGTAGCTGAAGTCAGCGTATCTTATGGGGCCGTTCACACAGTGGTGAGTCGACTGCTGCTGCTCCCCCGTCAACTCCACTTCCACCTCTTGCGGAGGTGGAGTACAGAAGTTGACGGATAACACATTGGGATTGATTTATCACGTCTACACTAGACATGATAAATCGATCTCTGATAGATTGATCACTACCCACTGATCCAGTGGCTAGTGTAGACGTACCCTTAGACTCTACATTATTAGACATCTTCAGGTAGATTTTAAATTCAGTCCTGCTGCTGTAGAAGTCAATTTTTTTTGGATTCCGTGTTACGAGAGTAAAACAGCAAAATCTATAAAACTTTAAATTCATCAAAACAGCCCCCACAGAGATACTATGCAGATTGTTAAAGGGCAACACCCATTGAATGGAATACTAGCAACCAGCCCTAGCACTTACTATGGACGTTGATGTTTCCTAAAGGCATATGTGTCTTTAAAAAGATGTTTTAAACCTCTTATTAAAGACTGTTGATTAGGTGCATTGAAGATACTTCCCTTATCTCCCATAGGCCCTATCCCTGCAATGATCTTGATCTGTTCATTCACATGGAGCCCATCACTGTATTGGGGCTTAGTTTAGCCCAAATTCTGCTCTCAGTTAGAGGGCGGTTTGAGTAGAGCCCTGAGCAGACACAAAACATTTGGATCTGCATCTGATCTGTATCCGCGATAATTAAATTGCATCTGACCTGTGATCAGCTCTCCAGCTTTTATTTAAAGCTGCATCCGCTCCAGCACCCTCTAGAGCAGCGATTTTCAACCTGGTGTTCGTGGGCCCCTGTGGGGGCTGTGAGCTAGTTTCAGGGGGTCCGTGACACCGCAGGGAAGAAGCCCTGATCCCCAGAGCTCCCCACTGCAGGCAGAAGCCCTAAACCCCAGTGCTCCCCTCTTCCCCCCACGGAGGGCGCCAGGACTCGGGGCTTTAGCCCCACGATGGGGGATGGCACCGGGAGTCAGGGCTTTAGCCCCATGGGCAGACCCCTGAAACCACAGCCCCTCCACTGGCCACCCAGTTGAGAACCATTGCTCTAGAGCCCTGCACAGATACAAAAATTTGGAGTCGCATCTGATCCATGATCCTCACAGATGGTAAACAAACAACCACATCCACAGCTGCAAATATCTGTGGCTATAAGGTATAGCCACTGATTTGCAGGGCTCCAGTTCTGAGGTCTTAACTGGGGCATTAGTTCCATGGTGGTTGTCTGCTCAGGGGAGAATTTCACTATTCAGCTGGTGCCAAGAACCTGAAGCCAGGAAGCAGAACTTGTCTCTGTATTTTAAACATTATTTGGAGCAGGTTTTGCATGTTGGAGACACAAGCCCTGTCAGCATCAGTCAACTGACTTGGCACGTGCAGGGATAATGCCTGGGAATGAGGCAATCTGTGCACCAGCGTGAGTGACCTTACACTCAGGGGCCAGATTTTCAAGGGCTCAGGCCCCAGCAGCTGCCTGGACACACTTCTGGCCAGATTCACAGGGCTCCTGCTTTGGCTCTTTGGCCCTGCCGCCAGGCCGGGAGGCAGAGCTGGGTTGGGGTAAGAGCCACGTGGACAGCAGTGGGGAGCCGTGGACCTTCCACCTGTCCTGGACAGGTGGGCCAGGACACAGGCCAGGGCCTGCTCTCGGCACCTCCCTGCCCTGACTCTGGCTTCCAGTTTGGCTCGGGGGGGCAGGGCCTCTGGGAGAAGAGAAGGGGCAGAGGAGGGACCACTAAGGGGGCTGGGCCTTGTGCCCTCCCCCGCTACTTTGAGGCCGGGGTGATGGATTCTGCCTAAATGCCAAATGTGGTCTCAACAGGCTGAGCCCTTTTAAGAATCTGTCCCCAGTTGTGGGTGCAATCTGCCCCTGTGTAATTATCACTGGCCAAAGAAATGACCAGAAGTCATCACATTCGAAAGGGAGCTGGTCTGCCTTCCAGAGAGATAGGACAAGCTCAGTCCTCCGGTCATTGCTCAGACTTTGAGAGTCATCACGCTGCACACTGACCCGCTTCTACCTTAGACAATCTTCTGCACAGGGCTGGGTGACTTCTGCTTGAATCTGATTGTATCTAGAAAAAGGGCATCATTCATGGGTGGTGCATGAGCTGCCCGCTTGGGGAGGCTGTCCCCAGCCCCGCCCCCTTCTTACAAGGCCCCACCCCTCCTTTGCCCCTTCTGAACTCCCCACCCACTTTGGCTGCTGCCCCCCCTGCCCTGGAGCACCGTAGAGCCCCTGTGCCAGGAAGCCCCAGCCACAGGCCTGCCTGTGCTAGCCCCAGCCCCCTTGGGGAAGAGGAACAGCCTGCCTGGGCTGGAGCCAAGGGGAAGCAGCAGGAAGATCTGTTGCAGGAACATTCCCAGAACAGTGCATTTTAAACAGCTATTAGAGAGTGAAAATTCAGTCTGTGCAGAAGGTGAGTCTGGGGCCAGTGCACTGGGTCTGGGGTGAGAGAAGGAAGCAAGTGAAGAATAAAGGCTGCCATTGTCAATGGAGGAAAGGAGCTGGGGAACACAATCACAGATTAGCACAGAGAGAGGCCTGCACAATCTGCTTTGGCCTTCACATGAGGATAAGGAGCCAATTTCTGCTCTCAGTTATGCTGGTGTGAACCTGAAATAACTCCAGCCACGTCAGCGGAGTTACTTCAGATTTAGGCTCAGACTCAGCAAGATATTTAAGGGCCTGCCACACCTCAGCTCTACTGAACTCAACGGGACTAGTCATAGGCTTTGGGCTAAGTACGTGCTGAAGGATGGCGTTGAGTCAGAGCATTAGTCAGAAGTAACCGAGAGCAGAATTTAGTCCCCAGAGACCAAACTTGATACCTTAGAAAAGGGTCGTGGAGGCGTCTGGGAAGGGGACGCCCAGGAATGGAAGGAAACAGGTGCAAAAGGTCATATGAAGAGGTAGATTTTGGATGAACTGGAGGTCTGGGTGTTGGGATGGCCCAAGAGGAAGAGGCTGCAGCAATCTAGGAATAGGAATAGAGCTCAGACACTTTGTATTTCCATAGCATCCCTTATCCTAAGATCTCAAAGCACTTTCCAATCATTCATTTACAGCCTCACATCACCACTCCGGAGGAAGTATTTTTTGATTGAAACCCATCTGCACCTGCTGAAATGGAGGCAGAGGGAGATGAGCTAACATTCCCAAGGTCACACAGCAAGTTCCTATGAAAACAGAGTGGAACCCTGGAGTCCTGGCTCCCGGACTCCTGCTCTAACCACTACCCACATGCCCACCTTTAACCACACCTTTTCAACGCCCCCTTAAAAGGCTGAGGTCACATGTTGGACTAATGTTCTGGTCAGCCCTTGATGTATCCTAACTAATTCACAAAAATCTCTACAATATTTAAGACAAGATTCCTAATGTCAGACACCAAATAATCTCTGTGCAAGAATATAAAGCAAACAGAAAGAGACCAATGGAGCTTCCGTTCCGGTCGTCCCCCCCAGACAACTCCTGTTCCTGACACCCCATCTGTACTGCAATGTTGTAACTCCTCAGGTCAGGGAACCATCAACCTCCACATGTTCCCTCACAGCCTGGGCACTACCTAGTTTTAACTTTTTCTTTCCTGTTCCAAGTGAACTTCATTCAGGCTCTGCAGGGGAGAGGCTCCTACTGGGGTATTACAAGGCAAAAAATTAATTGGTTTTGATGGTGATTATAGTACAGTCCAAGTGAGTGTCAAAGACTTACCTCTGAGTGGAACAATGCTCTGGTGTTGGCCTGCCACTGGAAGCCAGGGCTGCAATAGAATTTGTTTTGAAGACTTTCTTCTAGGGAGGTAGCCTGGGGGAAAGCAGATGTTTATCACCCCTCTTAGGCAGCGGCAGGAGAATAGATTTCTTTAGCACAGGCCTGCACAACATGCGGCCTGGGGGCCACATGTGGCCCACACTGGCTGACTGTGTGGCCCACAGGGGGTGAGTAGGGGTGGGGCAAACCAAGCGGTGGGCTGGGAGGAAGCGGATGGGGGCGGGACTTTTCGGCCCATAGCTGGTTTTTTTGCAGTAATATGGCCCTCGCTGCTTTCCGAGTTGTGCAGGCCTGCTTTAGCATATACCTCTAGCGACCCTGCGCTTATACTTTCCTCATAACTGACTGAAAACACTGCTTACATCATAGCAGAAGCTTTTCATTACACCACTCACCATTCCCCGTCTCCCTTGATCATTAGCAGATCACTGCTCTAGATAGTATTTTAATGACGAGGGGTGACAGATGACCCTGAAGTCGCGTTCTTCTTTGGCAAATGATGCTATGTGCATGAGCCGACTTTGGCTGGATTGTCCCCATGAGAATTCCATTGCTGAGATTTAACCATTCCAACCCGCTGCAGGCGCCAGCTACCCCAAGCATCAACCTCCTCTCTCCTGCGCAAAGTATCGGCCACCAGCCAGGTTTCAATATGCTGCACGGTCTCCGTTTAGTTAGTTCTTCCTCCAGCATTAAAGCTTTGATGTAAGAAAACTACAGAGAGGACAGATAGATGGATAGCATTATTTACTTCCCAGTCTTCACCCTACATCCTTCCGGTCAGGGAGAACCATGCAGAGCTCTCCAAATTCAGCAAATTATGTGGGACCAGCGGGGATCTGGAAGCCGTTCCAGGTCCTCTTCTGCTTGCCAGCCAAGTCTGACAGTTGGGGATCCAGCCGTATATGGCCCAAGGGTGAGATGGAGGATTATGAAGACTTTCTGACCTGTGCCTCCTTTGCACCTGGTCAGCGTTCAACTAGCACTTAGTCCCTTATCTGGAACTATGGGCCAGACCTTCTGCAGGTGTAAATCCACATAGCACCACTGAAGTCAACTGAGCAATACCAGTTTACACCAGTGTTGGATCCAATGTGGCATTTTAAGCCTGTGATCTTTTCTCCCTGATCAATTGCCCTCATCCCCTCTCATGGGGATACATCAACAGAATTCACCCTTGATGAGAGCTATGCTTGTGTGTGTCTGGAAGATAAAGGTCAGAATGTGCTCTATGATGGGTTATCTTAGTGGTGTGCACACTTGAGGCTGCTCTAACTTACACCAGGGACTAGTATGGCCCTAGAACAGCGGCTCTCACAACAAAATTTTTGGTGGCCTCAAAGTGCAGCAAATAAATATACCAACAAACAAATATGAACATACACATCCCAGTCAGTGTAATTTATTGAATCTTTTTGCAGACTCAATAATAAAAATAATGTACAGTTGACTCTATTCTTTACTAGACCTAAAGAGAATAGAAACACAGATAAGGTGCTCTTTGATGTGCATCTTTTTTGTTGTTGTTTCTTTTGCTTTCTGTGGTTGCTTTTTTAGAAAAAGATTTGCTAGCTAGTAAGACTGCTATTATGAAAAGTGATATTAACAAACACACAAATATCGCTTTTCACAGGTACAGACGTACTCAGTCCTGAGGACAAATTAAGCCTTAGATGAGGAGGTCGGGGAAATGGGGGGCAGAGGAGAATGCATAACGGGCTGGTGGAGGCAGCGGGGACCAGAGATGATGGGCAGGGGGAGGGGATTCCCACAACTGGGGGATGGAGCCCCATGGCCAGAGGTTTCTGCTCGCCACCCCATGGCTGGAGCCCGACCCTACCAACCCCAGGAAGGTAAGGAACTCACTAGCTGCCTGCTCCTCCAGGATTTGTGTCCAGAGGGGAACAGGGTCCAACCCCTGCCGGTGGCCTCGCGGGAGGGAGCGCAGCTTGGCTCCCCACCCCCATCATTACCCACAAGGCTGTGGCTGCAAGGTGGCCAGATTTGAGAAACGCTGCCCTAGAATACAGGGAGGGCAAAGTTGGGTTAAATCCGTGGTTCTCAACCTTTCTGGGCTCAGGACCCATTTGTAAATGTTTATGGCCTGTTGCAACCCAATAAATAGCCTGGGGGTGGAGACCCTGAAGCAGCTTCAGTCAGATCCTGCCACCCCTGGGGGGGTTGGGCCTTGCCCAGCACTCACTCCACAGTGGTGGCTGTTGCAGCTCCTGTGCTGTGGGACTGGCTGGACTTGGCTCTCTGCTCCCAGCATTGCAACCTCTGAGATTACAGCGCTGCTCAAATTTGGCTTTGCCCCCCTGACTACCAACTTTGTGACTTGGCTCAAGGGGTTGCAGACAGTGCCACTCACTGAGCTTTGGCCTGCCCAGACTCCTGTCGACATGACGGCAGCTGGGCCAAACCTGAGTGTGGCTGGGACCCCAGAGATTGCAGGGCCTGGAGCAGGGAGGTGAGTCCAGCCAGTCCCATGGGACAGGACCTGACATGTGACCCTATGAAACATTCTGGTGACCCCATTTTGGGTCCTGGGAAACCCTGGCTTAAATGACACCTTCCACCCCCTCATCTCTGCCCCAAGGGCAGGCAGAGACTAGTGGAGAATCAGGCTCCAGAACGTTGCCCTCCACAGAAACATAGGTGGATTATTTCTCTCCACTTGGCATGGGGAGCCCTTCCCCTAACTTACCAGACACAGCCAGAGAGAACTGGGGGAGAAGTGAAGGGAGGGACAGGTAACTAAAGCAAAGCAGCCTGCTCTCTGATTCGCTAGATAGTCATGTCAGTCTTCCAAAGGACCCTCCCCAGTATTAACTAGCACTAGACAAATCACCATCATTCCTGCTGCTCTGTGGCCCCAGCTGCTGGAGATCAGATTAATGCAGTTTCTTAGGTCAGCCTAATTACCTGTTCCTTCTCATTAACAGAAGAGACAGAGTATCTATTAGAAATCATTAGCTTCTCCCCTCCTCCCTCTTGCTAATGATTTATTAGGTTATTTATTTCCTCTTCCTTTCTCTGCTGAACAGCCATCTAATTAAAGGCAGCACATTCAGGTCCCTGGCTTTCCACATCTAAATTGCATTCTCCACAGTGAAATCCCATTTATTAGGAAATGGAGCGTGGGGAAAGCTGTCAAATGAAACTCAGTGCACTATTGATTTTACAGTACAAACTAAGCACTCATGGCAGAAGCTAGAGCAACCCCTTGGTTGGCACCATCAATGTACAGAGCACAGGCTTGCAGGGGAAGGATAGCTTTGTGGTCAAGGCACTGGTCCCCGATTCAGAAAATTTTAATTCCCAGGCCTGCTGCTGACTTGCTGAGTGGCCTTAAGTTGGTCACTTAATCTCTTTATGCCTCAATTCTCCCATCTGTAACATGGGGACAGTTCTGTCCTGTCCATTTAGAGTGCCAGCTTTTTGGGGCAAGGTGGATTCTCCTACTACATACAGTGCCTGGTATAACAGGGTACTGATCACAGCTGCGATCATACAAAGGCCTGTAATTTTTCAGCCAAGTCTAATGTTAATTCATAGGCCCATATAAGACATCTGAGGCCACCCAATAGCAGTCAGTGGGGGACACACTACAATTATTAATTGTAACCAAACACAATGGGTCGTGACCCCATTTTAAAACCTAACTATTAATCAACCAAACAGCCAACCACTGGGGGTCTTCACCTCTTTACAGGTTTGTCTGGAGCCTGCTCTTTCCTTCACCTGGGCAGGGAAAGCGCAGGAAGAGGGAAGAGCCTGACTGTGGTGTCCCTAGGGTTTTCTCTTGTGTTGTAATAGTACAGTGCAGCTGTCCTGTGCTCTGCTCTGCACATTCATTTGTACGGGAATTCCCCTACCAAGCTGTCGGCTGCACAAACGGGCGATGGAACAATGAGCCATAAGGCACATTGATTTAGGGTAATGGGCCACACGCTAGTAGCACAACAGATTTACAAATGACCAACCTTGCCAGACAAACCCTTTTTTTAAAGCAAGAGAACTGTAAGATAAAAAGCTGAAAGTATAATGGGCCCAATTCTGGTCTCACATCAGTTTTATGCTCCTGTAACTGTGGAGTTCTCCCACACGCTCACTGACTTGAACAGTGCAGGAACAGAAAGGGACGCCCTTAGAAATCAGCTTACTCTCGACATTAATGCAGTTTGGCTTGGGATGAACAGCATGGATTGAAAACTGCCCAAAGGATTATAAAGCTAGATTGGACACCACACTGGGGGAATGTGCTGTAGGTAACAAGCATGCACTGAAAGCATGGAATGGGTTACCTAGGGAGGTGGTGGAATCTCCTTCCTTAGAGGTTTCTAAGGTCAGGCTTGACAAAGCCCTGGCTGGGATGATTTAGTTAGGGTTGGTCTTGCTTTGAGCAGGAGGTTGGACTAGATACTGCCTGAGGTCCCTTCCCTGAGATTCTATGACTCAGCACCTGACAATCTGCATCCTCACAACATCCCTGGAGGAATTATCCCTATTTTATGGCTGGGGAACTGAGGCACAGGAAGACTAAGTGCCTTAATCGCAATCACACAGAAAGGCTGTGGCAGAGCCAGCAACAGAACTCAGGTCTCCTCAGTTGCAGGCTAGCACCCCAATCCCTGCACTGAGCCTTGCTATCATGTGTTAGAAATGGTGGGGCGGGGGGCTTTATAGGGGTGAAGGGAGCCAAGTGGAGGAGCTGGCTGAGATTCTCTCAGTCCCTCTTGGTTTGAGGATCCAGCATTTGTGACCCCAGTTTGCAACTTGTGGGGGTTTTATTAGCCTCTGCATTGCTTTGGAATGGCCCAGAAGCTGCCGTGGCCAAGACTCCTCTGTGCCAGGTCAGGAGGCCTTTGTCCCCCCTACACTGGACTGGGGCAATAAACTCCACATGGGGCTGCACCTCCCACCCATTCAGGAGCTGAACTTGGGGCAGAGGCCTGCAGCTTTCTCGATACTCTGAGTATCGTCCTGGGAACACAGGATACAAATGCTCTGGGAGCTGCACACACTGTCTGTTGGCTTCTGAGCGGAGCCACATATTGACACAAATGAAATCAACAAGGGCCCTTGAGCCATATAAAAAAGAGGGAAAGAGTCTTCTCCGGGACAGCTCCATGCCTCTGTAATGTTCAACTCCCCACTCCATCCAGAAGAGGTTGAACCTGCCCTTCTGGCCAGGATGTTTCAGTGGGCATTGGAGGAGGTGGGGGTGGGAAGATTAATCACTATTGACTTTGCCAGCTGCTGATTAGTACCAGAGAAGGTTGGGCTGCTACTGCTCGATGGCTTTGTAACACCTCCCTATCATGAGGCTAAGATTTTGTCCGGGATACCCAAAGCACTAACTGGATACTCCATGAGGAGGAGTCTTTAGAACTAAAGGGCAGCTAGTCTGAACGGATGGGAGAACATTTCAAGGATTCCATGGAGGAAAACCAAACGCACACCCCACAGTTAGGCGCACACGGCCCTGTGCTGTTCCAGTTCAGGTGGTTCACCCCAGGATAAGCAGGGGTGTCTGTCTTCTCGGATGTGGAGGCAACATCCACGTCAGAGGGACATCGGACCGGATGGGACGTCTGAGGTCATGGAGTCAAGACAAGCTGCCCTGCAAAGAAGTCTCCTGCACTGGCAAGTGTCTCCAAGGGATAGAATTGCCAGTCAGAGCAAATGGAGCTATGCTGTAGTCAGCCCATGTGCCAAACTGTAGATGTGCCACCGAACTCAGTGCTGAGATGTGAACAAGAGCTCCCAGGAGTCGAATGAGCACCAGCATTTCCCAACTATTTTCCCAACAGAGGTTCCGCGCCACCACTTCTTGCAATGAAACATGGCTTTCTTCCAGCAAGGCCCATGGTTTGAGCAGCAGAAGGATTCGGCACTGCCCATTCATACCCCAGCACCCGGGATAAGGGAGAAGTACTGCTTTGCATTTACCTAGGACCATTCATTACTTCAGGATTTCCACGCACATGCTCACAGCACCACTGTTATTATTACGCCAATTTTTCACAGGGGGAAATTGAGGCGCAGACAGGTTAAGGCCAAGATTTACAAAGGTGACTTGTGACTTTGGGAGCTTCCGTTCTTGAGTGCCCAGCTGGAGATGGGATTGGAAAGTGCTGGCCTCCCAGCCAATGATAATTGGGCCCCATTAAAGGTGTCTCAAGTTGGGCACCAAAAACCACAAGTCATGTCAGAAAATCTTGTCTGACGTGACTTGCTCTGACCCAGAGACGAACCAAACAGCCTCTGCCCTGGGGAGCTGAGAGGCCCTTGTGGTAGAGAAGAGAGAGGTTTCAGTCGTATGGATTATATGTGGGCAGGCTGCTGAACGCAGACCGTCCCTGTGGCTCTTTCTAGCTCACGGCCTGCGCTGTGTAGTCACTGTAGTGTCCCCACCTGGGCTCTCCCAAAGCACCAGCATGGACCTTGTTCCCTGACTTTGCTCACTTGGAGTTTGCAACAGTTGGCCCGGCAGAGATGCCCAGTTTCTTCGCTCCTGAGGGAAGAGTGTGTGGGGCAGACACAGCAAAAATAGGGGCTCTAGTCTTGGGCATTTTCTCTTTTTAAATACTCAGAGAGGAGCCTGCAATTCATTCGCCCTGCAGTGCAGCCACTGACCGGCTTAACAGGGAGCCCCGGTTTGTGGTTCTCAGTTCAGCGGAGATGGAATTACAACACTGACGGGAGCTCGATGAAATAACGATTTCCCTTTGGAGTTAATTAACGTTGCGCTAAAGCGGTGTTGAAATAAGCCCATCTCCGCAGCCAAACATTCAATATGTCATGCTGGCCCCAGCCTCTGTGGGTTGGGGTGTCCAAAACAGCTGATTTAAACCAGGAAAGTGACCCCAGCTGGGCTCTAACCTTCCTTCTCAGACTTGGGCCAGTCAAACAAATCAGTGGTGACAGCACCTGTCTGGCCGGAGAATCTGCTGAATTCATCAGCCCCAGACAAAGAGTAAATCACTGGGGCTCCATGGCAAATAATGGGGACGTCTTCCTATGAAACAGACATCCAAAGCAGAAGGAGGTGGCGCTGAACTCTTACTGTGCCAGGCTCTGTGCATAATTAAATGCATTATCCTCCCCATCCCAGTACCTACGATACCTGTACAGAAGCTCTGTAAGTTACACCAGGTGTTTGGGCTACTGCCAATCGCGTCTTTGTCAGCCCATGAAAGATACACGCTTATGCTTCTTTGGTTCAGTGATTAGCTTGTTGTGTGGGCAAAAATATATTATATTAGTTATTAATTATTATTATCTGTATCATAGTAGCACTCAGGGGCCCCAGCCAAGATTGTGCTACTTGCTGCAGAGACAAAGCGTGAGAGACAGTCCCTACCCCGAAGCAATCAAGACAGACCAAGTGTTGGAGGGGAAACAGGCACAGAGAGGGGAAGTGATTTGCCCAGGGTCACCGAGCAGATCAGTGGCAGAGACAGGAATTGAATCCAGGTCTCTTGAGGCCCCATTTAGTGCTCTACCCACTGGATCATGCTGCCTAACATAGGGTCCTATGGTGCAATCCATACTCATGCCCTGTTGAGTTCAATGGGCCCAAGTGAGGGGCGTGCTTGTGAGTACATTACTTGTGAATGCATGTGGTATGTCTCTTACTTGTAAATCCAGGTCAATGTTTCTTCTTTTTACCGCTTTACGATAATCATACCCTTACTGTCACTCTTAGGTGGCCCTAGTGTGCCTGTCCCTGTAGTATCTAAGCCTCCATACCTTTGCATAGCGTCATTCCTACCCACTGCCTCCTGAAGCATGTTTCAGAGTTACTTAATACCAGGCAGTGGATGGCATGTTGTGAATTAATTAGCCTACCTAGCAATTATACCACACTCCATACTTCCAAAGGGCTGTACAAACATGAACTAGTTAAGCTGCACAAGACCCCTGTAAGATAAGTAAGGATCAATGGGGAAACTGAGGCACAAGTGACCTGTTCAAGGCCACACAAGTCACTGCCAGAGCTGGAATTAGAATTCAAGTGTTCCTGGCACCTACTTCTGCGTTCAGAGCACTAAATAGATAGTATTACCGGGCACTCTTCACCCATAGATCTCATGAGCAAGCAAGACAGACCTGGGGTGGGGGAGAAGTGAAATGGTGTTTCCGTCTCGGTGGGTCACAACCTTTGCTTGGAACGGATTAGCAACTAGGGAAGTCCCTCCCCATGCCATTTTGGGCTTGGGCCAGTTGCTACCAGATGCCCTCACTCCTCTCCTTTTCTCTCGCTTGCTCTCTTCTCTGATTCCCTCCCGGCCCATTTCCCCCCTGCTTTCCCCTCCATTTGCTCTCTCCAGCCCTTTGGGTGATTGTTTCTACCCAGGATGCTGCTCAGTGTGTGGCCAATGGGATCCTGCTGGCTGCCTTGTTGCTGCCTGCTCCCCTGCAGAGCTCTGCCTAGATTGGTGTGAACCTCTGCTGTAAATAATATGAAAGGGATTCTTTACCCAGGCAGCCCAGACCCTGTATCTCGCTCTAGCTCCCTGGCTATTCCTAGCCAGGGTAGCTCAGTACCATCAAATAGGGCCAAATGTCTCTCTGATTTACACCTTGTGCAACCACGTGGATGTCAAAGGGGTTAAGCAATGGGGTAATTCGGGGCAGATTCTGCCTGATGGGGTCTCCCTAGTTCCTGGCCTACATTAGGCAGGCACAGAAGGGACTGTGGATTTCACTACACGGCCTGAACCAGGCATCAGGAGTTTTCACTCAGTTTCAACTTCTGCACAGCTCATACTATAATTAACGACCTACATTATTTCAGGAACCACCCTGACCCCACTGAATTCTATGGGAGAGCTCAAGTAAGCTCAGGATCAGGTTCTTAGTTTACTGCAGCTTGGAATGAGGCTGGCGGGTCCATCCCCACTCCTTTGAAGTCCCTGTACCTTAATTTGGTGCTGTACATGTGGATGATTGCCATGGGACATTCCTGATCATACTCCCTAGCAAGCCTATTAATCAGGAGGAATCACTCTCTTGAGGGCCTATGTAACCACACAGAGCAGTGGTTCTCAGTCGGGGTCCAGGGCTCCCAGGGGGGCTGCCAAGCATGGCTGGCATTAGACTCACTAGGGCACAGGGCAGAAAGCCAAAGTCCAGCCATGCAGGATGGCAGCCGGGGGCCCTGAGCCCCCACCACCCAGGGCTGAAGCTGAAGCCTGAGCAACTTAGCATTGTGCTGCCCCCTATAGGGTGGGGCCCCAGGCAACTGCCCTCCTTGCTACCCCTTAACACCGGGCCTGGCTTTCATATGCAGAAATACAGTTGTTGTGGCACAAGTGGCCCATGGAGTTTTTATAGCATGTTGGGGGGAAATACAGAAACCAAAAGGTTGCAAACCCCTGACACAGAGGGTACGTCTACACTGGAGCTGGGCGTGTGCTGCCCAGCGTGGACAGACAGCCATCTGCTAGCGCTACTCACGCTAGCTTGTTAACAGTAGTGGGGGAGCCAGGGGGAGCACAGGCAGCAGCTCAAGCTACTTGCCAGAGGCTCTGACCAGAAACCCACCTAGGACCCCTTTAGGTACAAAACTGGGCAGCTAGCCCAAGCCCCTGTCTGGGCTACTCCCGGCTACGCTGTTATCTTTAGCAAGCTGACTTGAGCGGAGCTAGCGCATCTGTGTACCCATGCTGCGAGCACGCTCCAAGCTGCAGTGCAGACATACCGAGATGCAAAAGGATCACTTCTGTTGCTATAACCAGAAAATTACTCAGGAGGTGGGTGGGCCAGGAGAACTCAAACCAATTCCAATGGGCTTCCCCTTATTCACTGGCAACCTCTTCCTCTTCTGTGTGTAACTGGCTGCCCTGCGTTCCCAGGGTATCTCGCCACCCCTGGAACAGCAGCTGGTGCCGAGTGCTTGGGAGAAGAAGAGGCTCCCAGAGTCAGATCTCTTTAGCGAGGCTGCTAAATGCCTGCCTGGGCCCCGTCTGTGCCTGGCTTTAGAACATTATCATTTACGCTCCGAGCGCTGGGAGCTCAGCCCGTTGGTGTGTGACTGGAACCAACGGGCAGGTGTCATTTGTGGGTGTGGGAATGTGGTGCTGGGGAAAGGGACCCCGCCCTGAAAACCAAGCGCTCCTGTGTCTCCACAGATGACATGGACAGCAGCATACAAGCATCTCCCCTCCTCCCCACAGTGTCCCCTCACAGTGCCTCAACCCTGGTCAGCTCTAGGGGCAACTGAGGGCTTAAGCCTGACAGGCCTATTCAGTCCTTGCCTCTCCAAAGAGACCGCTAAGGAGGGGACCGGTTCTGGGAGCAGGGAGATTGCCCTGCAAGTGGCCACCGAAGCACCATTCAATGGTAGCCATTTTCAGTCCACCCTCAGCAGGGCTGGATTTGAGTTTCTTGGTCCTCCATCTTCTCCCCAAATCCAGCCTTTCACAGTGCAATGGCATGTTGGCGGGTTTGTACCCTATTCCGGGGGGGGGACGTGCTGCACAACACCCACAGCGTCCTTGAGGAGCTATTCCTTTGCCCACAACACGGTCACTGACACTGCAGAGGAAACAGGGAGACACCTGACAATAAAGTGCTAAGAGAAGGCCCGGGAGGAACAAACTCTCTAGGCCTCAATTTCCTGCCGGTCACTGTTGCCACAGGAAATGAGACACTGTATGCTCATCTGTCACCTCCAGCAATGCCTTAGCTGGTACCTGGACATCAGCGTCTCCTGTTCCCCGTGCCAGCAGGTGCTGACTCCCCCTTAGTTCACATGCCCAGGCCTAGCTCTCCTCTGCCTTGCACCACATCCGAATGCTAGCAGTTTACACCACATTACACAAATGTAAACAACAACATAAGGGGCAAAGCCAGGGGGACGCAGGCCCTTAGTCTCCAGAAAGACAGGCTGCTACTGTCTATGCAGCTGCTGCAAATCACCTCCTCCACAGGGTCCCACCCCAGCTGGTGAACCGAACACCCTGCATACTAAATGCACACAGCTGTGTGGCCACATGCGCTGGGCCAGCTCCAGCCACCATGGAAACGGATTCCCTTACAGGGGGATAGGAGAGAGGTCCAGCTCCTCAAAGGTATTTAGGCACCTAAGGTCCATCACAGCGAGTGGAAGTTAGGAGCCTAAATACCTTTGAGGATTTGGGCTGGAGTAACCCGGAAAGAGAACTTGACAACCCCGAAACCCAGCCTCTGCCGTTTCCTGTCTCACTTAGTCTTGCTGTCTCACCTGTTCTCCTTGGTCTTGCTTCAGTTTTTCTTTCCTTGTAGCTCCATCCGCTCTGCCTCCTCTGACATGGTTAATTTGCTGCTGCCTCTGTGTGTGAGCTTGGGCAAAGCACAACCCCTCTTTGTGCCTCAGTTTTCCCATCTTTAAAATGGAACGCTGGCTTTGTAAAGCTCTTTGCCCCATTCAGAGGGAAAGCACTGTACATGTAAAGTACTGTGGGGGGGGAACCAAGGCACAGTGTGGAGTCAGATCATGACGGCCAGGCCCTCCAGCACCTCCAGATCTGAAATTTGAATCTTAGCTACACCCATGATGCTTTATGCTGCTCCGGCAGCGCAAAGGGGACAGAAAATATTCCTGCCCGTGGGACCTCCAGCCCTAGAGTGCCAGGGGCAGGAGAGGAACGAGGCAGGCTAGACATTGACAGAGTGCGGTGGCTGGATCACATTCCACTAGAGCTATTCTCAGTGTCCCCACACTCAAAGAGAGTCAAGCAGAGTGAGTAACGGTAGCCCTGAGTGCTGTAACTTGCACCAGGGACCGGGCTGGCCCCCATATGTCCCTGCTGTGAGAAATGCAAGGGGGGCGGGGGGGTTATAACATCCTTTTCCCCACACCCTCCAGTTTTACCCCAACTGTTGGGAGGGAGTAATTGAGACTCAGGCTCCAGGTGTTTTGATTTGGCCCAATATAGAAAAAGGGACCAAGGTGTGGATCCTCAGAGGGACCTAGGCGCCTAACTCCCATGGAAACCAATGGGAGCTAAGGCACCTAAATCGCTTTGAAGATCTGCTTGCAAATGGGGGAATTCAGCTCCTGTTCTGGCTTCCCAAGCTCCTCTCAAAAGCGTGGGTGTTTCTGAGCTTGGCTTTGGGCTTGTCTTGGATTGTCTTTTGTTTTATTTCGTCACCGACTAGCACAGAGCTCGTCCAGCTGGGGATGCAGCCTTGGCTGCTTGTGGCAACGGAAGAGGAATAAAAACAAAGAGGGAAATGAATTCATAGCCCCTGACAGTGCACCCATGAGCCAGCACTGTGTGCAGCTCGCCTCTCTGCAGCTGGTGCGCCCCGCCTCACTCGTCAAAGACGCAGCAGAAACACCACCGTGGTTTGCAGTGAGCTGAGTTCAAGCCACAACACTGGGAGCCGGCTCTCAACCATCTTTTACAACTGCAGGAAGTGTTTTGGGGCCGTTGCAAAGAAGAGGGGGATTGGGTGCAAAACTCGTCATCTCCAGATTCTACGTTTCATCCCCTAGGCTCAAGCTTCAGATTTCAGGAGTCCCCCAACGTTTGTGGGCGTTTGGATCCTGGGGGATTGGGGCTGGGTTCATCTTGACTTCAGGGGCTTCATCTCCGTTTTAGGCTGCAGCGGCCGACCACAGTATCCTTAATATAGTCAGGGTAAATGTCCATAAGTCATGATTTGCCCCCATGAAGCTTACTGCAGTTAAGCTGCACCACTGCAAATGGCTTTGCCTGTCTACTCTAGTGGTTGCAGTTATGCTAGTAGCTGGCTGCTGCTGGCTGGAACCAGGGTAAGTCCTCCATGCAGAGAGAGAGAGTTGCCATTGCTCTGCTGCATCTGTATAGGAGCTGGAGCCAGATCTTTGGGGGAGAACAGAGTGTCTCCTCCACAGAAAATGGGAGAAGCCAACCCAGCCCACATGTCTCCTTCCAAGAGTGGCAAATGCCCCTCTGTGTCATGGGATGTTTACAGAGCTCCAAAGGGGAAGAGGTTCGCAGAGAATGACTGTCCTTTCCTGTTCCTGTTAATGCAGAAGCAGTCTGGGCGACAGACAATTATACCAACTGGGGAAAATGTTCTACTGGTGACGTCTAACCAGGCTGTGAGACAGTCTCCTAAGAGAGGGGGCCTTCGCCACTTGATTTAAGACAGTTAAACAGGATGGGACAATCCTGAATCCGAGAGGTCTGGACGAGATGGACTATCCAGTGGCTTCCTGCGTGACCCAAGGCCCGTTGCACATTTCTAATGGCGCTTGGGTGTAAAAATACCCTTAGGTAGCACTGCAAATCTCACTCTTAATCTCTCTATGCCTCAGCCCCCTATCTACAAAACAGGGCTAATGCAGCGTCCTTTCTCTCCCACTCTGCCAGTCTATGTAGATTGTCAGCTCCTTGGGGTAGGGACTGTCTCTATGTGTATGCTCAACGCCCAGCGTGATGAGGCCCCGAGCTCAGCCAGGACTTTTAAGCATGGCCATACTAGAAGCTAAAGAACATTAAGAGGTATAAATAAAGGTGCCTCCGGTGCCAGTATCTTCTCTGTGAACATTGGTTTATGCTTTTCCGTGTGTTCTTTCTAAGGAACAATCTCTTCCTGGCTAACCAGTGATACTTGGAGTCTGAGGAGCGGGCACCTATCTCGCAGAGCAATGTACAGTCAGCAGGTGGTAAATACAACCAATCACAGCTACACCCAAACCAGTGACCTAGGCCTCATGTTGTGTGTCTCGTTGTCAATTGCCTGAGCCTCTCTGGGCTACTCCTTTCTTTACAGTCTTGTCCAAAACTGACTGAAATCATTATGCATCTTTCCATTGATTTCAATGGCCTTTGGATTAGACCCTTGTTGAGTGAAATGCTTCTTCACAAGCCAGGTAGCAAGAAGACACCACTCATAAGCAGGCAGCATTTCTGTGTAATCTCCGTTATCCTGCACAGAGCCATTATCATAAAGGGCTTTGGGAGGAAAAAGCAGCCACTCCACATGTTTACTTTAACCTCCAATGAAGTGACCCAGTTCAAAGTCAGGTGGAAAATGAGGTTAATGATCTCTTAGAAATGTGGGCTAGAATTCCCAGCACAGCCCAACTCAATTACCAGAAAGTGCCTCGTCGCACATTTACTGCTAACGACGAAGCCGCAGGGGGCCAGAGCCAGCCGAGGTAGCCGTCTGGGAAGTTTAAGATCATGGTGGCGGGATGGTTTTTCTATAAGGAAATTCATAACTCTAGGTCTTTCTTTGCTAAGGCCAAATTAAGGCTCCCACGCTGGGAGCCCTGGAGCAGGGAAAGTTTGCAGGGAGTCCTCGGTGCACAGATGCATGGGGCAGATAGTGTATGAACAAAGTACAGGGGATGGGAGGAGGCTGGCCAGGGCCATCAGCAGCACTCTAAGCCCTAGGGAAGGCCTGTCTGAGAAGGGAAGCAGCACGATCTAAGGCCATGGTTACACTGGCACTTTATAGCGCTATAAAGCCCCTACGAGCGCTATAACCTACTCTCCGTCCACACTGGCAAGGCACTAATAGCGCTATAACCGCGGAGTTATAGCGCTATTATAAATCCACCTCCTCATGGGGAATAAGGGCTGTAGCGCACCTGCTGTAGCGCTACAGGAAGAATGTGGACACCCACTGCGTATTAATTGGCCTCCAGCCTGTCCCATAATTCCCGTTCGAGCCACTCTGGTCATCACTTGCAAACTCTTTTGTCCTGTCCTCAGGTGACCACACGTCAGACCCGCCCTTTAAAGTTCCAGGTAAATTTGAAAATCCCCTTCCTGTTTGCTCCAGCCAAGCGTGGCGTGCTCTCAGGGAACCCTTGCAAGTGATCATTCTCATTGATCAGATTGATTGCGTGGCGTGGTCTCAGGGAATCCTTGCAGGTGATCATTCTCATTGATCTGATTGATTGCGTGGTGTGGTCTCAGGGAATCGTTGCAGGTGATCATTCAGATTGATCATCATGACTCCACGTGCCATGCCTCCTCACAATAGGCGATCCCCAGCATGGAGCAATAGTGAGGTGCTGGACCTCATCAGCTGCTGGGGGGAAGAGGCTGTTCAGTCTCAGCTGCGGTCTAGCCGCAGGAATTTTGACACCTATGGGCAGATATCACGGGCCTTGGCAGAAAGAGGCCATGAGCGGGACACTCTGCAGTGCCGTGTTAAGGTAAAGGAGCTTAGGAATGCGTATCGCAAAGCCCGCGAGGCAAACGGCCGCTCCGGGGCAGCCCCAGTGACTTGCAGATTTTATAAGGAGCTGCACGCGATACTTGGTGGTGATCCCACGGTCACTCCATCGACCACCACGGACACTTCCCAGCCCACCAGTGAGGGGGGGGGGGTGAGGAGGAGGACGAAGAGCAGGAGGATGAAGAAGAGGAGGAGGATGAGGACGAGGCAGCAGCGATCCAGGGCACGGAGGAGTCCCTGGACGCATGCAGCCAGGAGCTCTTCTCAACCCAGGAGGGCAGCCAGCCACAGCGTCCGGCGGTTGCAGGGGCCAGCTCAGCAGCGGATTGCGGAGGTAAAGCTGCTTTTCTATGGGGAAGGCTGGCAGCTTGGGGTGGAAAGGGATGAGGGGGGCATTCCACCTGGTGCTCTGTTCAAGCCAGGAGGAGGGCAGGGGGGCATGCAGCCAGGAGCTCTCCTCTAAAGCCAGGAGGAGGGCGGACAGCCACAGCGTCCGGCAGTTGCAGGGGCCAGCTCAGCAGTGCATTGCGGCGGTAAAGCTGCTTTTCTATGGGGAAGGCAGGCAGCTTGGGGTGGAAAGCGATGCTTGCATGCTTGCCTACATGTGGAATAGTGCATTGATGTAGTCTATCACCTCGCGGTAGTCATCATCAGTAATCTCTTCAAAGGTCTAAATAAGAGCACTTGCAATGCGCCTGCGCAGGTTTCCCGGGAGAGCCAGCGTGGTCCCCGTCCCGGTCACGGTCACTAGTCCCCGCCACTGTGCTACAATGGGTGGGGGGAGCATTGCTGCACATAGGCAAGCTGCATATGGCCCTGGGCGGAAGCCGCATCTTAATAAAATCCCTTCCCTTTGCTCCTCAGTGACTCGAAGCAACGAGATATCTTCCAGGACAAACACCTACGGAGAATGTTGGAACAGTGTTCAGAGTAGGGCTCCTGCCACTTTCCGGCACTCCACACCCCCCCCCCACCCCCGCCACAGCTTTTCAGGGCAGGGAAGAAATCCTTCCCCCTGCCTGCTGCTCACACTGTGGCTCCTGCAACGTACCGGCACTCCCCACCCCCTCCCCTGCCACAGCTTCTCAGGGCAGGGAAAAAATCATTTCCCTTGCCTCTGGAGTCCACTCACCATGGCAGGGGCTCCGTTGCTGTATCTGTGCTGTCTGCGGGACAGGCAAACGGGGAATGCGGGGGAATGATAGGCATGTCTGCTCTTTACAAGGGAACCACTGTGAAATGTATCTTTTTATTTTAGAAGGGTCGTCCTTCACCCCTTCGCCATCGCTCTTATCAACAGCTGAGAGGCTCAGGCGACTGAGGAAGCGGCCACGAAGGAGCAAAGAGGATCTTGTACAGCAAGTAATGCAACAGGCTGTAACGGAGAATCGAGTTGCACAGAGGTGGAGGGAGAATGAGAGCAAGTTGAGGGAGAAGGCGCGGAAGGAGAACGCGATTCACCGCCGGAAAAGCACCGACAAGCTGCTCTCATTACTGCAGCTTCAATTGCAGACTATGCAGCGGCTTGTCACCCTTCAGGAGGAGAAGCTCCGCACCCACCACCCCAATTATCGTTTGCCCCAACTCCCTTCCCCTTCCTTGCCTCTGTACCCTCCAGGCCAGTATCATCAGCCAAATGGTTATCACCATCCACAGCTGCCTCCAACCCCTCTGTCTTCACCGGACAACCCCCAGACCCCGGACCATTATCCACTGCAGTCTACCCCTAATAACATGCCTTACTGGCCACCGCAAATGGGGTTCGGGGGACATGGCCACTGTGAGGGCACTGGAGACTCAGAGACCCGGACATACTCCGATCTCTGACTGACCCCACGACTCCCCCATTGCACCTCCCCTGCCTTCCCCCTCACGTGCATCACAATATTTTCTTTCAGCAACCGAAGTACCTGTTCAATAAATGAATTGTCTTCTTAATAAATGGGTTTTTTTTATTAAGTGTACATACATTATTACAGGCTACAGAAAAGCAAATGCCTATTCCTGTTAAAAGAATGCTCCCTCCCTCCCTCCCTCCCTCCATCTGCACCTCACTTTAGAACTGGCTTTCAGCCTCAAAATGCTCCCTCAAGGCTTCCCTGATCCTAACAGCCTCGCGCTGGTCCCCTCCATGAACCCTGCTCTCTGGCTGGGCATATGTGGCCTCCAGGCGTTGAACCTCCGAGGACCATGCCTGAGTGAAGCCTTCGCCCTTCCGCTCACAAAGATTATGTAGGGCACAGCATGCGGAAATAACCGCGGAGATACTACCCTCGGCCAAATCTATCCTCCCATAAAGACAACGCCAGCGCGCCCTCAGACGCCCAAAAGCACACTCCACAGTCATTCGACAATGGCTAAGCCTGTAGTTGAACCTTTCCTGACTGCTGTCCAGGCTCCCTGTGTACGGTTTCATGAGCCAGGGCATTAAAGGGTAAGCAGGGTCACCAAGAATCACTATGGGCATTTCCACTTCCCCCACGGGGATCCTCTGGTCTGGGAAAAAAGTCCCGGCTTGCAGCTTCATGAACAGGCCGGTGTTGCGGAAGATGCGTGCGTCATGCACCTTTCCAGACCAGCCAGCGTTAATGTCAGTAAAACGCCCACGGTGATCCACAAGCGCCTGGAGAACCATGGAGAAGTACCCCTTTCGGTTAAAGTACTCCTCAGCTAGGTGGGCGGGCGCGAGAATGGGTATATGGGTCCCATCTATCGCCCCACCACAGTTAGGGAAACCCATTTCTTCAAAGCCAGCCACGATGTCATGCACGTTATCCAGAGTCACGATTTTTCGTAGCAGGATGCGATTGATGGCCCTGCACACTTGCATCAGCACAACTCCAATGGTCGACTTTCCAACCCCAAACTGGTTGGCCACCGATCGGTAGCTGTCTGGGGTAGCCAGCTTCCAGATCGCGATAGCCACCCGCTTCTCCACCGGGAGGGCAGCTCTCAGTCTGGTGTCCTTGCGCCGCAGGGCAGGGGCGAGTTCAGCACACAGTCCCATGAAAGTGGCTTTTCTCATTTGAAAGTTTTGCAGCCACTGCTCGTCGTCCCAGACTTGCATGACGATGCGATCCCACCACTCTGTGCTCGTTTCCCGTGCCCAGAAGCGGCGTTCAACAGCCGTGAGCATGTCCGTTAATGAGACAAGCAGCTTTGTGTCGAATGCATTCACTGCTTCGATCTCGTCTTCAGAATCATCACTGTCATCCTGCATGTCAAGGAATAACTTCACTGCACACAGAGATGTGCTGGCGACAGTCGTCAGCATGTCCCTCAGCAGTTCTGGATTCATTGCAGCACTCGACAATGGAAGACGGAGCGTGCCTTGCTGAAACCCTTGAAAGATGGCGCCGGAGGTGGAAGGAAACACAGGGATTGCTGGGATATGCCAAAAAGCATCATGGGTAGTTCAAACAGGATATAGAATGCCCCGCAAGTGACGCCCCCACTACCACAAGCCATTGTGCCAGATCAGGAAGAGGTGTACTGTGGGATACCTGCCCTAATGCGCTGCTCTTAATGCCGTATTAACTGCCGCAAATGTGGCCATGCTATAGCGCTGGAGCAGCTCAGTGTGGACATACAATAGCGCTATTATTATTGCTGTATAAGGCGAGCGCTATAAGCAATAGCGCTATAATTTTGTAAGTGTAACCATACCCTAAGATAGAGCACTAGACAGGGACTCAGGAGACCCGGGAACTGTTGGCTCTGCCACTGACCTACTGCTTGATCTTGGGCAAATCAATTTGCCTTAACTTCTCTTAAGAGCTTGTCTACACTGGCAGTTTACAGCGTTGCAACTTTCTCGATCAGGGGTATGAAACCCCCCCCCCCCCAGTTTCAGTGCTGTATAGGGCCAGAGTAGACAGTGCATCAGCGCTGGTGGTAGCTACGCCCCTTGTGGAGGTGGTTTTTCTTAGAGCACTGGTAGAGCTGTCTCCCAGCACTGTGCCACGACTACACAAGACACGTTATGTCGCGAGTGAAGATGTGCCCTACATTCTGACTAATGCAAGACGCATGCAAGATGTATTGTGGCTTGAGAGGCAGAGGCGGTTCTTACGGGATGACTTCCAGTGTTTCTATGGCCAGAAGAGACCATTGTGATCAGTTCAGAGGTAGGCAACCTATGGTATGTGTGTCAAAGGCAGCACACGAGCTGATTTTCAGTGGCACTCACACTGCCTGGGTCCTGGCCACCGGTCTAGGGGGGCTCTGCATTTTAATTTAAAATGTTTAAGAAACTTCATTTAAAATTAAAAACCTTATTTACTTTACATACAATAGTTTAGTTCTATATTATAGACTTATAGAAAGAGACCTTCTAAAAATGTTAAAATGTATGACTGTCACATGAAACCTTAAATTAGAGTGAATAAATGAAGACTCTGCACACCCCTTCGGACAGGTTGCCGACCCCAGAGCTAGTCTGACCTCCTGTGTAACTTCCCCAGCACAATTCCTAGAAATCATTTAGAAAAAAACCCTAATTTTGATTTACATATTGTCAGTGTTCAGCATGTACTACAACCCCAGGTTAATTACTCTAACCATTAAAAAAGGAATTTGTCTAGCTTCAATTTCCAGCTAATGAGGTATGTTATCCCTTGCTCTGCTAGACTGAAGAGACAATTACTAAATATTTGTTCCTTCTGGAGGTACTTATAGACTGTAATCAAGTCACCCCTTAACCTTCTCTTTGCTAAGATAAATAGATAGATGCAAGGAGCTCAATTGCTGAGGCAGGTTTTCTAATCCTTTAATCATTCTCATGGCTCTTCTCTGAACTTTCTCCAATTTATCAACATCCTTCCTGAACTGTGGCCAACAGAACGGACACAGGAGCCCAGCAGCGGTCACACCAGCGTCTTGCATTAGTCAGAATGTAGGGCACAGTACCAGAGGTAAAATAATCTCTCTACTCCTACTTGAGATTCCTCTGTTTAGGCATCCCAGGATTGCTTATACTCCTTTGGCCACAGTGTCCCAGTGGGAGCTCATGTACAACTGATTATCCACCGGGACCCCCATATCTTTTCAGAGTCACTGCTTTCAAACAGAGGCCCCCAGGCCTGTGTGTTGCAGTTTATAATATATATGCTGGTCCAGACGAATGGTAGAATGGGATCAAATGTTCTACCTTGTTTGCATTTAATGACATTTCTAATTGTTTATCCACTCTCCAACAGTACGGCAGTCTGGGATGATTTCTCCTGCTCAGGTTTAGTAAATGATCAGTTCATAAGCAGAGAATATTGCAGTGTAATATTTAGAAAGCGGCTTCTATAAATAGAAAAAGGTAAAGAGGAGGAGTATTTTGAGAAACCCATAGCTATTCAGGAACTTTAGCATCATCTTTCTGCCATATCCCATGGCCACTTGCACCTAGCACCAGAACTCTGATCTTTCTGCTCCAAAAAGCACAGCCCCCTATTGAGAACGTGTGTCCTGTTTCTTTAAAACTGTGGCGGGAAGAGGTTTGGGGAAGGTTCGAGGAAGAATCTGTACAGTGAAGCATAGAAAGGGAAACAGAGTGGTGTTAGGGATGGTAGTTTTCACCTCTCTGCAAAGGGTTCCTTGTTCAGTGGCAGAAGAAAGCATCTCTCTCCACCTTTTCTCCACCATTGGCACAGGCCCCCTTGGCCACTTGAACTGTTATAGCAGAGTAGAGGCTAAGATACAAATCTGAACTGCTCTGATTCAGTTCTGTAGAGGACAGTGGTACACACGCCATCTGCACAATTCAATGCAAACTTCATGCAACACCATTTCTTCCTTCAAGTTCTACTCTATATAATAGAATCCCATTCACAAAACATGGTTCCGAGAAAGCTGCTCCTCCCAAAGATGCTAAGCAGGAAAAGACTGGAAAAAGCTAACAGGAAAGGAACAGAAACTAAGTAAAGCCAACAGGGAGCACCTGAAGGAACAGATCTGTTGTGTCATTTGCAAAAACAGAACTAATGGCCTGCTCCAAGGGGTTGCAGGGCTCCCCCACCTCCCGCTGGTTTCAACGAGACTCAGTCCCTTGGTCCTAACAAACATCAGCGATCAACCCCACAGCACAACTTCCTGCCCTAGACAGAGTGAGTCAGAGCTTTCCAGCATGAGCGACCGAGTGACTGAACAACTAAGCTGGAAAGAAAACGTCCAATGGAACGGAAATTACAGAGCAAAGCTTATTTTTAAAAAGTCTAAATCACAATCTGATGTTCGCAGCAGAGCGTATCTGCCTGAGCATGCTTAGAGCTGACCAGTGGGGGAAATGACCTCTGTGAACTGGGGAGAGGATGTAAGGGCTTTGGGGCACCGAAAGGGACATCCATTAAAATTAGAGATGAATGGTTACACTAGCAAGAAAGGTGGCTGGGCCCCTTCTCTTGGGGAATGTAACAACTAGTTGAGCCCTAGGACCCAGGAGATCTGACACACACACTCTCTGCAATGCATTGTAGAGGGGCAGGATGGTATGACATGGATGCCTACAATGACATGTGGCCCAGCTGTAACTGCTAGAAGCAAATATCTCCATCAGCCAGCAAGGAGGGCTGAGTCATTACAGAGAATTCTTTCCCAGGTGTCAGGATCTAACTGATCATCATATTTGGAGTCAGGAATATTGTCCCCAGGTCAGACTGGTAGAGACCCTGTTTTTTTTTTCACCTTCTTCTGCAACATGGGACACGGGTCATTTGCTGATACGAACTAGCAACTTGCTGGTCAATGCTGGATTGTCTGTAAATGGAAGTCTTTAAATCATGCCAGAAGTTCTGGGTCTATTACAGGAGTGGGTGGGTGAGGTTCTGGGGCCTGCAATGTGCAGGAGGTCAGAGTAGCTGATCACAATGGTCCCTGCTGGCCTTAAATTCTAGGCAGATCCACTTTCTCCTGCAAGCTAGAAAAATGGCACTAAACTGAAAGCAGAGATTGCAGCTGGGTATAATGAATGGTCAGGTGCTGCCATTTCTGCTAACCTCCCCATAGCCCAAATATACTTGTGGTGAAGTCAAGTCGGAGGTTTTCCTGTTTCTAAAAATGCTTCTGTTCTCTTTGTAAAGCAGTGAGCGTGTTGCCTCGTGCAAATCTACAGTCGAACTGGTCATGATATAGCGTTAACATACCAGGACACCCAACTGCATCATCTCCTCTACTTTGTATCATGTGTAGTTAGATTGCAAGCGCTTCACAGCAGGATCTTTTCTCACTCTCTGCCTGTAAAACACAATATTTAAAGTCCCAGCAGTTTCATGCACTGAATATTACTGCCTCTTAGTATTGTAAAAAATCTAAGTCACCACAGTCCAGTTCCTTATGCACGAGTATTTGTAGCACATTGAAAGTGGCAGGTTACAGTAGAGACCGTCAATACGATGCTCTTCAGGACACTTATCCATTCGTAGTTGTGTAGGACACTGATATTTAACCTTGACACAGTGGCTCTCATTCAGATAGCCTTGCCCATGCTGTTTAAATAAAATAGCTCAACTGGCCAAATTTGCAGGTGAAACTAAGTTGGGTGCTGCTGCAAAAACCAGAGAGGGCAGAAAAATGCAAAGGGACAGGGTCTGGCTTGATGAGTAGGAAATAAAGCAATTTCAATATGAGAAAATTGTGAGCTAGTGCATCTAAGGAGGAAGTGGGGTTGGGGAAGGGCCAAAATATCCTCAACCACCAGCTGTCAGCAAGGAGAAACCCGTAACCATGAGGAGTAAGACCGGACGGCAAGCGGGACTGAATTTGTACTAGCAAAAACAATGAGGAGTCCTTGTGGCACCTAAGAGACTAACAAATTTATTCGGGCATCTCTAAGGTGCCACAAGGACTCCTCGTTGTTTTTGGTAATACAGACTAGCACGGCTATCGCTCGGAGTTTGTACTGTGATGTGGCCATTAAAAATATATAGCCAGTGTAATTTTGAGCTGCAGATACAGCCCGTCACAGACAGGGGCATAATAATCCCTCTTTTTAAGGCTCCCATCTGACTGCCTTTGGAATACTGCGGTCCTTTTCATGCAATTCATGAGCTGTTGGCAAAGTTGTTCAAAGAAGGACAGCTGTTGGAGGTTGTTCAAAGAAGAGCTGCAAAAGTAAATGTGTGTGTATGTGTGTGTGTTTGTGGAGGGTAGGGCAAAAGAAACATCCACCCATGCCTAGAGGGTGCAAACACCGTAAATGGTGACGAGTTCAGGGTAATACCTGTCAATCATGGGACAAGATTAAGAAAAGGAAACTTTATGTTCAATGTCAGGAAAGATTTCCCAACTTCCAGATCTATTCAACTGTGGAGTAACTTTCCCAAGAGATGTGGGAGAATCCCTGGCATGTGAATGGTACAAAAAAACCTGGACAGGACTGTGCATGTAGCTGTTGATTTCAGTTGTTTCTGGGGGATTAGCGTGAAAAGGAGCGTTGTAGATTCTCAGAGGCTAGCGTGCTCATTGGATTTGCTTGCACGGCTTTAGATAGAATCTTTGTTTTACTACCATATCACTGTACAATGCTCAAAGTAAACAATAGGAGACTCTCTGCAGGACTCAGCAAAGCACTAAGGAAAAAAACCCAACCCGGCTATGTTCCTACTTTTTACTTATAGGCTCTTCTGTACTATGGTGTCAGAGGATCACAAACAGTTGCATTTACTTCCCGGGCCAGTGCTGATAAGGTAACAATCACCTGTATTTTACACCTGGGGAACTGGGCTGCAGAGAAGATGATCTTGCTTCTACTAGAACCACTTGATTCCCCTCTTGCTCTTGAGCTGTCCTACAATGGCACACCTAACATTGCTCCGTGGGGTTTGCACGTATGCCAGATAGTGTTTCGATTTGCTAAAAGCAGAGCTAATCCAAAGTGTAGTTGAGTCTCCACTGTTGCTGTGCTACAGTGGACTGAGGTCCCTGGCAGGACCGTACTAATGGATCAAGGGTCTGGCCAGTCATTAAACACTCCTCTCTCTCACCCCTCCTCCACATTTCCAATTTGCTCGGTCTTAATAGAGTCCTGATCCAAAGCCCACTGAAGTCAATGAGAATCTCTTCCAGGAGTTTTGGAGTGGGAAATTCACTCTGCAAGAATCCTCTTGCTGCATGTCCAAAGCCTCTTTTGAGTATTCCTTGTAGCAAGCTGCTCTGCTGCAGGCCTGCCGCACCAGAGGGCAGTCGTGGTCACTGACTCCTTTCCAGCAAGAAGGCCAAGTCAAATACAATAGGCTGAGTTCTGCACCTACAAGCCCACTGCAATACCACTGACCTGGGCAGGGTTAAATGGAGCATGAGAAAAATGCAGCTACAGCTGGGGTGGAGGTAGGTGGAAGCTTGTGCTTAGTAACCAGTGACCGTTTTTTCCCTCTCCAAGCAGTCTGCTGCATCTGAGAATAAACCCAGGAGCTGCTTTTGTCTCCACCAATTACTTTATTATACTGTGAATAATCACAAAGCATTACAATGCTGCAGAGAGAGTCTTTAAAAAAAAAAAAAAAATACATGGAGAAGGTATTTACCAGCCCTTCATAAGGCTCATTTAGCTAGCGCTACCATGAGATTACAAGAGTAAATCTTGCAGTCTTCAACTGGATTGTCACATTGGATATTAAATTTACCACAGTGGTGCAAAGGCAGTAACTTCTACAGCCTGTATATTATCCCCCTAACGTTTCGTCTAAGTACAGAACTATAAAATTAAACAAATATATAATTTTTAAAATTAAGTTTTCTGCCAGCAGAAAAATTCTCGTAAAAAGGCAGGATCGGCTAAGAAAGAAAACCCCACAAACCAACCCAAGACCATGGTGTATTACTATTTGTTCATCATTTCCTTCCTGATTTTACAGAATCACATCCCATCTGAGACAATATTGTTGCCTTTTAAGAAAAATCTTGCAAAACCAAAGGCAAGCTGAGCATTGAAAAGGCCCAGTGAAGGGAAAAAAGATTTTTAAATTATTTAGTTTCAATTATAAGACACAGGATCAAGCCACTGGAGATACTACTTGGAAATCCAAGGCCAGGTCCTAGCTGGTGTAGGTCAGTGTATTGCACCAGCTAGGAATCCGGCCCTTCCAAGACAGTGACAGGCTTTGATTTGCTCAAAGGATTTCTACCATCACCACTGATAGCCGGTGTCGGGCAGTGTAATTTCAATTAGTAAAATACTCTTGAGGATGTAGCTGAGAAGATATAGCTCTTTCTGGAGTCCATGTCTTTGATTCAGAACGCAAGCTGTCCCACCATGAACTATACTAGATTTTTATCCATCCTGTAACATAAGACTGGAATCTACTCAACTATTACATGTGTGACCAGATGTACCTTAACCTACTTTTTATGGTCTTCTTCCCACACCCACTTCTTCATAATAGTGCATTTACCTCAGATCCCCTGCAGAATCTGCTAGTGTATTTCCTGCCTTTCACATTTTCCTTCTCTACAGCCACCCTCGGTGCCTGGCGACAGAATGGGCCAGATTTTAATAACTGTTACACTGAATCAAGTCAGACGTCAATAAACTTTGGGGTCGTCTGCACACCTATTTGCACTGGTTTAGTTAATCCAGTGCAAACTCCTATGTGGGCACACAGACTCTGGTTTAAGAGTGGCTTATTGCTCTTTAGTTTAAACCTGTTCCCGAACAGACAAACTAAGCTGAAAAAAACCTGGTTTAAACCACAATTAAGAGCATCCGCACAGCTTTTTGCACGCGATCAACTAAATTGGTTTAAAAAGAAAAATAATTCCTTTCGTGAAACTGGGGCAACTCTGTGTGTAGACAAGCTCTTTGACTAGTGCAGCTGAGAGCAGACATTCCCCATGCTGTCTCCCTCTGTCCTCCCCATGCCAAGGAGGAGTGGGCCAGATTCAGACCTGGGGTAAGCAAACAACTCCACCCAGGCTGAGTTTCTCTGGGAATGTGGCTCAAAATTCCCCATTGAATTCACAGAATAGGAGCGTGGTTCTCTTGTAGCATCTTCCTTCCCATCCATTTGTTCAAGCTGTGTGTCTCGCCCCCTGACCGCCAGTTCTCGGGTGATGTTTCCTCCTTGCTGCCTGAGGCATCTGCCGCTCCCATTCCCTTTGCTCCTGCTTTGTTCTCCTGCTGCCAAATTCAGCATGCAGGCAATTGGGCAAAGCCGACTCAAACTGCTCTGTACTCCCAAGGCTTCAGCTGGCTGCCAAGAAGCCAAGCACGAGAGTGGAAAGAATGACCCAGAGCAGCAGGCCCCGAAAAGGATCCTTTCCCAGACAGGCAAGCGTGCTACTACCTTGTTCTACTAAATGCTGGGTGTCAGTAGCCCCAGGTTTTGGGGCTGGAGAGTTCTCCCTCCTCCCCCCACGTTCTGGACACATTTTCTGGCACAAAATTGCATTAAACAGCACAGCTGCGTCACACATGTTCTTATTAGGCCGGGGAAGTCAGAGAGGAAACAGCCCCATGGGCTTACATCTTGGTTTGATAGGGTTATCAAGATAAGGAGCCTCATCAAGCATTCTTTAAATGCCCAAGAAAGGGAGGGAGTTTTTAATTGAGTTTACATACGCTTTCCCTTTCATAGCTCAATCTAATTCACCCTGCTGGAGCCTGACTCCCAGACAACCAGCCCTTATTGCAGGCAGGCTCTGGTCTGCCACACGCACAGCAACCGGGGTGCTGGGTCCCCGGAAACAGCCTGCACCCCTTCCACTGGCACAGCGCTGAGTTTGAACGTTCGGTCTTTGACAGACAACTAGAGTTCAACCCATCTGCATCAGAAGGCCCCCGGGTTTTCCAGTGGAGGCTCTAATGCAATCCGGTGAGGATAGGATCGGGGTGAGGAGGGGAAAATGGTCCCCAGGTACCAAGTGTTCATTGCACTATTATGCAAACAGCAGCCTCGCATTAGAAACCCCCTGTACTCAGGTTTGCTTCGTAGGGTTTCTTCAGACTGAAAGTGCAGGACAATGAGCAGGGCACTGCTAATGAAGGCAATAGCTGGAAGGCACTTCTTGGGAAAGTAATAGACAAAGCAGGGACTTGTAAGCAAATGACTGCAGAGTTAACACATTTGGGTGCATGCCGTAGACAGGGCTACCTTGACTCCAGCAAATAAGCCTGGGCCAAGTTCATTTCCTCCCCAGATATTCTGCCCTTCCTCAGAAATCCAAAACAGCCATCCCACTTGGTCCCCATTCACAGCGACCCCATTTGGGGCTGCCATGCTGCACCTATCACGTGCAAACGCTTGCAGGAATCAAGAGGCAGCAGCCGACGCGTGGCAGAAAACAGCGGGCAGTCGTGGAATTTAAAGACACACACCATCAAGTATTGGCATATACAAACGTATAAATTATTAACAAAATGATTTACGAAAGGCACGCGGCAGTTCAGTCCCGATAGCTGTACAGTCTCCCTCAGCCCTTTCCTCTCAGCTTTCATCACGAGACATAGGGTGCTGCTGCTACCGACCCATGGCTGTCATGACAACTCAGGACCTCTTTTTTGGTCAGCCCGATTTGTTGATGATACTGTCCTTCCTTGATCACCTTAAGACACTGTACATTCTTCCCCAAGGTAATGCTTTTGATGGTAGGTAAGTATTTCAGCACAGTCTTTGGCAAGAAGGAAACACTTGTACTGGACAGGTTGAGCTCTTGCAAGGAGCTTAGACCAAAGACTACTTCGGCACTCAACAACTTAAGGTTGGGGTTGCTGGATAAATCGAGTACCTGCAGGTTGGGTAGTTCTGTGAAGCTGTAAGGAGAGATCTCTCTAAAGTCATGTAAGCTGCTGAGAGATAAATGAATTAAATCCTTCAGTCCCACAAAAACACCTCTCTCAATCTTGACCAGAGGGTTCCCATCGAGATTTAAGTATCGCAGGGGAATCCCTTGGAGGTTGGGCACAGTCTTCAGTCTGTTTCCAGACAGATTTAAGTTCTGGATGTTGGGGATGTTTTTGGCATGATGTCTGGTGACTGTGCTTATCATGTTGTTGGACAGATCCACGTTAATGGGTTTCCCTTGACCTCTGGAAGTAAAGACATCTAACGTTATATCCAGGAGGTGGTTGTTGCTCAAATCTATATCCCCCAGGGGTGAACTGGAGAAGCATTCATTTGGAAGGACTGCCAAAGAGTTATGACTCAGATCCAAGGATTCCAGATACCTGAGCCTGGAGAAGGTCGTGGAAGAGATCTTAGCAATTTTATTATAGCTCAGGTCAAGGCTCACCAAGGTGGTATAACCAGGGCCAGTCAGCATTGACTCGTTGATGGTTTCCAGTTTGTTTGAGGACAGATCCAAATAGGAAGTATCCAGCGGGATAGGGACAGGAACAATGTGGGAGCCTATTCCACTGCAATCCACCTTGGTCAAGCTAAAGCTGTCAAAGAGACCAAAAGTCTCCACTTCACAGTGGCATCCTGGGGAGCAGGTCTTGGTAGTCCCAGTGCAAAAAAAGAGAAGCAGCAGGCTGAACCAGGCGGATAGAGGCATTGCTGAACCTGAAAGACAAGAGGAGGAGAAAATTAAAGAGCGTCTGAAGCACCGTAGACAAAGTAACACAAACTTACACAAACTTAAAACCTTGCCGAAGATGGTTTAACACTTTGACCTGCATAATCACATTACCAGTATCCCTCCAAACACCAGGACAGAAGTTCTTGTCGATGCATGGAACAATCCCAGGATACCTGACACCGATCCATAGTGAAAGCATCTGACTGCATTAGAGGTCAGGTATTTGCCACTGCAGGTATCTGGACTGAAGCAGCGATGTGAAGTGTGTGCTCTTAATACCCTGGATTTTCACACATTCAGATTAATGCAGGAAGGTAGCCATGGACATGTCCTACACTAGACTTTTCCCTCTAAATTTCCCCACTGTAACAGCTCTAGTGCATCACCAGTGACTGCTGGCATTTGGACCACTTAACTAGGTTGGCTCTGAATGGAGTTAGACAACATGGCAATTAAGATGCCACCAGTACCTTGTCTATTGTATTTCTACTGCTGCTACTACCAGTGGGAGATTAAGGGGAAAAAAATCTCACTTTGTACTTGCATGGGCCAAGTCTAAATCAGTACTTGGTTTGGTAATTTGGGATTGCCTGGAAGAGCTATCAGTGCTCTGATGCAAGATCTGTCCTTGCTGTTTGAGCCGAACCATGCATGAGGCTCCTCTCGTATTACGGTTCAAACGCTGGGGGCTGGTCAACAAGAAAAATGTACATTAGCATAGGTATGTCTTCAGGGGTGTGAAAAACCCACCCGCTGAGAGACTCATTTATGCCAACCTAACCCCCAGTGTAGACAGCACTAGGTCAATGGAGAAATTCTTCCCTCAACCTAGCTACTGGGAGGTGGATTATGACAGAGACAGAAAAACATCTCTTGTCTCCGTAGTAAGTGTCTGCACTGAAGCACTATAGCTGTGCTGCTGTAGCATGTTAGGCGTAGCCATAGCCTGGTTTAATATGGGGCTTTAATAAGATGTAGCTCAGATGCACACATCAGTGCATGGCCCAGTGTTTGGGGCGCTAGTCAGGAACTTGAGAGACATGGGTTCAATTCCCTGCTCTGCCACAGACTTCCTAGGTCACCTTGATAAATCACTTAATTTCGCCATGCTTTGGTTCACCATCTGGGGACAATAGCGCTTCTCTGTTTCACACGGGTATTGAGAGGATAAATGAATTAGCGACTGGGAGGTGCTCAGATACTATGGTAATGGGGCCAGCAGTCGCACCTCAAATAGATAATTACCATAGTATTGAGACAAAATGAGCACTGGATCTTCACGGGCATCAAACATAATGGGCCCAACTTGCTATATTATGCCCCTCAGAACCAGCAAGGCCCAATGCATCCAAGGGGCTCAGGGAAGGAGTGGGCCTAGAGGGCAGGCACGCCATGTTTCTCTGCCAGCCTTCCCTTGGGTATTCTGACAGGTGGGAGAGAAGCTTTAACAGGAGTTCTATGGGCTGAGACCATTGAGAGGAAGTGCTGAATCCTTGTTCTTTTCCGGCCAGTGCTATGGCCATAGATGGGGGTGGTGGTCAATGCATGGTCTGGTTTCCTGGTCAGCTGACTTTGGCCTGGGTTCACGCTGCCGTACAGCTCAGGTGAATCTGGACTGTAAGAGGACTCGACCATTCTGAATGCTACTCATGCAGATGCCCATGAACGCCTGCTTTCAAGGTGCAACAATCCTAGCTCGCCTAGCTACACGGAGCTCTCAGTTACAGCTGTGCACTTCAGCATCTCTCAGCTTTGCCACCAGCCACTGAATTTTCCAGATTGGGAAATAAATCTGTATCGGTCCAACAGCCTGGGAAAACAAAATCCTCGCAGCCAAGAGCCAGACTTGTGCCAGTCTGAGTTCTCACTCATCAGTCACCCCAAAACAGCCTTGACAATTGGGCCTCAAATCAGTTTTGAAGGGCCCCTTCTAGGAACCAGAGGATGGGTTCTTCTCCTTGACCTGACTGCCAACAAGGGCACCCCATCTGATGGGTAGAAACCCACCTGAGAATCCCTACGGGGACAAGCAACTCATTTTGCATAGGTCACGGGACAGCCATCAGGTAACTACATTCAACAGCTGTTGGTCTGGATTAGGACTCTAACCAGGGACCTAGCAGTGAAGCACTCTGCAACTCTTCCCCTGCTCTTCCAACTCTCCCTAACTCTTCCCCGTCTCCTTCACACCAAGCTTGCCATCTTCACAGATAAAGGACAAAGGGAGCCAGGAGTCTCGCTTGTTTCCCAGGACTTGCCAGGTCTCTCGGTTACTGTATCGGTTAAGGGCTTCGCCACAGAACAGTAGTAGCTATAGCGATGTGGTTTCCAGAAAGAGCTGATTAAAAGCTTTAGCTACACGCCTCTGGGGATTATAAAACTGAGCAGGCTGGCATCCCACAGGTCTGCAGCAGTCACGTTCCAGCAGTTAGAAGAGATGATTATTCCTATTGTTTCTCCACGTCATTGCCTGGAATCACAAATGCCCTGTCCGCTCTCTCTTTATGCCTTCCAAGAAGGATTTCAGAAGATCTGCAGTGGGAATGTATCCCCCAAACAATGATCTATCTACATTGTGGCTATTCTGTTCCTCGCTCCTTTATACTCATTATGCCTTTATCTCAACTACTCATGGTGTCAGCCTTTACTGTCTCCAGTGCATGTCACTGTCATCTCTTCCTTTGCTCTCCCTGAACCTCTTCCTTCACTCGCTAATAAAAAGTAACACCTTTGTGGTGTCATCTTTGCCACCTGATCTTTGATCCTTCCTCTGGGCCTCCTCCGCAGCCCAGGAAACTTTTGCCAGCCATTTCCTAGAAGTTTACACCTACTTTCATCTTCTTCTAGGTCAGCTCCTCTCCCTTTGTCAATGGCTCTTTGCTAATTCACATCAGAGACTGGGAGACCCATTGTGAATTACTTGCCAATTTGCAAAATGCATTCAGAGAAGAAAGGAAGATACCTCACAACATGTGATCCGGCCAAACATTTATCATCATCGTGGCCAAGGAGCCCCACCCCTCCTCTCTGTAATGATGCTTTTCAAACAGAACAAGACAACAGTCCATGCCCTATAATAGTAATCTAAGTAATTAAACATTTCTGATTGTATGATCGAGAAATGGGGTGTAGCCCATTTTTGAGGAATTCCTGGGATCCTAGGAAGAGGAGCTCTTGTTACAACATTCTGCTATTTAACATTTGCTGAGAGGGGAGATCACTATTTTGGGGTAAAATGATTGAACTGCACGTTCTACCTTAACTTAAGGTCACTGGCAAAATTAGAAACGTTGTATCAACAGAGGTGCACCCACTAGTTACATCCATTTGGTAAGTCCTCTCTCCCATACCACCAACCAATCAGCTAGTCCTGCTTGACTCTTCAATGGCAAAGAGCCTACCAAGTGGTCTCTTTTTCTAAAGCCTGACCCAACTCCTGGGGGCTGGGGGGTGGGGAAAGAGTCCCATTAACTTCAGTGGGAGCTGAATCAGACAGACCCCAGGTCAACAGGCCCAATTTGACATTTAAGACGCAGGATGAAATCCTAGCCCCATGGCAGTGATAAACTTTTCATTAACTTCAGCGCGGCCAGGACTTCACCCCAAGAATCCAAGTGTCTTCTCCTACTAACAAGTTCTACTGAAATCACTGGAGTTACAGTGCGTTACATGAGTGGAGGATGAGACCCAGCTATACATTTCAACAACCAGAAGATCAAGATCTTCTACATGGTGCGTGTGGAAATTCCCTTCCTGTTCAACTCCAGAAGCAACTGACGGAAGGGAATAGACAGGATGACTGAATAGGTGTTTCAGTGCCAATATCCATGACTCACCAACTCTTTTACCCCTCAGGAGGAAGCTGGAGCTAACCAGGTACCGATGCGTCAATGTCCAGGCACAGCTGAGTGGAGCTATTTACACTACAATTACAGTTTCTTACTAGCCAGGGGAGCTATAACCCACGTCAGTGCTGCTCTGGATCTATTCTCTCTCTCATTGGGTCTCTTAATTGCCTTGCAAACAGGATGTACTTTTCTCTTTCTCTAACTAGACTATTACAACAAGGCAAGGACTCCATTAGAGAACAGCATGAAACATTCAGAGTGGCAACAAGCGAGTTTGCTTAAGTCTTATTTGTTCTGTCTCCTATTGAAGGTACCAGGTTGTCATCCAGCCCAAGAAAAACACCTCTTCATTAGGCAGTTATAAATTAAAATATCCAGGTACCTTTGGTTTTTATTCTAGGCTAGTGAAATCCATAGTGGATTTTTAAGGGGGATGAGGGAGAGGGGGGATGTGTACAGCATGTATTAAACCCACATCAAAATGCCTTTGGCCTCCTGCCTACAAGCCATTCTGCTAAATTATGGATATATTCACACGGGGCCAAATCCTACTTGCCCTTATGCCTGCAGCAGCTTTCTAATGTAACAGGAAAGTCACTGGGCAAAGCTCTGCAGCCTTCCGCTTGCCCCAAGAGTATTGCTCTGGTCTTGCCTTTGGTATGGCATTTTCCTCCATGTAAATAGACCTCCTGGCTGGGACAATTTCTGGCCACCTTGACACTTGCCTAAGCTGGAGCAAGTCCAATGACTTCAGTGGGAACTGCTGGATACTCAGCACTTAAGAAAACATCAGGTCTGAGTCTGAGCATGGGCACCTAAAGCTAAACTCCAGTTTTCTTCAAGTCTTGGACTCCGTTTCTAGAAAGAAAAACGGTGACATCTAGAAGCAAGCGCCCCAGCAAGTCTTCATGTTAGTCACGTAACTCTTGTTGAGCCTCATTGGAAGGCAGCATGGGCAACTATTTAGGGCACTGAAGTGACCTCAGGAGATTTGGCTTCTATTCCCAGCTCTGCCACTGACCTGCTGGATGACCTTGGGCAAGTCACTTTCCCCTCTGTGCTTCAGTTTCTCCTCCTGACCTTTGTCTCATCTATTTATACTGCAAGCTCTTCGGGGTAGTGACTCTCCCTGACTATATATTTGCACAGTGCAGAACGCAGCTGGATTCTGGTCTATTGGAATACAAACCACCATTGTATGGGAGGCTTCTGGAGGCACTTTATTTAAAAAGCCTCAGAAGAAAGAGCAGCGGTCAGATGCGTGAATGGGCCCAGCCCAGCCAAACCATAGGCTCTGTTCCTACTCAGTCACGCTCCTCTGCCCCACTGACTTCAATAGGATCCTACGTGGCAGGACTGGGGCCTGTACTTACATTGGGTTTTCCTGTGAAAAATTTAAGAACCAATCAGCCAACCCACCCTGTGACAGATAAAACATTTTAAAAGTTAGTTGAGGGCAGAAAGGGGTGGGGAGGAAGCACTAAATAGAGGGTTGTTGCAAACCCACACTTTCGAGAGGGGGGGGGAAACAAAATGACTATTTTCTACTAACGCACAGTCTTTCATTACCTTCCAAGCTGGCATGTTGGCACCACTACCCCCTGGATTCGGGGCTACTCCTTTTTGGACAGCACTACTACTTGGCATGCATCTAGCCCAGTCCCATGAGAAACACGGACTCCTCAGGCCTATGTAGTCTCTGCTATGTGCAAGGCAGGCTGGGCGGATGCTTTGAGACCACCTCTAGTAGCAGTGGCTACCGCCAACCTGGCAATTTCATCTGGATGGATTTTCCAGCTCGTGCCACGAGGGCAGTGTTAAAGCCAACTGAAAACCAGGAAAAAAAAATCATCTATATACATAGATATAGGGTGGGACTTTTGAAAGCTCCGCCCACAGGGCTCTGCCGTAGGTAAGGATCACTCCATTCTGCAGACTGGAAAACTGAGGCACATAGAGGTTCAGTTCTCCATTAGCAAAGCACATGCATAAGCACTTTGCTGATCCAGGGCTTAAGTGACTGGCAGATTTAGGACTTCCCAATTCTCTGGTTAAACCGTAGGATTACGGACTTTTTAAACACTGACAAAAAAGGGCTTACTCAGGATGTCTGCCCCTGTAATTCAGATATAGCCACTTACTTTCCTGGCAGAAACATGGGTTTGGGAGGAGGGTTTTTGTTTTTTTTTTTAGCACAATACTTCCACAGAAAATGGGGACCAGGATTTTATTCTGGCCTGTGCAACATCCAAAAAATCAACTAACGGCAAGACCTTTATAACCAGCAGAAAGAGCACAGCCGAATGATCAGACATCAAGCTGGATTTGCAGAAGTGGCAAGTTGAAAAAACAAAATCGTACTTGACAACTAAGCAAGTTGCACACAGATGTCAGTGGGAAGAAATCCCACAGGCTGGGAAGAAAAGAGATTGCTAGTTATTTCTAAGGCACTGAGTTAAAGCGGAGACCGGAGCCCCATCAGATAAATCAAGAACTCCCGTGAGGGGATTTTAATTGAGTCACTTTTCTGGCAATAACAGCTTTGTAGAGCTCTTTTTATTTTCTAAAAATGCTCCCATCGCTTGCCAAGTTTTAATGGACTCCTGGGTTTCCCGTCCTGATTAATACATCTACCTGCCTTTAGTCAGGCTATATAGCTACGTGCAATATCGCCACAGCTATTGCTTTCCAATAGGTGCCATTAAGAAACACTTTCTCTTGAAGCATCATTTGGGCTCAAAGAGATTTCCAAAGCCAGCGCTCCAAGTTTCACACACAAGGGTGAACAGACAGAAAAAAAGGAACTGTCTGAAACTGGCTTAAAAGCAGAGGCTGTTAAGCCCTTAAAAGAAATAAAAACCAAAACGAATCTTTGAAGATAAAAGAAACTTTTGCACTTGTCTCCTGAAAAGGCCTTCCTCTCTAGAAACGTCAGACGATACAATAAATAAATACCCCACCTCTCCTGAGTTGTATCAATTCAAGTTAAAGGACAATTGTGCTTTTTTTCTTACTATTTCATGACACCCCGTCCCTAAAATAATAGGCCCAGGTGGCTCACTATAGGATGGTAGCTGGATCTAGGGAGGAGCGCATGTGAAAGAGACTTACCAGGGAAGGAACAGAAAGTGGTTATCTTGGGAAGAGGGTTAAAAGGCCACCGATGTTTTCAAGCCACAGATACTTAGAGGTAAGGAGCAGGAAGAGGATACAGTGATTTAAAATGTCCTGACCTTGTAACTGGATCCAGGCAGAGCCTTACAAGTCAATGGACCCTTTGCAGCACTCTGACAGTGCATAGGAGCCTTAAAGCGAGGGCCATTTATACCCAGTGTAAGGCCCTTTTATCCTGCAATGCGCTGTAGCAAGGCTGTGGCATAAATGAGAACCAGGCTCCGGGGGACTGCCTGCATTGTTCAGAATAGAAGACCAGGGTCCACACTGTCAACCAAGAATTAAACAGGGACTACAAGTGGCTTTGTCATTATACTAATTGATTGCATTTTCCTAGCTTAGTCTCTTTTACAGATTATAATCAACTGTCAGACATAGGTAATAGTGTAAATTTTCACTACAAAAGTGTTTTTTTTTCCTCCTGCTGATAATGGCCCATCCACATTTAACAGCTTCTTAGAATTGATATGGTAATTTATAACCTTTTTTTTTGCTTTCTGTGTGTATAAATGTATCTTACTTCTGTTTGTTCCATTCTATGCATCTGATGAAGTGGGCTATAGCCCAGGAAAGCTTATGCTGAAATACACTGGTTAGTCTCTAAGGTGCTACAAGTATTCTTCATTTTATTTATAAATGTGTCTCTTGTATATGGCTCTAGGTATGGAGGAAGCTACAGACAATCCAAAAAATAAAATAAAAGCGCCACACACTTTAAACCTGATTCTCCATCAGCTCAGCATGATTAGAAAAACAATACAACCCCATTGAACTCAAAGGGGTTCCCAGATTTACACCATTGACAGCAAGAGCAGAATCAGTCCCTTCACTCTAGTAATCTGTGCTGGGTTTAAGAGCCTTCTATCCAGATTATTTGCATCAGTCACTTCATCTGTGATAAACTAGCCGAGATGGGTTTATCTGCGTAAAGTGCAATGCAGTTTAGATAGCAGATACATCTCAAATTACAAAGCAGGGGGGATGTGTGAAATTCTCTTCTGTCTAGCAGTGCCTGGTAAACAGAGCCATAGGGTGGGAGAGAGGAACACCACTTGGAACCCACGTGGTGCCCCTCTACTGCTAAAGAGTCCTCGGAGAGGAGAATAGGAACTGAAATCATTTCTAGAACCCCTCTGCTTAGCCTCCCTGCTCACTCGGTGAATGAAAATTGAATGCTGAGGCTGAAACATTCTTCTGTGAATTATGGCTTTAATGAGATCTAATAATGGATGTAAAGAAACACCCACTTTGCTTTCAGCCGCCAACATCACCACCATAGAGGGAGTCGTTAACAAGTAATTAACCCAACTGCACATGGAAGCCACATTGCCAGGGCATCCAAGGAAAATCAATGTAAAATAGGAACCTACATATACTATACACACACAAATCACTTCCTTACATGCAGTTATTTTGCTATATTAGAAGGAGGGGAGAGTATTTAAGCTGGTTTAATTGGCATAGCCCTATTGATGTAAATGGGAAAGGCTGGATGGTCTAGGAGTTGGAGCTCAGGACTTAAGAGTCTGCTTGGCCCCAGACTCCCTGTGTAACCGTGGGCTAGTTACTTAGACTGTATAATAGGGACGGTAGCATTTCCACCGTAGAGATGATGAGTGCATTAGCGTTTGGGAGGGGCCCAGATTCTGGGGGAGTGGAGGCCACCGAAAGGTACCAAAGATGGACAGATGCTGATTTACACCAGCTGAGACTCTGTGCGACACAACTCTCTTTGCCAGTTACCTGCCTCCATGCCGGGCCAGCGTCTATCATTCCTACTGGCTGCGACACTTGAAGTTCTAACAAGCAGAAGCTTGGAAAGGGGGATGCCAGGAAAATTAGGTTACTCAGAATATGGAGCCTCTGGGGGCTTTCAGGCTGAATTTAGCTCAGAATTTAACTCCCATTTAGCCATATGTAGCCAGCAACCAGTATCGCTGCAACAGTGCAACCCGCAAGGGTAGACCGGGAGAGCCACCATGCGTGCTGGTCAAGTCAACCGGTGCTTGAAACCAGTGCAAGTCCCAGCTTTTCTTGTCTACACTGTAAGACTGTATGGATACACCTACACCGGTTTCTGGCTGCCAATGGCAAAGTCCCAAGTATAGACTTTGATGCCCACCAGATGATGAGTTTGGTGGTCTCAATCCAGTTCCCACAGACCATCCATTAGCCGTCTCAGCAAAGGTACCAAGGAGTGAACGGGCCGTGCCCAAGAGGCAGTTCCTCCAAACAGGCACCCCAGCAGAGCAGTGAGAGAGGGGAACCTTGTACTGTCACTGCACATATTTCTAGACTTCCATGTCCACAGCTGTCCCCATCACAAACACGCCACCACTTACATACTAGGAACACTGACACTTTAGGCGTGCTTCATCCTGCCCCAGTGCAGGGGGAAAGACTAGATGACCACTTGAGGTCCCTTCCTGTTCTAGATCTCCATGGTTCTATACACACAGACAGAGGTCTATGCTAGACAATAACACAGCAAAGCTTTACCTAAGGATGCAGGAAATTTAGAATGGGAGGGGAAGACAGGGCTGACACACTCAGTCCTGACTTTTCTGAGAGATCAGAGTTATTCCCTTTTGTCAGTTACAGATGCCAAGTTATATTGGTGCCAAATAGCTATTAACCAACACATTGCTTCCAGGATCGCTAAGTAATAGAGCTATTATAGGGGGAGGGGCAGATGACAAGAGCAAAGCCAGGCAAGGAGGGAGGTAAAATATCACCATTTCAAGCTAAAAAGCCTGAATGCAGAGTGGACATGTGGGGTTAATTAAGTCAGAGGCCTGTGCCTCCATCCCATTCTCCACAGCAGTCTGAGGGTTATTTGCTTTTGCAAGCAGAGTTCACTTCCTGGACTCCGAAGACACATCCTCCTTTTAAGAAAGAAGAAATTCAAACTGCTTTCCCTGCCCTCCCCCCAAACGTTTATTTTAACAGGGATTTTATTTTGATTGTTCTCAACTCTGGTCTGCCTTGAGACACCTTTAATAATTTACAAGGCAAATGTTTAAACAAGTGGGAGTTTATTCAAGTTGGGCAATTTTCCTCCCCCGGGAGCTTTTGTCAGGAAGTCGAGGTGCGGTTTGGATTGAACAAGAGGAAAACCCGCGTGGACGCATACCGGCACTATTCATATTTGGAACTGAAACAGGATGGATTTGGTGTCCAATACCCCGAGGATCACATTTCTCCCAGGGCCAAACCCTGCACCCAGACCATAGTCAGTGGCCAAAAGTCCACAGACTCCAACACCTGCAAGGTCTGACTAGACAGGCAGCAGACAACAAGTTCCTGGAAGAACACAGGCACAGTAGGAAAGAAATCATGACATCTGTCTGGCATGCCACAAAGCCACCCCTGCCCCTCCCCCATGAAGCCTCCACATGATGTAGTTTTACTGAGGACCGAAGTCGCCTGCAGCTGTTCAGAAAACTTTTAAAAGTATAATCTTGGGCCCTGGCCTTAGGTGAAGTGCTCACAACAGACATTTACCAAAAGGAACTGAGGCGTTCAAAGTCATCCTCCCCCAAGCTGTTAACAGCAGGAGAGGTCTCGGGGCACTCTGGGAACCCTGCAGCACAATTAAGGAGATACATTATAGGGCTTGCTAAGAGCAGGTGGCCGTAGTTCCAATTCACCAACGACAGGGTAGGATTTGGTTGCTGTTCTCAATGGACTTAGTGTTCCTGTCTTCACCCACTGATCCAGACCAGCAAGGATAGCAGCACATCCTCCTCCCTACCTCGCTTCACGCCTCCAGGGCGCTGGGGAGACAGAGAGGCCATCACTGCAAAGTTAACCCTTCGAAGCAATGCTCGAGCTGCTGTGTGCTCACCCTGGCACGGCACTCGCTTCTGTGTGGCGCTAAGACTTCTGGGACTACCTCCCACCCCGGTGCTTTATGCTGCTACTCTCCGAGCTGCTCTGTGGATTCTTTCCCAGCGACCTGTGGGTGAAGTGGTCAGTTTCTTTGTGGCACACGATGGTGGGGTGGGAATTGCGTGAAGGCATCGGAGGACTAGTGGCCCTCAAGTGGAATGACCCTGTGCCCTCACTCCTGTTAGCACCTGGTAAATTGGGGTAATTTGAGCTGTAGCTTATAGCCCTTCATCCTCCACGAACCAGCCAACTGAAACTGAAAGCACCACCACACTCAGAGTTAAGACTGCACATGGACTAGACTGGCGTTACAGGCAACACTAGAGTAAACCCTCGAGTTAACTGCTGTGCCAACAAACCCTAAGGCAGCATAGTCTAGTGGACAGGGCGCTGCACGGGCACTCAGGGGTCTCTTCTCAGCTCTGCTCCTGGCTAACCTTCACCTGTCTGCTCCTTTCCTTCGTCCATCTTGTCTATTTCCACTGTAAGCGCTTCAGGGAAGGTTCTGATTCTTACTATACGTACGCAATGCTGCCTAGAACAGTGGAGGCTGATCTCAGTTGGGGATACCTAAAATCAGTAAAAGAAAAATAAACAAACCCAGACTAAAAATCAATATAGGCCACTTCTTCAGAAGTGAGAGGGCCTGCACACCGATCTGCCTGAAAATAAAAGGCGCAAATTACCACCCCGTTGTTCTGATGCAAGTTGGTGTGTAGAGAAGCCCTTCGGAGTGGCAAGGAATCATAAAACGTAAGCGGATCCGGCTAGGGAGAGGGTGTCTATGTCCCTTTTACCATCATGTCCTCCCTAGCGAGACAAAAGCCATTCATCTTTATGGCTTTCTCATTGCGAGAAAGTTTGTCAAGGAAACGCTCTTGATCACAGCAGCGTGAGCACTTAAGGCCAGTGGTAAACTGTTCTGTTGCATCATGTGGCGGGCAGGGGATGGGGGGTCTGCTAATCACCAACAGCCTTTCATTGCCACATGCAATGAGGTCCCAGAGCCAGCAGGATTTCAAAAGGGACTGCGGATTTGTACAGGCAAGAGGGATCTCCCCCATAGTAAATGTGAAAATACAGAATAGTTTTGGAAGGGCTACAAGCCATCCTGTGTCAGGACGTATGCCAGGCTGTTGTTATTCAGGGTTCGGAGGTGACCCTATGGGCAGGCTAGCCAAGAACGACTGCTGCAGGGCTTCTTGCACCTTCCTCTGAAACAGCCGTTCTTGGCTCCTGTTGGCGACAGGACTAAATGGTTCACTGCTTTAAGCTAGTCTGGTTGCTCCCAGGTGGCAAAACATTCTCAAGATATGAAGCAAAGAGAGCACAAGCAGGGGGCTGGGTCTATGTCGGGAAATTATCCCAGCTTCAGCAATCGAAAGCTAAAACAGTCTAGCGAGGTAAATAATCTGCCCTGCATCATATAGTGAGTCTGTGGCAGAGGCTGGAATTAAACTCAAGTCTCCTGAGTCCCAGTCAAATGCCTTAGCCGCAGGGTATGGCAAGGAAAGAGAAGTAGGTCTGTTTGTTTTTTAAACAGCCTGTTTTCCTTTGCTCCTTCTTCCCACTGCTTTATATGGTTCTATTTAAACCCTACATGAGGCTTCCCGCACCTGGTTCCCAAATGCACTCGGTCCCATTCTAATCCCTCATTACGACTGTACTTCTCGGTTGCACTCCAGTTTCCAGAGACATGATATAATCTGGGTGGAATGCGCTTGGTTTTAGAATATGCTGCTTGCTTCTCAGAGCTGCAAGGCAAGTGCTGAGCATTCAGAGGTGGCGGAAACCCAACCAATGCTGCTACCGCACCATCCACCTTTGCAGAAATCTCCTCTTCAGACACAGACTACTGGATCAATACTGGTAGTTGACCTCTACCGGCTCCTGACAGTGTCGCCTCATGCAATAAAGTAGCAAAGGAAAACCAAGCAGGAGACTGCCACAACTGAATTCTACCCACAGAACTGTGCCCCCAGCAGGGCCCGGGGTTCAAAACCTGAAAGCAAAGCCAGTGAAGGAATAAACATGACAGAGAGCACCTCAGTGTCTAGGAATTCACAGATACCGTCCTAGCTTCGACGGTACCGTTCAGCACCCTTTTTGAAACACTCTGCTCCAAGGAAAGCTCCCGCCATCTAAGAGACCTAGCAACTAACAGGGCTGATGACACACCATAAGTCACAGTGCAGACACAACCTCCTGAGGGACACATCAGGACTATCTCCCTCCCCACCCCGTCCTCTGACTACAGAGGGAGACATCTTCTATCGCAATGGATCTCATGTGAACGGCCACTGGGCGGCTCCCAGGCATTTCCTACAGTTCCCCACCCAGAATGTGTTGCAAACCAAGCAGCAATGGTGGGGTCAGGGACATTTGAAATATTCCCTCCCTTAAGAAGTGGCCCACTGGACTAGAACATTGAAAGTTGCTGCCTCCTGGTGGTACGAAGCATATTGGCACAAAAGGTGCATAAATTAGATGCAGTGAATAGCAGCATCCGGCCTGCTGGCTACTAATAAATGATGGCTTATATCTACATAGGGCCTTTTCACATGCCCCCCAAAAGAGGGGTGAACTGATTGTTGACGTATAAATACCAGGAGACCCCTTGTTGCTTAGCCTCCCGTCCAAATGCAGACACACCTGGAATGCACCATGGCCAGAGTTTAACAGCACACTGTAACACTGCGTACGTTCTAGGAGAGGAAGAGAAGAATGCTGTATCCAGCTGAAACTGCATGAAGACCAGAGGGAGGCAGAAAGGAATTAACCCTGGAATCCTGCAAATGAAATCCAACGTGGATAACACCTCTGATCTTGCAGAAAGTGACGTGAGATCTTCAAGGGCCACAGCGTTGTCTCATTCAAAAGGTACCCTCCCAGGACACCCCCCACCCCCATGCTGGGGCACTGATCCAATGAGAACTTGGGTGAGGGGATACAGTGTTCTGCATTCCCCCTTCCCCATACCAGGAGCTGCCGGTTCCTCACATCTTCAGTGCTAAACAACAAAGAGATTGCAACCCTACTCGCCTGAGCTGAAATTTCTAGTGCTCTTCAGTACTGCCAGAACCAGACTAGGTTTTTGCTGTCGTCGGAGAATAATCTCTTAGCTGCACTCAAAGTGCAGCTGCAGATCCTCCATAGGAGGAGCACTTAAATACACTCCCAGTTATCATTGTTGCTAAGAGCACAGCAGTAAGTTAAAAGTTCCCGAAAAATTCTCCCAACACAACTATCCTGAGTAACGTCCGCTAACAAAATGCTAGGTTTACGGCGTGGCTGGTGCCTGGTGGAATGCCAATGATGCCCTGCAACCGGCTGCCTATGCCCCATGGGCTGCACTGAGCAGGGTTTATAAAATGTCTATTCTGGAAAGTTTGGCTGGCCTTTTTTTTTTTTTTTTTTTTGGCCAGAGATGACCAAGGCTTAATCTGCAGGTTACTGGCTTTTTGTTCACAATGTGTATCTTCTCTATTCCAGCCATCCAGAAACAGCAAGAGAAAGGATGGCCCAGACCTCAGGGCACTTGAGAGACCTGCGTTCAAGTCCCCGCTCTACCACAGGCTTCCGGTTTGACCCTGGGCAAGTCACTTTGCCTCTTTATGCCTCCATTCCCCAGCTGTACAACAGGAATGAGAGCACTGCCGGACCCCACAGAGGTGTTACGGGGATAAATCAGTTTAAAGATAAACCCAAGAGTTGGCGGTGCTCAGATACTATGGCAATTTGGGCCGTGTAAGTACCAAGGTTATGTCTACACAGCCAGTGCCTGTCACCCAAGCTCAGACTCTGAAGCCCAACCCACTCCCAAGATTTTACAGGCTCGGATGCAAGTTCAAAGCGCTGTCTGCACAGCTGTCTTGAAGGCATAAGCCTAAGTTCATCAACTCGGGCTGGGAGACGAGCGGCTGCGTAGACATCCTCTAAGATGCTTTCAAAGCTAAAAACCTGGTACAAGCTGGGCAAGAAAATGTAGTTAAATAAAAATAAATAAATAAGAGAAGCATGTCAGTTTTAACCATGTTAAACCTCATGCATTTGTCATTGTGGACAGAAGTCTTATGCAGCCTTTCCCATCCACAGATCTCAAAGCACTTTGCAAAGGAAGCAAACAGCATTATCCCCAGAGCAAACAGAAAGAGCAGATCTGTGCTCTGAGACACGCACAGGAGTGAATGATTTACACTAGTGTAACCAGGGGTGGAGTCCTGATTTTCTGAAGTACCAGTGTTCTGCTCCACTGGCATCACCCCACACCTGCCAGCGTGGCCCTGCACATACAGTGCCAAAGAAACAAAGGTCCATCTAGCCCAGTATTCTGTCTACCAACAATAGCCAATGCCAGGTGCCCCAGAGTGAGTGAACCTAACAGGTAATGATCAAGTGATCTCGCTCCTGCCATCCATCACCCCCCTCTGACAAACAGAGGCTAGGGACACCATTCCTTACCCAGCCTGGCTAATAGTCATTAATGGACTTAACCTCCATGAATTTATCCAGTTCTCTTTTAAACCCTGTTATAGTCCTAGCCTTCACAGCCTCCTCAGGCAAGGAGATCCACAGGTCAACTGTAGGCCATGTGAAGAACTTCCTTTTATTTGTTTCAAATCTGCTGCCCACTAATTTCACTTGGTGCCCCCTAGTTCCTATATCATGGGAATAAATAAATAACTTCTCCTTATTCGGTTTCTCAACCCCACTCATAATTTTATATACCTCTATCATGTCCCCCCTTATTCTCCTCTTTTCCAAGCTGAAAAGTCCTAGCCTCCTTAATCTCTCCTCATCTGGGACCTGTTCCAAACTCCTAATCATTTTAGTTGCCCTTCTCTGAACCTTTTCTAATGCCACTATATCCTTTTTGAGACGAGAAGACCACATCTGTAAGCAATATTCAACATATGGGCGCACCATGGATTTATGTAAGGGCAATTCTTATTCTCCATCTTATTCTCTTATTCTGTCTTATTCTCCATCCCCTCCCCCATGATTCCCAACATCCCACTAGCCCCCTTGACTGCCGCTACACACTGCGTGGATGTCTCTACAACTCTGCACATTCTGGCCCACATTCTGAGTGCAACAGGGCACTGTTTGCCCCATTCCTTGTATTGGGCCTCAGTTCAGACAGGCACATAAGCATCCATTTAAGAGTTAAGCACATGCTTATGTCCCATTGACTTAAGTGGGATTCAAGCACATTCTTAAGCACCCTTCTGAAACAGGGATGCTTCCCTGAATCGGGGCCCAGGAGCCTGCATTTAGGGTATGCTTCCATGACCAAGGGAGAGCTGTTTCCTTATGGTGACCCCTTTGAGAACACAGTGTTTTCGGAGACTATCCCAGCACCACTCCAGCACTGGGGCCTACCAGTGATGGGAGCCCTGGCTTAGCCTAGCTGCTGGCGCATTAGATTACGAAGCGGCTAACTCTGCTCAGAGCAGCCCCAGAGGTCACGGTGGTATGAATGGTGATGGCTGGTCAGCACTAGTGCTCTCCCGTGACCTTGGCCCCAGCACAGCGGTCACCGCAAGGGCTGGCGGCAGTTCTCCCACCAGCCTACGTGCTGCACAGAAGTGCTCCCTCAAAGGAAGCGGTGAAAGTCTTACCTGGGCCTCTCAAGCGATATATACACTGTAAGGGGCAAGTCCTGCACTGCCGGAGGCTAGCGACGGACTATTGCCTAAGAGGAATTTTTCCATCTCAACTGCTATGGCTTTGTGCATGCTGGGGACGATGAGCAAGCTCCCGTGGTTATCACGGCCCGCGTCCTTCCCCACCCCATATAGTTCGTCAAGCTCAGTACCTCTTGGTACCTTGGTATCTCTTGTCTTGACTGTCAGCCCTTTGAATCAGGGACCACGTCTTTGAATGTACCTGAGCAACCGCTAACCCAAGAGGGTCCCAATCGGAGCCTTCAGGCCCTGCCGCAGCACAGAGCATAAGAAATGGTCTTCAAATGGAAACTCTGCATTAAGCTGGTTCCAGCAAGCTCAGTTACTGACTTAGCTGGGCTCAGACCACACTGGCTGGCCACCTGAGAGCAGAGAACACTTGTGAGAACACTTGAGGGCCAGAGCGGGTTAGCAATCATTTCAGCTGGAGCCCTGCTTAACAATGGCCGTAGGTAGAAGGTCAGTGAAGTGCAGAGGCCTGACACAACCTGCTTCGGGTGGTGAAGAAGCACAGACCCAGAGGATCGAGGCCTGCAGGTCCTTGCCCAAAAGACCTGACCACTGTACCGAACTAGCCAGTGTTTCCACAACAGGGACGGATCGGAATCATTCACCTGTGTGTCATAGGCTCTATTCAGCTAACAACTCATGAGATTCTCCTAGAGCTCAAGTGGCAGGCGGCTGTGCTTCTTTCAGCAAACATCCCATATTCTCTGTTGCGAAGTCTGGGAGGGCTATGCAGCGCTAAATAACGACAGTCAGGAAATTCTGTCTAACAACAACACAGTAGCAAACCCATGGCTAATGGTTGTGACCGTAGCATGCTTTAAAGAGCACTCTTTCTCTGTTAGCTATGCACTTCCCTCCCAGCCTAAGGACAGGAGGCTGCTCTGTCTGAAGGGTTGCAACTGAGAGAGAGGGAAAGGAAAAGAGTCAGAGATGTCAGCACAGATAGAGGATACAAAAAGGGAAACGAACAAGAACCCACAAGTGCCACCACCAAGTATTACATACAGCCACATTCCTGGCCCAACAGTCAGCTAGGTTTCACCAATTAACCACCGCACCAACCGTCAGATTTCAGCCTGGATTGAGTGGCACAGGGAGCAAGTTCCAGAATAATAAATGTCATTCGGTTTTGAGTTTGCAAAGGATTCCTGGATTTACTTGTCCTGCCTCTCTCGGTTTCATGCTGCAGATGGAAAAACCTTTAAAGCAGATAGTAGTAAACGGCAGCTCCCATTCAAGAAAGAGAATCAGCACCAGGCTAACCATGGTACAGCATTCGGCTGCCTTTGTTTTCTACTGTGTTTAGTTTGTTAATGTTGGTGCCAAGGTTTAAAATAAAAATGTGTTGGTTTGGCCAAGGTTTAACTTCTTCCAAACCTGGAAATTTCGGGGAGTTTCTTTTGATTGCCTGCCAAAACGCTAGCTCTGGGAAGCGCCACACAGAACACCCCTGTTCCTCTCTGATCCCGGACTCGTCCTCAGCCTCCAGAAACTCACAGTCAGCAGGGCTGGTATAAAAGGAATTATTGTCTTATAAAGCAAGAGACCCGTCCCCACAGTCTCCTGCTCTTCCTCCCCCCACCCCCAACCAGCTGACTAGCAAGGAGGAGGGAGAAGAGCCTGAAAGAGGAAAGGGAATAGTTAGGGAGAGAGTGAAAACTCTAAACCCCCTGAAAACTCAATCTCACTCCTAGCTTTTCACACTGAGTGGAGATGCACTTCACATCCACATTGCAGGCACTGGTTCAAAATAACCCTCTTAATTTTAAAGCCCCTTCCTGGACTGCCCAATTCACAGGCCTCCTTTCTTTCACCCTCTCTCCCCAATCATTCAGCACTTGCTTTTTCTCTGCATCCCCTCCAACGCTCTGTTGATGCAAGAGCTTTCTCCTCTGCAGCTCCTGCAGTCTGGAGCCCTTCCTGTATTCATGTATCATGTCACCACATTCAAGACACTATAAAATAAGATTCGGGAATTCCCCAGGGGGTCTTGAGGTTAAGGGCTTGGACTCCGGAGGTGACAGGTTCAATACCTGGTTCTGCCACCCTCTCCCTGTATGACTTTGGGCAAGACCTTAATCTGTACTTTGGTTCCCCACATCCCCCTCTGTAAAAATGGGGCTAAAAATGCTTCCTTTGTCTGCCAGACCCATTTACACTGTGAGCTCTTTAGGGCAGAGATTGTTTCTCCTTGTGTAGCTTTACAGGGCTTAGTAGCATAGAGTCCTTAGCAGAGATCAGAGCTCCGGGTGATAGTGTAATACAATATATGGCAGGGATGTTGGAGATTAAAGCTAAATCAACCCTTACAGAGCTACGGTCCGCTCCACACCCTCAGGTAGTGGGGTGCACGAGGACAGGTTTACATTGCAAACTCTTGGAAAGAGGTTTTAACAGTCATGCCCTCTCCAGTCATACTGGCATCTAGGGACAAGGTGGCATTGCTGGCCAAGTCAGAGCAGCATCTTTAGAAGTTTGCACAGCTATGGTGCAGTTTGTTCACATCTTCTACTCAGGTATTTTCAACGCTCACCATCACCGTGAGATCTGTAGCCTCTTGAAATAGTAGCACTGGTTCTACGGCAATAACTCCTATATTGTGATTGAATGTAATCACAGTGCTCAGCTCCAATCGCTTTGTACGGTGCAGAGAGCAGTGTCCGGAAAGAGGAGCTTTCTAATGTAACCTGAGTGAATGCTGTACACAGGGTAGCACTATCTGATTTATTAAAGCTGATGTCTGGGCAAATCTTTCATCTCAAGAACTCAGGCTCCCCAGCCCATACTGACAAACCGGGAGTCAGTCTGACTGTACTTGTCTTAATCACTAGAGAAGTTACACGGTTCATTTTTTCTTGCAACAGTGGCCCTCAGTTCCCTTTGCTCCCATTCAGTTACATTAGGATTTTTGCCTCCAAGCTAAGAGCAACATGAACCATTGATTATAGAGGGCAGGGGTACCCTGAACCCCTAAGATTACCAGGAGCAATCTTACATAGTAAGCATCTTCCCATACAGAGGTCACTGGGTGTAGTTTTGCACAGCACCTGCAATCAAGTTCTCAGTTCAAGATTTTCCAATCCAAGCCAGTAGGATAAAGAGCGCTTTGTTCACAGTCAACTGACACGTGCCACAGTCTAGCACATTAATACATTTACCAAGAGCTATTGATTAAGGCATTACTAATAAAAGTTGAGCGATTCTCATGACTGGTTAAAAGTGAACAGGGCGTGTGTGCATTATCTAGTCTACTCCCTCTCCTTCTGGGGCGGTTTGTCTGCTTTTTTTCCCCTAGAAGATAAATCCTCTACTACCTCCCGCCCTTCCCCTCTCCAGCTTAATCCAGTTAGAGAGGCTGGAAATTCCCACACTAGGAAGGCTGCAATACCAGATTGCAGACCGGACCATGAGATCAATTTTATCCTTCGCTATGTGGCTTCAATCCTCCCAGCGGTTTGCATGTCTAGGCTGATCCAGGCAGATGTTAAGGGGACAGTAACCTCTTAACCTGTGCAAGTACTGGCTGCCCCCTGGCTTTTCCCTGCTGCCCCCTGTCTCTCCTCCTCCCCTTAATCAGATCTCTGCTCTCCAAAAGTTCCTTTAAAAATGTGTCTTCGGAGCACCACAGAGCACAGCCAGACAAGACAGACCCCTTCCTACCCCCCCCGTTCCCCGGCGTCCTGCGCCTACGGGGGGAGAGAACTGGAAGCGGGGAACCAGGGAGCAGCGTGTGAAATCAAAGCCCTGACTCTGGGCACCGGAGGCGGGCGCTGATTCCAGCTGCTGCTCAGATTACTTGCAACCGTGGCAGTGTCAGCGGCTCCTCAGCCAGCCCCCAGCCCGAGAGGGGAGACAGGAGCGAGGGAAGGGGAGACAGGAGAAAAGGGAAAGGGGGAAACCATCCCAAGAGACACTCGTCCGCCGCACCATCTGCTCGGGGCAGAGCTGGGCACGTCTCGTGGGGAAGTCAGGAAGCCGGCAGATTATCCTGGCTCCGGAATCTCCTGCACCTCACTGCAGGGCAGGGTTCAGGGTCTGGGAACCAAACGCTCCTAAACCCCCAACCCCGCTCCCCATTTTATATCGACATCTCCCGGGTCTAGACGCAGCCAACTCTCTGCCACCCCCCACCCCACTCCAGACAAACTTCTCGCTCCCGGCTGAAAAGCAGCCGGGGGTGGCGGGTGCTTCTGTGCCCGTCGCGATCCGATCCCAGCCCGCCCCCCGCCCGGCCCGAAGCTGGAGGCGATCCGTGCCCGGTGGAGCAGGAAAGGGTCCGGGGACTCCGGTTTCCCCAGGAAACGGAGGGCGAGGCGGCTGCGTCCGCCCCCGGGGCCGGTGGGAGCTGGGCAGAGCCCGCGGGGTGAGACCGGCCAGCCCGCCTCGCTCCGCAAGCGCTGCGGGCTGCCCCCGAGAGCCGCCGGAGTGGGGACCGCGCAGGGGGACCGCGCTTGCGGGCTGCCCGGCACGGGGCGGAGCGGGGGAACCACTCACCTTTCCCGGCGGGAGCGCGCCCCCCTGGCCCGGCACCTGGGGAGAGGCGGCGGGGGGCGGACTGGCCGCCGGCGGGAGCGAGCGCTGCCTGCCCGGCAGGAGTCTCCCCGGCACGTCCCCCGTCCCAGGCCGGCTGTTCTGCGCCCCTCCTGCCCGCGCCTCTGCCTCCTCCAGCCGGCGGCGGCCCCGCTTCCCGCTCCGGGGAGCGTCTCAAAAGTGCCCGGCTCCGCCGCACCGGCAGGGCGAAGTTCGGAGGCCGGGCGACGCCTGCAGCGTGCGGCTTTGCTGCACCCAAGGCCGAGGGCGCTGCTGCTCGTTCGGGGCGGGGAGAGGAGGGATCGCGGCAGATGGCCGCACACAAGAGAACATCTGGGAGCGAAGGGGGCGGAGCCGCCTGGTCCGACTTGTGCAACTTCAGCTCTTGCAGCCGCAGTGCAAAGCGGAGGGGCGGGAAATCGCTTTGCCTGGGGCAGCTGGAAAAGCCGGGAGGGGTTAGCGAGGCCAGGCCGCGGTCATCTCCCTTCCCATCGCCCCCAGGCCTCGATTCCCGGGGGAGGGGGGCCGGTCTGATTTCAGAGGAGTCGCTCCCAGTTACCCGGAGATCAGAACTGGGTCCTAGCTCAGGGAGTGCCCGATCTGCACAGCCCCCGGGTTTGCTACCATTGGCGCCAGTAGGCTCGCTGGAACATCATTGGCAGCAGCACCCCCCAAAGTAGTTACCTATTTTTAGTCACTGTAGCGTCGAGGGACCTGATTCTGCTTAGGCCCCAATGAAGTTCATTACAAGGCAGGGGTAGCATGTACCTAGTAATTCCTGTCCCTCAATGAGGTGCCATAACAGTTACCGTTGTATTCAGTACCGTCACTGACTGCAGTGGGAGTTTTGGGTGCACAAAGCCATGGAGGCTGAGTCCTTAAAATATGATAAACCAGCATAAAATAGGAAATAAATAAATTACTAAGAAATAAACATTAGGCCTGATTCTATCCATCCTTTGGGTTGCAGGATCAGACTGACCTCATTCATTTTCTCATGGCCAGGGAAGTGAAGGATCACATTTATGTATTAGGATCATTCTGTAGGCCAGGGGTGGGCAAACTTTTTGGCCCGAGGGCCACATGGGGTTTGCAAAATTGTATGAGAGACAGGTAGGGAAGCCTGTGCCTCCCCAAACAGCTTGGCCCCATCCCCTATCTGCCCCCTCCCACTGCCCCCCTCAGAACCATTGACTCATCCAACCTTCGACCATCCCCTCCAGAGACCCCCCCACCCCTAACAACCCCCCCAGGACCCCACACTATCTAAGCCCCCCTGCTCCTTGTCCACTGACTGCCCCCTCCCAGGACCCCACGCCCTATCCAACCTCCTCTGCTCCCTGTCCCCTGACTGTCCTGACCCCAGCCACACCCCTGCTCCCTGACTGCCCCCTGGGGCTCACAGCCCCTTATCCAATCCTCAGGCCCCACATGGCGAACTGAGGCTCCGGAGGAGGAGGGACAGCAGGGGAGGGGCCAGGGACAGCCTCTCTGTCCGGGAGCTCAGGGACCAGGCAGGAGGGTCCTGCAGGCCGGATGTGGCCCGCGGGCCATGGTTTGCCCATCGCTGTTCTAGGCTGTAGTAGGTATTATAGCATCAAGCAGAGATCCCCACCAAGATCAAGGCCCCAGTGTGCAAGACAGAGAAATGAAGTGATCTACCCACATTAACACAAGTTAAGTGGCAAAACTGGGGCTAGAACCCGAAGTTCTTGAGTCCCAGTCTAGGGTATGGTTCACTAGATCACAGTGCCAGGCAGCATTTGGGGGTAGCCAGCTTCTAGGTGACAAAGGCAACCATGTCTCCACCGATATGAAGCACCATACGTTGGCACACTGTCACTGCAGCTCCAGGGTTAGATCAGCGCATATCTAAAAGAAAAATGTTGCTTTCCTGACTTTGAAATTCTCTCACCACTGCTGGTCATCCCTGGTCCATAGAACGATCCCTTCCACCTATCTACGCTGGTTTCCTGAGCCACAAAACAGTTAATCATGGTGTGAACAAAGCTGCTCCAGGAACTGCTCCCTCCAGTCTCAGGTGCTAGGTGTCTTTGTCAGCTTCCTCCACCTTGTCCTGCTTTCTCCACCTCTGAAGCGCATCCTGTGGCTAGAGAAGCTGCTGTCTATGGCACATCAGCTGCTTGGTGGTGCAACAGGAGAAGTCCCAAGTCTAATTCATCCAGCGTGGAGTGCTGAGATGTGGCCATTGCCGCCTAATGGCATGAAGTACTGCTGGGGCCATGCTGACTGAGAGCAATTCAAAAACTGTGCTAGCCGCTCCAGAAAGGAAATCAGGGGTGGAGTCGGATGGATTATGATATTTTTTAAAATTTGAATCCATCTTGTTCTGCTCTGTATCCCATAATGCACAGCAAGAAAAATCCCAGGATGCACACTGCTCCTCAGCAAAGCCAAGGACCATGAAATAGTCTCCGTGAATACCATGTGCTTAGTATGCAGGAAGCCACTGCCAGAGTGGAAGGATGCACAGCTATCCTATGTGCATGCTGTTAGGGCAGCTGTGTATTGTGCATAACTGAACGCACATCGAAAAGATGCAGATTAAGCCCCTCATGTAGACAAACCCTTAGATACTGTGTCCCTGAGTGGGAAAAGACCTGCTTCTGCATTCCTTGCACACCGGAGACTCCTGTTGCTTTTTTGTAGGAGTGTTGGTGCACAAGGCATAAGAATCAGGCCCCTGCAACAGGGAAACAAATAGTAATAATAATTCCCATTCTGTTATCTCAGATCATTTTTTTCAACAATTAGGCTTCTGAATACCTAAATACCCCTACAGAGTCCCAATCCCACACCCTTACTCCAAATAACAGTCCCTACTCACACAACTAGTCACATGGATATAATATTAGTGAATGAAAGTGGCAGGATTGGGCCCATAATGGGATATTGCCCCAGGAGGGATGCATATTTTTCTAATCTTTTTGTGTGTAAGGAATTGGCGGTGTCAGAGCTAGGGGGTTAGGAATAGCAGTTATGATCTTTTATATATTTAGGGTTTATTTTAAACATATGAAGAGAGGTGACATGAAGGTGGAATTAGCACGTGTTTGGGATGGTTGCATCACTCACAAGTAAAGGGCAGGCGCCAGAAATAGTTCGACAGATCACCACACAGAACAGGAGAAAAAGGGCCACCAGGAAGTTAGTTATGACTCCCTGGTTCTCTAGGCCAACCTTCACCAGCATCCCTGGCCTAAGGACTATGCTAACCTCTGCCAGATGGGTGCATTCCCCAGGGGACTGTACAGTAGCCAAGGACTAGTGGAACACATGGCCATTTCAATGCCCACTTCTCACACCCTATGCTAACACTGGGGGCGGTACAAGAGCTGGTTTTATATCATTTGATAACCACACACTGGAGGGGTTATCAAATGACCAGATCCAGCTGCTTTCTGGTTCTGTTATGCCAGAATAGCACATCTGGCCACAAACCTTTATACCGCCCCATCATGCATTCTATGTCTGGTCCAGAAAAACTGATTTAAAAGTCATGAGGACATTTTTTTCTCTCCTCCTTGGAAAGCCAGGTCTCTTACCTGCCACCTATTTATAACCAATACATTAAAAATTACCTTGGACTGTCCTATGCATAAAAATGCCATGGGCCAGACTCTGCTGCATGACTCCTTTTTTTATGCTGGCCTGACTCTACTGATTTCAAAGGAGTCACTCCAGTGTGAAACTGGTGTAGGGTGACCAGACAGCAAATGTGAAAAATCAGGACAGGGGGTTGGGGGTAATAGGAGCCTATATAAGAAAAAGACCCCAAAATCTGGACTGTCCCTATAAAATTGAGACATCTGGTCACTCTAGCGGGGAGGGAAAGGGTGAGACTAAGGTTAAAGGCCACCATAGATGATAAGCATCAAGAGAAGATTGTGTCAGAGTCTCTTTACTGGCAAAATGTTCTGAAAAAGCTCATTGCCATTGTAAGAATGTGTGCTACCCAAAACCTAGCACTGTGTGGCACTTCAGATCAACTCTATGTGCCAAACAATGGAAACTCCCTTAAAACTGTGGAGCTGTTGGCTGAGTTTGATGCTGTACACCAAGAGTATCTAAGAAGAGTCACCACCCAAGAAAGGTACACACACCACTACCTTGGGAAAACAATTCAAAAGGAGATTATACAGTTACTGGCAACAAAAGTCAAACAGAAGATTGTGGCAGATCTGAAGTCAGCAAGATATCACTCTGGACTGCACACCTGACATCAGCCATACGGAACAAATGACTTTAATGGAGCATTTTGTAACAACAACAGAACCTAGTGAAAATGTCCCTGCAATGGTGACTGTGAGAGAGCATTTTCTAGAATTTATTGACATTAATGATACTACAGGAGCTGGTATGACAAATGTGCTGCTTAAAAAGCTGGAAGATACAGGAATTGCAATAGCTGACATGAGAGGTCGGGGCAGGCTACGATAATGGTGCCAACATGAGAGGAAAGAACAGAGGAGTGCAGACACGGATCTGAGAGTTAAACCCTCCAGCTTTTTTTATCCCATACAGTTCTCATTCATTGAACTTGGTGGTCAGCCAAGCTCTAGTGAGGCTGCTGATTTTTTACATGTAATTCAAGCATCTATGCATTTTTCTCTTCATCAACTCATCATGGTACATTTTGAAGCAACATCTGGGAACATCCTCTCTTGACACTGAAACCACTGAGCACCACATGCTGGGAAAGTTGAGTGGAGGTGATAAAGGCCATCAAACACCAAATTGGGAAGATAGATGCCATTATGGAGGATAATGCTATGACAGGAACTGTTCATGGGAGAACAGTGACAGAGGGAAATGGAATCACTAGAAACATACATAATCAAAAAGGCCGGGAAAGCACCACTTTGATTATTCAAGAAGATAAAAATGCCAGTGTTTACTATGCAGACAAGAAATGTTACATTTGCTGTTCAGGCATTTGAAAGTTAAGTGTTACTTAAAATTTTTGAACAAGGCATTTTAAGTTGTTAGTTCTCCTTTATTGGGGTAAGTAACAGAGCAGAACCATGAGAGGAGTAGATCAGGAAGAAGGCAGAATTGAGACCTTTCAAAGTTTTGACCCTCGCGAGGGATCATGGGGGCATCATTTGAGCTCCCTGGCTCAGGTGCCAAAATGTGGGCCGGCCTTGCCTGAAAGCGGTATTGGGAATGTAAATTCACCAAGATCCTCGCACCTCTAGTTGTTAGGATTCCATGTGAGAAGGTGCGAGCTAGAAGCTCTTGTGTAACCTCCCTTTTGCTTGTTTCCCCCCTACTCACAGTGGAGACAAAACCTCATAGTTAGGAGCGAGTGTGACGCTGAATGTCTGAGTGATGTCAGCCATAGTGGTTAGGGCATGCCAGTGAAAGGAAGATCTAGCTGATGTTGTTAAACTGCCACTAACCCCAGCTAGCCTAGTGATGAGGTGTCAGCCACAGCCTCTGGCATAGCGGCAGGAGCGGTAGAGGTGTGTTGTGCTGCCTCGCTGGAACTAAGTTCAGTCACCAATACTGTGAACTCCAAGCATTCAAAAAAACCAGGAGTGGTTTAAAAACCAACAACACAATCAGCCACCCCCTTTCCCCCTTACTTCTCACCATCTTTCTTAACACACAGGGAGCTCTTTCAATAGCTAACTTCCCCTGCAGTGTCAGTGACCAGAATATGTGTAAGGGCTTGTCTGCCTTTGTCGCATTCCCAGATGCTTGCACAAAGCTTGGGCATTCACTGCAAAAAGAGTCAGAGGGGTAGCCGTGTTAATCTGGAATAGCAGAAGTGACAAAGAGTCCTGTGGCACCTTAAAGACTAACTAAAGTATTAGAGCATAAGCTTTCGTGGGCTAATACCCACTTCATCGGATGTGGGTACTAGCCCATGAAAGCTTATGCTCTAAAACTTTAGTTAGTCTTTAAGGTGTCACAGGACTCTTTGTCACTTCTGCAAAAAGAGGTGTGTTCTTAACTCAGGTTCGCAAACAGTTAAGATACAGCAACTCAGATTAGGAGTTTGAGGAACTCCTTTAGTGGAGTTGAACTCAGGCTGCTAAATCCAGTTAAAGCCAAGTTGCTATATCTTCACTCCTATTTTAAGCCGAGTTAAAACAATACCTTTTTTCCCAGCAAAGACATACCCAATCTAATCTAATCTAATCAAAGCACCCACCACCATATTACCTGGACACTTAAAAGATTCAGCCTGTAGCTTTGGGGAATGCCTAAATGTTACACCATAGATGAATTTTCTGCCCTGACTGTTCAAACTGAGGCTTGTCTGCCCAGCTACTGGAATCAGAACTCAGTATTATCAGTGCTCACCCATTTACCTCATCTAGTATTATTTGCATTATAGCAGCAGTGTAGCCCATCCCAAACATTCAAAAAAATCATGAGTCAGGTCTTCAAAAAAAAAAAAATTCAGGAGACTGGCTTAAAAATCTTGATCTTTTAAGAAATAACAATTTTTGAATTCCTTTTTTATATCCCTTCAGGTTTTTGAATCTCCAGGGGAGCCCTGGGTTTTGCTTTCCAGTTTTTCTCTGCAATCATGAGCGCTAGAAACTTTCTTCTTGTTTAATGAAAGTTGGGGTTTTCATCATTCCCTGAGGAGGGCCGTGAAGAAAAATACCAAAAGTTATGCGAGTTGGCAATACTGCATTAGTCTGGAAGCCCTAAAAGCGATCATAGTCCTCTTATACCTACACATTGTAAGGGACAATCCCTGCCCCAAAGAGGGACAATTTAAATACACAAGACATACAAAGGGGAAACTACGGTACAGACAGATGATGTGACTTGACCAAGGTCATGCAGTATGTCAGTGGCAGAGTGAGGAGTTTAACCCAGCTCTCTAGCTGAGTGCTCAGCTCACTGGCCTCCCTGCCTCTAGCCTTACTGTTTCGGGACAAGCCGATTGTGAAAGTGAAAGTAAGGCAACCCTGGTGTCAGCCGCTGGCCTCTGATTTCACTGTGAAAATCAGGCATGACTATGGTGCTGCAAGATCCAAGCCCCTAACCCCCCTCTCTGATTCTACTTTTGCTATCTACAGATCATGAGCTTTTGATTTCTGTTCATGGCATTAGGGTTGCCAACCCTCCAGGATTGTCCTGGGGTCTCCAGGAATTACAGATTAATCTTTAATTAAAGATTATCATGTGATGAAGCCTCCAGGAATACGTCCAGCCAAAACTGGCAGCCCAAGATCTGCTCAGATCAGTGCAGAAGGTGGAAAGCTTTTCAACAGACAATCAGGTTCCAGTGGCACCCCCTACTGTGACTATCACCAACGGAGCTGCAACAGCGGGAGAGTTAAGAGAAAGCTCAGTGCAGACAAGGCCTATATGCGTGAGGCTTGATCACTGAAACTGCAGCCCCCCCCAAATAACCTCACCCCGAACAATCCCTTTGTGGGCCAGCTACGGAGGCGACTGCAGAACTATACAGCGCAGGCCGCTGAGTTTCCCGCCCTGCATTTCAGACCTCAGTTGGACCCCCCGACCCTCTCCCCCAGAGGAACTGGCTCAATATGCGCCCAGACAAAGAATGCAGGTAGAGACCTGTATTTAGGAGAGTGGTTTGGTCTGATAAAGTCAAGGCAATTCAAAAGCCAAGAGCAAATGGGAAAGAAATCTGGTGTGAAATTCCCAGCATGAGTCATTCTGATTTTCTCTCACCTAATTCCCACTAGATACATACTGGCAAAAGAAGTCCTGGAGAGAACTCAGATGACTGCCTCTTAGTAAAAGGAACCTGGTTAGCCAAGAATACAAGTATATTTATTACACCCTTTAGTTGCCAAGCACAATCCAGCTGAGTGTGGATAAAAATCACTGCCTCGAAGAGGTGGGAAAAATGAGTGTGAATTTTTTCACTTATGGATTTCATGCAATTCTGCACTCTCTGAAATATCGATTTTCCTCTTCTCGTGACATTGCAGGAATAGACCTTTCCCATGAACAACCTGAAAACCCACAAAGTCCCTGCAAGGTTAATACTAGACTTTAAAGCCTGAAGGGACAATTGTGCTCATCCAGTCTGATCGCCTCAGGAACAAGTCACAGAATTCCTGCTGAGGAAGGAATAATCTTTTCCTGCAGTGTAAGTGAACTCTATCAAGCCCAGTAACGTCTTGCTAGCCTAGAGTAGATGTTTTAGGAAAATGTCCAACCGCGATGAAAGATGGAAGGTCTTTTCCTGAAGGATTCATGTTTATAACAAGAAATATAAACAAGTTCCCAGCCGCAGAAAAGGAAATAGAAATCTGATAGAGCCCAATCCCATAGCTCTGGGAATTCAGAAAGGTATTCTATTCCCCTGCCCCCTTATTCCCTTAGCATCTGTGGAAAGGCAAGAAGCTAGGCTGATGTTAACCTCTTTGTTCCCCAGGGATCAGGTAGTGCCCCTTCCTCATGTCACAGCTCCTTGTACATGAAAATAACTCTCCCCTCTCCCCCGTGAATCCTGTAAACAGCAACACCTCATTTAACATTCACAAGTGGCGATTTCTGAGCTAACGTGGTTTTTGTGCAAAATCTCATTGGGTGGTTTCAAATTTCCCGCCATTGCTCGAGGGGCGTTGGAAATGTTTTGCAAACTCATGCACGGACAAGTCTTACTGAAAAGAAGAAGTCTATGTGCTGAGAATCCTTCACCCCACTCTCCTGCCTCGGCATCCGGTCAAATGTTTATTGAACTCTGTACTATTAGGGATGGCCTGAAACTGGGTCACTTAACTCAGTCTTGACTCATGGGCTTATATATAGTCCTTTTCCACCTCCTGTCTCCCTCCCCATCTGTCTTCTCCTCTGGCTACTACTGTAGTCGAGTAGTCTGAGCATAGGACTGGGAACCAAGAGCTGCCCACTTGAGACACCGACTCCCCATCTGTGGCCTTGGGCAAATCACTTCAGGCCTGAACTTGCACCATGGAAATCAGTGGGAATTTTGCCACTGACTTCAATGGGCCCGGGATGAAGGCCTTACTGCCAGCTCTTCAGAGGCGCTGAACGCCCCCAGCTCCCGTTGGCTGGGGCTGTGAATACTCAGCACCTCCGCAGATCGTGCTGTTAATCTCTCTGCCTCAGTTTCTCCTGATACACAATGAGGAGAATAATACCTTTAGGCCAGGGTTCTAAAGCATGTGCTTCCCTGAAAGTGTTTAGGGCTTCATTGAATTATGTATTTTCATTTTGACAGTTTTCCTACCAGTCTCAACTTGTTAGTTCTTTGTGGGAAGTGGGTTAGGTATTTCCTAGCCAGTCTTGAAGCTCCTGCTCCGGGAGTGCAGATATGTCCTGGGTGTCTCTCACAGCTGCTGCATTGCTTTGTTATCCCTCCTGGCAAATATTGACTTCCTTTCACCTCAGTCAATATTTACCTCTTGGGTTAATAAATATGGAGATTTATTTCAGTAAAGTCAATATGTTCTAAGCTCTTATTGACCTCAGCAATTGTTCATTACTTAGCCCTAGGGAGGGATGTGTAAGAAAGCTGCAGCACAAAATATGGGCCCAATCCTACAAACCCTGATGCATTCAAGTGCATTTACTCCCGCAAGTAATCTCACTGAACACAGCAGCACTACTGAGAAGAGTAATTGCTACAGTTTAAATGTTTGCAGGATCAAGGCCTAAAGTTGCATTGCATCTCATCAGGAGTCATCATGGCTCAGAAAAACACACACACACACACAATTTTAAACCACGTTATTTGCTTGAAAGGTCACATTCCTGACTCTTGCACCAACATACACAACTCACAGCTTTACAGTGGGCCCAGGTGAGACCTATGCGTGGGACTGATTGTCTCATATCTCCCCACTGTGGGGTTCTTATACCATCGTTCGAAGCATCTGGTTATCGACACTGTCTGAGACAGGAAACTGGACTAGATGGACCCTGGGTCTGAACTTGTGTGGCAGTTGCATGTTCCTTTACTAGAGGGGCCTCTGAACTTTATAGGGAGTGTTCCAGGGGAAAAGCCAGTGAGTTGCAATCTAGCCTTAGAGGCCACAACTCCCATGATGCCTGGGGGAAATACGTAGAGACGTCCTCCTGCAGGGAGAGCAGATGGAGGACTCCATATTTGGGGAAAGGAGTGAGATTGCTGCTGTGGAGCACTGTCCATGCCAGGAGCTGCTGCTAGGAAGCCAGAAGCTGCTGCTGGGAGCCTGCAAGGGCTTTGATCCCACAGGGAGCCTCAGAGGCCGTTGGTGGTTTCACTGGAGTCAGAGCAGAGACTGTTGCTGTGGCTGGAGCTGACTGAGCTGGGCCTGCAGCGAGGGCCTGTGAGGAGCCCCCCGTCTCTTGTTTGGGAAAATACTTGCAAGGGAAGGGGCACAGCAGAGAGACTGAGTCTGAGGAGAGGCCGAGTGATCATCCCACCCAACCAGGACTCAGAGCTGCTGGCATTTGGTGGGGCCAGCTCCAGTCCTCAGAGGGGTTGTGCAGCTTGCTGCCCTGGCTCGACTGATACACAGAACAACAGAGCGCTGTCCCCAGCTGCAGATCTTGCAGCGCATCCATGCAAGCAAGTGCCTGGGACTCTAAACTCCAGAGGAGTGTGCACTGCAGGGTGGGGTAAATGGTGGGAGTGTAAATGCCAGTTACATACATTTCATTTATCACTGTATATTATATTTGTTAATTGATTTTATTCAGCTGCCCCCTGGGGATTTAAATTAGTAGTGACACTCCATCTTAGTCTGTTATGCTCCGTTTCTTCAAGTTAAGTGATGGAGTGTTAGCTCTAATTTAAGTATACTGGATGTATATTATTTATAACTAGCATTTTTGAGTCACACCCATGCCATAGATATTATTAATTATTATTATTATTATTATTTTATTACTGAAATATGCTTATTCCTAAAGGGTCCCAAGACACACCATTGAGTGTGTACAAGGGCCAGCCAGGTGGAGGCACCACCAATTTTAACTTCCTGTAGGAGTGGAGGGACTGCAGCAGAGGGGTGGATGGAGGATTCCTACTGGGATACGCGGGATCTCTTTAATGTCAACATCAGGCGCCCAGGCACATGGGTGTGTGTTGCCTGCTCCTGAGTAACCCAGAAAAGGAAAGCTGGTGGTGGTGGTGGTGGGGGGTTACACTAAGTTCAGCATTTGGGAGCCCGAGGCTCTGATCCAAAATCCATTAAAGTCAATGGAAAAACTCGTTGATTTCAGTGGGCACGATTCAGCAACTGAAACCGTCCTTAAGTAGTCAGCTGAATAGGAATGGCCTGGATCACGTGCACACGTGCTCATAAACCCCATGACACTGGTATCCTCAGGAAAAAAAAATAAAGGGCATGGCTATTTTTTGTGCTGCCAGGAGCGCAGCATTGAAAACCCAGGCCACATCCAAGCAGATTACGTCACTACTGTAACGAGGGGCTAAAGGACGAACAATGCTGCACTTAGTGGCTGACAGACCCTCAGAATTAAGCTGAAGAATTCGAAGTGACAGTCTTGAAAGTCGAAGGAAGGGCCATACATCGGGGTCACCATCAGATAGCATGGGACCAAGATTTGTCACCAAATTCGGTTCACTAGCGTCCCTTGCCTAGGCACTGACAGGGAGTGCGACGTCACGTATCCTTGGAAAGGGCTCGCTGACTTACTTCGCCGGCGGGCTACTGGCCCTTCACCGGGCTGATAAGCATGCTATCAAGTGGCTGGCGTGTGGTGCGTATCCTGAGAGAGACCACATCCAAACCTAAGTAAAGATAGAGCTCTCTTTATATATATTTTTACTCTTTTTGTTGTCCTAATTCTGAGCCAAAATGGCCCCTCTTTTAATTTGGAAAAATCAAATGCGCTCATGGGCTGAGGCCTTGGAAAAAGGTTCCCTGTGTCCCGTAGCAACACTATTTTTGTTGAGGCAAGTGGATCCGGCGATCAGAAAAAGCTTGCTACAGGTGAGCTCTGTTAGATGATGGATTAGCTCCGAGGGGAAGTACTAGATTCTCCATTGCTTACACATTTAAAGTTAGATTAGACAAAGAACTGGAAATATACTCTCTATCTACCTGCTTCATCCTGCTCCCTTTGACAAAAATATGAATTGACTTCTATTAGTGCGAGAGCGAGCCTTAGCTCTCTAAATTGATTTATCTATCTAGTCATTGGTGTATCTAGAATGTCCATCTAAGCAGTAGAGGCAACATAGACAAGATGTCATATAAATCTTTTCCATCTCCTCTTTAAGAGGCCAATTTTGATTAGACTGTGTTTCGTTAATTTCTGAGCCCCCACAGTATGCTGCTACATGGACTTGCATTACTTGTGGACAGCGACGATGAGTCTATTGCTCAGTGTACAACCAAATCCCATGTACTGTCATCATAACAACATCGTATCGGCCATCAATCGATCTGTGTTCCTCTAAGGTTTAAATAAACAGATTTTTCACCCAATGGTAAGAACAATATTTTCAGAGAAGCCATTTAAAAAAAAAATAAACTCAAAGCATAATTACCCAATAATGTGCTTCGGGAAATGGGGTTCTTGAATTCTTGGCTTTGCTAGGCAAGCTAGTTATTAAAGTTTAACAAACGCCACCAATATTCTATTTCAGCAAGTCTGCATCAGCTACCATAGCTCCATGGCGGTCCACTCCCACAGCCCTTTGAGAATGCATGTCTCACTGAGATCTATGGGAGTTTTTCCTGCCATGGGACTGCACAACTGAGCCCTGGTGAAACAATCAGGGTGGAGCTAACAATATGAAAACTCATTTACACATATAGCACCTGCAAAATATTGGGGAAGCCAATGTGCAGATCTGGCCCAAAGGTGCCCTGTGGAATAAAATACACCATGCTGCCATTCCCCTCTTTAATGAGTGGTGGTGCCTTGCTCAGCTCAAGGTGAAGCAATGCATGCTGGGAGTCGTAAAGCCTCCATTGGCCACACCCCCATGTTAAAAGTGACAGTGGCAGCAATGTGATCATTTTATATCAATTACAAATAGGTCTTCGGGCTCCTGATAAGTTGCTACTGTGACCCCTGGTTGGGCAAAGTGTGAGCCTCAGTAATATCAGGGATGAAACACAGACTACAGCCACCCTAGGTTACTCTGGCATCACCCAGGATCAGTGCCTTGATCTGGACCCTCTTTTATATTACAGTAGTACCTGCTTGTTTAACAGCAGCACCCAGAAACTGCAACCGAGATCTTGGCTCCACTGTGCTAGGTGCTGTACAAACACACAGTAAAAGGCAGTAGGGCGACCAGATATCCCGATTTGATAGGGACAGTCCTGATATTCAGGGCTTTGTCTTAAATAGGTGCCTATTGCCCCCCACCCCCGCAATTTTTCACACTTGCTACACCTTAAAAGACAGCTCTTCCCCACAGAGCTTACAATTTCATTAGACCCAGACAGAGGGAAAGAGAGGCATTGGAGGCACAGAGGGAGAAGTGACTTGCCCAAGGTCAGCCGGCAGGTCAGTGGCAGAGCCAGAAATTGAACTCAGGTCTCCTGCTGTGTTTATACAGTACCTAATATGGGGCCCCCACATATACCTAAAGGCGCTACAAACAAACAACAACAATCATAATGACTCTGAACAGATGGGTCACACAAGGCCGATGCATGACTTATCCCCAGTTTAAGTCCTCTTTGGGTTGACCAAATCCATGGGTGGTGAGTATAAGAGGCCAGAGGAAGCTAAGCCTCCCCAAATAGGATGCGGTGCATCTCCTTTAGAGGCATGCCAGCCTGCCGCCTCTGGAGCGCTGCAGCCGAATGAGCGCCAGGGCCATGGCCCCACCTGAGCTCCACCCAGCGGCCCTGCTCCCACTCGTCCACTTCTCCTGTGGCTCTGTCCGTGGGGCTCCTCTTCCCAGCCCTGCTCTGCCCCTTCCTCTGGGCCCCCCACACCCACTGTTCGCTCCTCGGAGGAGGGAGTGGAGAGGAGCAAGAGGCAGGCCTGGGGGGCTTCAAGGTAGGGGGCAAACAGGTGGGGGCGGGGAGGAGGTGAAGAGGAAGGGGCCAAGCAGAGCTGGTTGCCAACTTTCTAATTACACAAAGCCGAATATGCCCTGCCCCTTTCTGAAGCCCCACCCGCACTCATTCCCTCCCCCTCCCTCTGTCGCTTGCTCTCCCCCACCCTCACTCACTTTCATTGGGCTGGGGCAGAGGGTTGGGGTGTGGGAGGGGGTGAGGGCTCTGGCTGGCGGTGGGGGCTCCGAGGTGGGGCTTGGGATGAGGGGTTTGAAGTGCAGCAGTGGGCTCAGGGCTGGGGCAGGAGGTTGGGGTGCGGGCTCTGGGAGGGAGCTCGGGGCTGGGGCAGGGGGTTGGGGTGCGAGCTCTGAGAGGGAGTTAGGTGCAGGAGCAGGTTCCAACCAGGGCCAAGATGTTGGGGTGTGGGTGGTGATTCAGGCTCCATTTGGGTGGTACTTACCTCAGGTAGCTCCCGGTCCGCGGCGCAGCAGGGCTAAGGCAGGCTCCTTACCTGACCTGGCTCTGCATGGCTCCTGGAAGTGACCAACATGTCTGGCCTCTAGGCAGAGGCATGGCCAGGAGGCTCCACACAGTGCATGCCGCCCATGCCTGCAGGTGCTGCCCCACAGCTCCCATTCGTCGTGGTTCCTGGCCAATGGGAGCTGCGGAGCTAGTGCTCGGGGTGGGGGCAGCGCGCAGAGCTTCCCCGATCGCCCCTGCGCCTAGGAGCAGAACGTGCCGGCTGCTTCTGGGAGTTGTGCGGAGCCAGGTCAGGTAGGGAGCCTGCCTTAGCCCTGCTGTGCTGTCGACTGGACTTTTAACGGCCCAGTCAACGGTGCTAACCGGAGCCACCAGGGTCACTTTTTGACTGGATGTTCTGGGCAAAAACAGGACTCTGGCAACCCTAGGCGGAGCGGGGGTGGGGCCTTTGCGGGCGGGGAGACCAAACAGGGAAGAGACTTGGGGTGGAGCGGCGGGGGCACAGTCCAGATGCTAGTGGCCCCCGCTCCCACACTTCTAGGGAGCTCCCAGTGCTTGCGCCCAGCCTCCCAAAATGGAGGAGACACCTGCTGCCCATTACCAAATCCACAAGGTTTTGTTGCCTTAAACTCCCACTGACTGCAGTCTCACTGGATTAGGTCTGGTCAGGCTTTGCGGTTGCCTAAGGATTTACTCCCCTGACCTCTCTGTGTGGGTGTTACCTTGCTTTGTCATCCTCTTGCCTGCCCTTGAGCTCCAGGTGCTTGCAAGACAAATCTTGGCCGTTGAACAGGTTTCCATGCCTGGACACAGCCTCTGGCACTCACTCACTCTTTCTCTTCAGCCTACAGCAAAGCCAGCAAGAACATACTTCCCCCTGCATCGCCAGAACCCCATTGTTCCCCTAAAAGCAGTAAAACGAGTCACAAGGTGTAATTTAGCTAGAATGTGATATTACCCTTTTGTCAAAAGGAAGGTAAAAACATCTCCCTACAGTTCTTGATTTGTTTGTTCTGTCCTTTGATCAATGGGATAAGAAGAAAAGCCTGGGATGGATCCGCAGCTTCCCTGGGGCCTCTTTTGTGGTCACTTGCTGATTGTAAATGCAGATTATCTGAGCTATCATTACGATTGTTATCTTAGCTGGGAGGAGAAAGAAAAAGATTCATCTCATTTTTTATTCTTTCTGTGGCTACACTACTGTTAGAATTTGTGTTACACGTTTAAGGTGGTTTTTTTATCTGATGTTTTGCAATATCAGTATTGAGAAAAGTTTAAAAGAATCAGTTCAGAGTGGCCTTGCTACACAACAGCTGATGGGGTGTGGGGAGGTGTAACATGGTGAGTGCCTCCTTGTGGCCAATGGTCACTCTCAGCTAGGGTGACCAACTGTCCTGATAAAACCAGGATTGTCCTGATATTTAACCCTTTGTCTGACGTCCTGACTGATTACGATCAGGACCTCATTTGTCCTGATAATCAGGTAAGGAGGGAAGCAGGATGGGTGAGTAGGTGGGGGGGGGGGGCGGGCGAGGGGAAAGGCGAGCAGTGGGATGAACAGGCAAGTGGCGAGGTGAGCGGCGGGTAGGCAGGGGTGAGGAGGTGAGCAACAGGCGAGCAGGAGTGAAGAGGCGAGTGGCAGGTGAGGAGGGTGAAGAGGTGAGTGGCGGGTGAGGAGGGTGAAGAGGCAAGTGGCAGGTGGGGAGGGTGAAGAGGCGAGTGGCGAGTGGGGGGGTGAGGAGGTGAGTGGCAGGTGTAGGGGTGAAGAGGTGAGCGGTGAGCCAGCGAGCGGGGCGGGGGGGGTGAAGAGGCCAGTCGCAGGCTGGGGTGGGGTGAGGAGGCAAGCGACGAGCGGGGGGGTGAAGAGGTGAGCCGCGAGTTGTGTGTGTGAGGAGGTGAGCAGCAGGTGCAGGAGGTGAAGAGGTGAGTGACGAGCCAGTGGCCAGGGGTGGTGGTTGTGGTGAAGACGTGAGCAGCAGGTGGGGAGGGTGAGGAGGTGAGCGGCGGGCGGGGGAGGGGTGAGGAGGTGAGCGGGGGGGGGGGGAGGGGTGAGGAGGTGAGCGGCGGGCGGGGGAGGGGTGAGGAGGCGAGCGGTGAGCCAAACTTGCTGAGGGTGCAGTGCACGCCATCCTCCAGATCACTGATAAAGATATTGAACAAAATCGGCCCCAGGACCGACCCTTGGGACACTCTGCTTGATACCGGCTGCCAACTAGACATGGAGCCATTGATCACGACCCGTTGAGCCCGACGATCCAGCCAGCTTTCTATCCACCTTATGGTCCATTCATCCAGCCCATACTTCTTTAACTTGCTGGTAAGAATACTGTGGGAAATCATATCAAAAGCTTTGCTAAAGTCAAGGAATAACATATCCACTGCTTTGTCACTTACTAACTATGAGTCACTATTTGAATTTCATCAGCTGTTTGACATAAACATTGATTAAGAGGTCAAGATGACTTTTCCTGAAAATTAAGCAATGTTGATTGTAATCAGAAATACACCCTTTTTAGTCACGTATACTTCCTTCCTTCATTCTTTCATATCAAAATCTACTAATATTTTATTCTACCTTTAGAATATCCAATTATTGTTATGAATAAAATGTATAAAATTAGAATGGCGGATACTCCATCATACAACAACTGACAGTATCAATATGACAAATTTCAGCAACCTACACACGCATATTCGCACATAAACACATACACTCAAATACTTAACATACACACACAATTGACACAAAGTATTAGCGAAATGATGCAGCAGCACTTGCTAGAATCTTAGATCTGAAACAACTCAACAAAAATAGTTAGCTTCAGTCGACAGCCTCCGAAAACTAGTAAACTTAGCATTATAAACAGCCTGTCGGAAAGGGTAACGGCTGCGCGCAACGAGAAAAATGACGTCATTGTCACTTTGTACCGTAGTGAAGCAGTACGCTTGTGCCCGTAATGCAGAGCTGGAGTAGGCTACAGCTGTAATGTATGAGAGAGCGACAAGTTAAAATGCACATTCAACAACGTTTCTCTTTTCTTTATTCATTCGTTTTCCAGCAATAGTGTTAAAAAAAACCTTTGGGCACTGCTTTTTGGTGCTCCCAAATCTTGGCGCCCTAGGCGGCCGCCTAGTTCACCTAGTGGTTGCACCAGCCCTGCGGAGGAGGGACACAGCAAGCCAAACAGGTCGAGGATGAGGAGGGGTACAGTGGAGGGCCGAGCGGGAAGAGCGCAGGACCTGGGGCAGAGTGGGGGTGGAGCCTGGGAGGAGAGGGGGTGGCCTGTGGGCGGGGCCGATGGCACACCAATGGGTTTTACTGTTGTGATCTGGTCACGCTACTCTCAGCACTCTGCCTCCATTTTCCCTTTCCTCATCGGGCACCACCTCACTCTGCCCTTGTATCAGGGGACAACTGAAGCGCACGTGTTCTCCCCCATGAAGTCTCCCCCCAGCCAGACATCTCCTCAGCTTAACCAGCACTCACTGCCATGCCTTGTCTCCTTTTAGTAGGTTTATTTGTCCAAACATAAGCACATAACAGACAAAAAAATGCTCCTCGGTTGACCCCTTGTCCTAGGGTTTCACAGCCTCCCCTCCCAGGGGTCTCTGGTAATCCAGCTTCTTGCAGCTTCCCGCTCCCAGCCAGCTCCCTTGTCACAGCTAGTCCTCTGGAACAGCAGCCCTAAGGCTCCCCTCCCTGAGCACCTGGCCCCTTCTTCAAGGGACCCAACACCAGACTTAGCATCACACCTCTGTGGTTCATCCTCTCTCCAAGCACAGCCTGTCCAAGTAAATCCTCTTCATCTTGTCCTCTGACAGGCCTTCATAGCCCAGATGTATCCATGCCCCCTTTAACTGGCTCACCTGCTCTGACAGAGGAGTGCTGGGCCTGGTCTCCTCACAGGGACCAACTACCTTATGACGAGGGGAGAGGGGTGCAGGCTTCCCTGACTCGGCTCTAATTTATTTTTATATATATTATGATAGCTTTCTAAAAATGCTGCAAAGCTGAAAGCAGCAAGGATGGAAGGGAGTTATGTAGGGTGGCACAAAAGGAGTCAGATGCCCCAGTGATGGGTGCATTAGGATTAGAATAGATGCAAAGATTCCCAGGCCCGGAGCAACCTCTGTGATCATCAAATCTGTGGTCTGATCAGCCCCCATTCACCGCTTCCACAAAACCATGGATGCTTTGGAAGAATAATGGCACCGACCATCACTGGATTTTCCCAATATTTCATCTTGGACTGCAGCCTGAAAGCCCTGCTCTGATTCACTATTCACTGATTCACTATAAACTCGTGTAATCATTCACAGAATGTAAAATGCTAGCAGGTCAGTATGGAAGCATTTTACGCAAAGCAAACTTTGCACTGATGTAAATGATTGCACAAAGTACAGGGCAAGTGTGAATGAGGCTGTCTAGTAGTTAGTAGTTACCACCCACCACAGCTGGTAGTCCTCAGATATGCCATGTGATCCCAGTCCGTAACAATAACCCTATGCAGTAAACTATAAAAGCAATGATCTCTATACAAATGGTATTTCTTAACACCTGGAACATACCTGGAAATGGGAAGTGAGCTCAGAGACAACAGCTGAAATGTAACAAACTGAGCTGGGCCATCATCTTGCTCTCAAACATTACTTCACATACAAACAAACTAGGGTGTAACCAGCATTTCCTCCAGAAGTGTATCCAAGCCAATCCTGCTTCCATTGAGGTTCATGGTTACGCTCTTACTGGCTTCAAACAGGAGCAGCAGTGGGACAATGGAATGCATTCCTCAGATATTAAATAGACACACAATGAAGGATGGGCCCAAGCTGCAATATCTGACTCCAGGCCTGGAAGAGCTCAAAGATGAGGTGTGCTTAGCTGTAGGGGTTTGATCTGGCCTGTTTTAAATATGTCTGCCATTCGGTAATGAGATCATGGAATTCACTCTCTTTCATAAATGCATAACAAAAATTTGCATGCTGATCTGCATGCCAATTTGCATACAGCCTCTCTTTGCAAACTCTTATCTCTGCTGCTGAAATGGTCCAACTTGATAAAATTATCTGCAAAGTTGGGCCTGACCAGGACTTGAATAAGTCACCTCCCCATAGGAACCCAGAGGCTACAGGAAGTGCAGTTGGTTATTCCTCTTCCTTATGAATCAGTCTTGAATCAATACTCCAGAACAGATTCAGAGATTTCATGGCCAAAAGGAACTACCATGATCATCTGATCTGACCCTCTGCATAACACGGGTCACAGAATTTTCTGCATGAAGCACAGTAACTTGTGGTTTGTGCTAGAGCACATCTCCTAGGACATCTAATCTTGTTACAGCCTAGAAGAGCTCTATCTGTATATAAGTTTTTGGGATTTTGCGGTTCCCAGTAATAACCAAATGAGTCAGAAGCTGGGAAGAATCAAGGGTCTTCGATATTTTATTCAATTTAATTCAAATCAATGTGCACAAAGGGAGAGCCCCAGGTACTAAAGATCAGCCACAGTCCCTCCAGCAAGGAGCCCCTTCCCTTGCTATTGTAAATAGCACATGGCAGTTACATAACACAAACCTTTAGCCAATCATAGTTAACCTTTCCATATATAGATTTGTTCATCGGCTGCTTATACTTTACCACACCACATGTACAGCTCACCCCCCGTCCCCTTGGCATCTTCTAGAATGTTCCTAAGGTGGTGAATCCCAGCATGCTTCTTTATACAGACGCACCCTCTAAGCCACATTTTGTTTAAAATGAACACAAACATACCCTTCAACGTATATGTTTAGCTAATAAACCAGGTATCAGTGGATGGCGCTCAGAGATATATAGCACACATCCTGGGTTCAAGGTGTTCTGCACTGTAACTGACTTCCTCTGGCAGCTGTTTATATCAACTCTTCACCAAGACGTCAAGCCATGGAGAATCCATCATGTCCCTTGCAATGCTGTTCCAATGGTTAACATCGTTCAGTGTTACAAAAAGGCTAATGCCCACTCTGCTGCGAGGAGTGATCAGTCAAACAAACTTCTTCCCCCCAGGGAGCAGCTATCTACAACTTGACTCGCTCCCCCTAGAGCGACAGGGATCGTCACGAGTATTCTGTTCCACTCCCACTGGGAGCGATGCCCTAACCTTTAGAGTACAGGTGCGTGCTACTATGCAGCATACCCGATGTATAAACACATTCGTCCCAGTGGAAAGGATGATCCAGACCGGACTGTGGTTCATTCAGACTCACTATGATCAAGGCCAACTCTTTTCCAATGAATTTACGCTTTGAAACTGGGCAGATTCACATTTTGTGGCACAACTCATTGATTCACCACAGTGACTTTTATTTTTAAAATGGCAGATAGCTAGCCCTGGCACTGAGCAGTATTGGAAGATACAGGAAAGCACTCAAATACAGCCATAACTTTTATGTAGTTGGCTTCATGCTCTCGGCTCTACACAGGGGAATGTCAACAACATCATAGGCTGCGTTGTTTGAACACAAGACGAGCGCCCAGCTGCTTGACAGCACACAGAGACGCGAGGGTAATCATGAAGTGGGGGAGATTTATGACTCCCAGTAGAAATGAGCTAGGCCAAACTTCCAGCTTCCACTTCCGCCAAAACATCATAATAGTGATAAAACTTGGCATTTATGGCTGCGGTGTCCAAGTGGCCTGTGGCGTTTGGATGCCTGATTCCTATTAAGATGAGCAGGAACGTGGCACCCAAACACTCAGGCAGCTTTGAAACTCTCAGCCTGTATGTTCTTCCAAACATTTTACACACTTAGCCCTAATCCTGTTGCCTGTACTTTCAGGAGCAAGTGCACTGAAGTGAATGGGGCCAGTTCAGGGTGAAATGTGCCCCAGCACAAGGAGTGTGCACCATTCTGTCCTTCTCAAGACCTGACATTGCATCCTAAAGGCCTGATCCTTCAGACCTCGCGCACCCAGCACCCGCAGTGAGTCAAGCTGGGCCGGATTACAGTTGTGAGGGAACTAAGGCTAATGGGAGGGGAGGGCCAAAGTATGAATGACATATTGCCAAAAAAAAAAAATGATAAAGTCATCAAACATTTCTCCACCTGCATATTTACATATTATTTGTGTGTGTAAAATTAACAAGTTTATTCAACTCTCAAGACACGCAATTCTCCAAACAGATACTGCTGAGTAGGAGGTAGTATGAGGGATGCTATGCTGCCCTTCTCCTAGGTCTCCTTCCTCCTAGGTAGTGGAGTGCTCCCCTATCTGAAGGTGAACATAGCAACATTCCCCATCCTGCTCACCTCTTCCAACCTTGTGCTTCTACCCTCAGCTCTCCACACGGCAGAGTGCAAAGCCAAGCCCTGCAGGTGTTTCCCCCAAGCTACACCACTACTCCATCTCACTCTAACTGCAGTCTGGCAGGCAGCCAGCTTTTATTATGTAAAAGAAAACCACTCCGGTGTAAAATCCACTGACGTAGTAGTGGAAAAATCACATTGGGTCGCATTGTATTTTGTGTTGCACTGGCTGTGGACAATGAATTACTGTTTTCGCACTGAACCCAAATATTATTTGTGGGATGATTCTCAGTTTGTGTAGTTAATCTCCAGTGATTCATGACATCAGGCCATTCTATCACCAAGCTCTTCCACAATTAGACTCATAGAATAGAATCACAGGACTGGAAGGGATCTCAAGAGGTCACCTAGTCTGGTGCCCTGCACTCATGGCAGGACTAAGTACTATCTATTCTAGAAGGTGTGATCAGCAGCTCTGACATGAGGTTCTTTAAGCCTGAGTTCTGTGTGCACCAGGCCCCTACAGTTTGCATTTGTTTGTTTCAAGCTTTCTGTAAGAAAAAGGTAACAGCTAGACGTGACACAGATCATTAGATGATTTCCCAGTCATAATATTTAGCACTTCTGTACTGTGTCAGCTCTTCAAAATCACCGTACAGACATTAAACAAACGTAATCTAAAGCCTTTCCGCTTTTGAATGACTAGGAGTTGACAAAACAGAGCTATTCCCTGTTGTGTTCTCTGCCCCCTGAACAAAAAAACTTCACTGGAAATCAGCATCTTAAAAGAACCATTAAGGATCTTTCAAAAGAACAGTCCAACATCAGCTGCAGTAGTGACACCCCTATTACATCAGGTCTGGTGTTTGTTTAAGACTGGTATAGAATGAAGAGAGAGCTTCCTGTTTCATTTGCATGTGTAAATCAAGCAGACCTTGCTTATTTTTTCCCCTTAAGTGTTCAGAATTTAGGGGAGGAAAGTGAATGAGATTTTCCTTACACCATGTGTGAAAAAGCTGAAGGAACTAAAATCTATTCTTGTGCAAAAATCTGTTCTCCCTGAAAGGTTACACAGGTGCAATTGGCCTGTGTTCTCATTCCCTTCTCAGATCACACACATTCTATGCTTACCCACCTGGGAAATAAGTTAGGGCTTGGTTACACTGGCACTTTATAGCGCTATAAAGCCCCCATGAGCGCTATAACCTCCTCCCCGTCCACACTGGCAAGGCACGTAGAGCGCTATAACCGCTGAGTTATAGCGCTATTGTTAATCCACCTCCGCATGGGGAATAAGGGCTGTAGCGCAGCTGCTGTAGCGCTACAGCAAGAATGTGGACACCCACTGCGCATTAATTGGCCTCCAGCCCGTCCCATAATTCCCGTTCGAGCCACTCTGGTCATCACTTGCAAACTCTTTTGTCCTGTCCTCAGGTGACCACACGTCAGACCCGCCCTTTAAAGTTCCAGGTAAATTTGAAAATCCCCTTCCTGTTTGCTCCAGCCAAGCGTGGCGTGCTCTCAGGGAACCCTTGCAAGTGATCATTCTCATTGATCAGATTGATTGCGTGGCGTGGTCTCAGGGAATCGTTGCAGGTGATCATTCAGATTGATCATCATGACTCCACGTGCCATGCCTCCTCGCAATAGGCGATCCCCAGCATGGAGCAATAGCGAGGTGCTGGACCTCATCAGCTGTTGGGGGGAAGAGGCTGTTCAGTCTCAGTTGCGGTCTAGCCGCAGGAATTTTGATACCTATGGGCAGATATCACGGGCGTTGGCGGAAAGAGGCCATGAGCGGGACACTCTGCAGTGCCGTGTTAAGGTAAAGGAGCTTAGGAATGCGTATCGCAAAGCCCGTGAGGCAAACGGCCGCTCCGGGGCAGCCCCGGTGACTTGCAGATTTTATAAGGAGCTGCACGCGATACTTGGTGGTGATCCTACGGTCACTCCATCGATCACCATGGACACTTCCCAGCCCACCAGTGAAGGGGGGGGGGTGAGGAGGAGGACGAAGACCAGGAGGATGAAGAAGAGGAGGAGGAGGAGGACGAGGCGGCAGCGACCCAGGGCACGGAGGAGTCCCTGGACGCATGCAGCCAGGAGCTCTTCTCAACCCAGGAGGGCAGCCAGCCACAGCGTCCGGCGGTTGCAGTGGCCAGCTCAGCAGCGGATTGTGGAGGTAAAGCTGCTTTTCTATGGGGAAGGCAGGCAGCTTGGGGTGGAAAGCGATGCTTGCATGCTTGCCTACATGTGGAATAGAGCATTGATGTAGTCTATCACCTCGCGGTAGTCATCATCAGTAATCTCTTCAAAGGTCTCAATAAGAGCACTTGCAATGCGCCTGCGCAGGTTTCCCGGGAGAGCCAGCGTGGTCCCCGTCCCGGTCCCGGTCCCTAGTCCCCGCCACTGTGCAACAATGGGTGGGGGGAGCTTTGCTGCACATAGGCAAGCTGCATATGGCCCTGGGCGGAAGCTGCATCTCATTAAAATCCCTTCCCTTTGTTCCTCAGTGACTCGAAGCAACGAGATATCTTCCAGGACAAACACCTACGGAGAATGTTGGAACAGTGTTCAGAGTAGGGCTCCTGCCACTTCCCGGTACTCCCCACCCCCTCCCCCGGCACAGCTTTTCAGGGCAGGGAAGAAATCCTTCCCCCTGCCTGCTGCTCAGAGTGGGGCTCCTGCAACTTACCAGCACTCCACCCCCACACCCGCCACAGCTTTTCAGGGCAGGGAAGAAATCCTTCCCCCTGCCTGCTGCTCAGAGTGGGGCTCCTGCAACTTACTGGCACTCCCCACCCCCTCCCCCGGCACAGCTGTTCTGGGGCAGGGAAAAAATCATTTCCCTTGCCTCTGGAGTGCACTCACCATGGCAGAGGCTCTGTTGCTGTATCTGTGCTCTCTGTGGGACAGGCAAACGGGGAATGCGGGGGAATCATAGGCATGTCTGCTCTTTACAAGGGAACCACTGATAAATGTTTCTTTTTATTTTAGAAGGGTCGTCCTTGAGCCCTGCGCCATCGCTCTTATCAACAGCTGAGAGGCTGAGGCAACTGAGGAAGCGGCCACGAAGGAGCAAAGAGGATCTTGTACAGCAAGTAATGCAACAGGCTGTAACGGAGAATCGAGTTGCACAGAGGTGGAGGGAGAATGAGAGCAAGTTGAGGGAGAAGGCGCGGAAGGAGAATGCGATTCACCGCTGGAAAAGCACCGATAAGCTGCTCTCATTACTGCAGCTTCAATTGCAGACTATGCAGCGGATTGTCACCCTTCAGGAGGAGAAGCACCGCGCCCACCACCCCAATTATCATTTGCCCCAAATCCCTTCCCCTTCTGTGCCTCAGTACCCTCCAGGCCACTATCATCAGCTATATGGTTATCACCATCCACAGCTGCCTCCAACCCCTCTGTCTTCACCGAACAACTCCCAAACCCCGGACCATTATCCACTGCAGTCAACCCCTAATAACATGCCTTACTGCCCTCCGCAAATAGGGTTCGGGGGACATGGCCACTGTGAGGGCACTGGAGACTCAGAGACCCGGACATATTCCGATCTCTGACTGACCCCATGCCACCCCCATTGCGCCTCCCCCGGCTTCCCCCTCACATGCATCACAATATTTTCTTTCCGCAACCGAAGTACCTGTTCAATAAATGAATTGTCTTCTTAATAAATGGGTTTCTTTATTAAGTGTACATACATTATTACAGGCTACAGAAAAGCAAATGCCTGTTCCTATTAAAAGAATTCTCTCTCCCTCCCTCCCTCCCTCCATCTGCACCTCACTTTAGAACTGGCTTTCAGCCTCAAAATGCTCCCTCAAGGCTTCCCTGATCCTAACGGCCTTGCGCTGGTCCCCTCCAAGAACCCTGCTCTCTGGCTGGGCATATGTGGCCTCCAGGCGTTGAACCTCCGAGGACCATGCCTGTGTGAAGCCTTCACCCTTTCGCTCACAAAGATTATGTAGGGCACAGCATGCGGAAATAACCGCGGAGATACTACCCTCGGCCAAGTCTAGCCTCCCATAAAGACAGCGCCAGCGCGCCTTGAGACGCCCAAAAGCACACTCCACAGTCATTCGACAACGGCTAAGCCTGTAGTGGAACCTTTCCTGACTGCTGTCCAGGCTCCCTGTGTAGGGTTTCATGAGCCAGGGCATTAAAGGATAAGCAGGGTCACCAAGAATCACTATGGGCATTTCCACTTCCCCCACGGGGATCCTCTGGTCTGGGAAAAAAGTCCCAGCTTGCAGCTTCATGAACAGGCCGGTGTTGCGGAAGATGCGTGCGTCATGCACCTTTCCAGACCAGCCAGCGTTAATGTCAGTAAAACGCCCACGGTGATCCACAAGCGCCTGGAGAACCATGGAGAAGTACCCCTTTTGGTTAACGTACTCGTCTGCTAGGTGGGCGGGTGCCAGAATAGGTATATGGGTCCCATCTATCGCCCCTCCACAGTTAGGGAAACCCATTTCTTCAAAGCCAGCCACGATGTCATGCACGTTACCCAGTGTCATGATTTTTCGTAGCAGGATACGATTGATGGCCCTGCACACTTGCATCAGCACAACTCCAACGGTCGACTTTCCAACCCCAAACTGGTTGGCCACCGATCGGTAGCTGTCTGGTGTAGCCAGCTTCCAGATCGCGATAGCCGCCCGCTTCTCCACCGGGAGGGCAGCTCTCAGTCTGGTGTCCTTGCGCCGCAGGGCGAGGGCGTGTTGAGCACACAGTCCCATGAAAGTGGCTTTTCTCATTCGAAAGTTTTGCAGCCACTGCTCGTTGTCCCAGACTTGCATGACGATGCGATCCCACCACTCAGTGCTCGTTTCCCGTGCCCAGAAGTGGCGTTCAACAGCCGTGAGCATGTCCGTTAATGAGACAAGAAGCTTCATGTCAAACGCATTCACCGCTTCGATCTCGTCTTCAGACTCATCACTGTCATCCTGCATGTCAAGGATTAACTCCACTGCACACAGAGATGTGCTGGCGACAGTCGTTAGCATGTTCCTCAGCAGTTCTGGATTCATTGCGGCACACGACAATGGAAGACGGAGCGCGCCTTGCTGAAACCCTTGAAAGATGGCGCCAGAGGTGGAAGGAAACACAGGGATTGCTGGGATATGCCAAAAAGCATCATGAGTAGCTGAAACAGGATGCAGAATGCCCCGCAAGTGACGCCCCCCCACCACAAGGCATTGCGCCAGATCGGGAAGAGGTGTACTGTGGGATACATGCCCTAATGCGCTGCTCTTAATGCCGTATTAAGTGCCGCAAATGTGGCCATGCTATAACGCTGGAGCATCTCAGTGTGGACATACAATAGCGCTATTCATATTACTGTATAAGGGGACCGCTATAACCAATAGCGCTATAATGTTGTAAGTGTAACCATGCCCTTAGTTTGAGTAGGGGCAGAAAAATGAGGACTAATTTCAGGTTTGTTTAGTTTTACGTTTTTGGAATGAAACTCGAAAGAAATCAAATGTGAGGTACTTTTAGGACGGATTGAACTGCTAGAGAACCAACAAATGGACAGGACCTGCCTTTAGTCTATTCATCCAGTCTGTCTGTCATAGCCTGCTAAAAAGTGGATTTAAAATCCTTGAGGCAGAGGGGAGGGAGAAATCTACAACATTGTGTGTTGAGCTTCCTCCAGAGCTTTTGCAAGCCCTTAAAAGTACAAAGATGCGTTGGCCTGTGGAACTAGGCTGAGCACAAGGAAAGAACTTGGTGGCTTGTGCATCCCAGTACAGAAAAACACATGAAAGAAAAAAAATTGGATTTCTTTGATTTTTAGTACATTTCAATACAATATTGAACACAGTGCATCTTAACTCTGAAGCCCCTTGATGGAAGGTTCTTTAAAAGTTACAGTTCTCGTATCCAATTGGGATATTTTGTTTTTTTCCCTACAAATGTGTGGGAGTTCATTCCTTATACATGGGAGAGGCAATAGTTCTGGCTGGAGCTGCACAGAGTGTATGCAGGTTCCATGCAAGCTTCCCACCGTACTGCTCTGGTCCTGCCTCTTTCCCCAGCCACCTTCTTACCCTGCCCCCCACCCCCCTCGCCAGGCACTCACCAGTTGTCCAGAAACGGTACCCAGGACACATAGAAGACGATGGTGACAGGCACTAGGAGGCAGCATCCTGGAGCTGCCTGCCAGCCTCAGTGGAGGAGAGGGACAGAGGGAACTTCTTCCCTCCCTGACAGATAAACAGAGCTCTGGAGAAATTGAGGGTAGACAGCTTGGGGGGGGGAATGTGGGGGCAGTGCCTGCTCAAACAACACCCACGGCTGGCACAGGTTTCTGTGGTAACCAGGTTTTAGTGTCCGGTCACCAGTGTTAACTGGATCCCTGGCAGTGTGTTCCTGAAGCGCGGGGTGATGCAGAAGGCTGCTGGCTGAACTCCTTCCAAGCCACAAGGGCTTGCTTTGTCTTTCTGCTGGCAGGAGTGCTCCAGCAGGGCTACATCACGGCCCCTGTCTGACCAGTAGGGCCTAAAAATAGAAGAGCCTAAGGCTATAGCCTTATTAGCCTAATGGTTAATCCAACCCCAAGTCAAGGGGTGGCAGTCGGGGGCTGGGTGCTCCTGCAGTGAAGGACAGGGCTGCCATTTTAGGTGGCCCCTCTTTCTGTGCTCAAAGACACTGCAGGGGCCTGAGACATGGGAGTACCTCGATCCCTCCTGTTCTCCACCTGTGGCACATCATAGTCCAGTCTCCTGTGAGTCTCTTTCACTTTGGTCCCATTTCAGTTGCTGGGTCAGTGTGCAGGTGCTGGGGTAGGGTTGGTGACCTGTGACGCACTGGAGGTCAGACTAGATGATCTAGTGGTACCTTCTGGCCTTACACTCTATGACTCAGCTTTGCATGTGCATATGGCATCATATCAGACTGACGTCGCCCTCCACAACTGGGAAACAGGGAGTGGAATGTTGGCCAACTCCACCCCATCACCCTCCGGGATGGTCTGAACATCTCACAGTCTTTACTTTATCCTTACCTCACCTCTGAGGTAGGGACGTGCTGCTAACCCCATTTATGAGGGTTTATTGAGGACCAGAAAGATTAAGTGACTTGCCCAAGGTAATGCAGGAAATTTGTGTCAGAGCCAATTTCCTAAATCCCAGGCTAGCACCCTAACCACCAAAAATTCCTGGGTTTGTTTTGCTTTGTTTTCTGGTTTTTGAACTCTTGCATGTCTCAACCTTACAATTTTTCAGCCAGGGAATCAGTTTCATGCCAGATGGAGACATGCCTCTCTATGGGTTAAATCAGGTAGTCAGTGCCCACACCCAAATCCAGACCATTCCACCACAGTATTCACTCGGCACCTGCTGTCCACTGTTAAAACACCTGTCCCATCTCTATCTCATATGAAACACACATCATTGAGCAGGGACCACATAATGCTTGTGATCTGTCCTAACTACTTTAGTCCCTCCTGGCTTCCAACCTACAAAGCCCTAATGGTTTGAGACCTGCCTTCCTATGACAACACCTCTCTCCCATGTAGTGCCGCCACACCTGTGATCAGAGGAGATTCTGAAGCTGGAACTTCTTTGTGTAAATGGAAATCAGGGGAACAGCTGTCAAATGTCCTGGACTTTGAAGCTTGCTTCTCCACTCAGTCCATCAGAGCCAGATTCATTAATCTTCTGTGTTGGCTGGAAAGCCCTAGTCCACGCCTCAGGCTTTGGGATGGAGGTAGGATGAAGATGGATGATAGCACATGGCAGGGGGATGGTAGCTTTCATGGATTCCTAGATTTTAGAGGGACCATTACGGTTATCTAGTCTGACGTGCTGTGTAACTCAAGCCATAGAATTTCACCAGCAGTTCTTTGGGTACTACTATTAAGGAATTACTGATGATTACACCCATATCATTTTTCCTTATACAAATTAATTACAAATATTTTTTGCAATAAAATAAACCCTCTTCCAACTCAATAACGTTTTTATAAATTAATAACATTCCATCGGTGAGCAGAGACAAATCCAGCACTCCTTGGAGGCTGCTTTCCACGCTCCTTCCAACGGGCAGAGTTGTCAGGTTTGTGTTTTCAAAATGAATTGAAAATGAAAAGTGTCATGTATTACTATTCACACATGTGTCCATAGAAAAATGAGACCATGTAGATCTACAGAGAAGTTCAGCTCCTTGGAGAACTGTTGTGAACTACATTCAGGTGTGAGGTATAAAGTAGCCAGAATGCAGAAGGAGGCATCAGAGTGTTGTTTATGGTAAACTGGCATCAATCAGACAAAGCTTTTAACAGGAAAGGGATATATTTCAAAACCAGGAGATTCATGTCTAGGCACATAAAGTCAGATGTACAGTGGGTTACTTTATCCGTATAGCTTCGTCTAAGGGCTTGGTTACGCTTACAGCTTTATAGCGGTTTTGGTTATACCTGCCCTTGTATGCAGCTATAAGGATAGTGCTATAGCGTGGCCACACTGAGACCTGGCAGCGATATAGCATGGCCACATTTTTGGCACTTGCAGTGGCACAGGGAGTGGTGCATTATGGGCAGCTATCCCAGCATTCAGCTAGGTGCAACATGCTTTTCAAACGAGGGGGGTGAGGGGGAACATGTTGTGTGTATGCGGACGGAGATAGCGAGTGGATTTTCGTCCTGCTGAGAGTGTGTCAGCTAATTTCCTTTTAAATACAGAGCCTGCTAGTCTTCTCTGTCTCACAGGCTCACTCCGTATACATTTGCATTGCTGATTAGCCGAGTTAAGAGATAAGGTCAGAAAACGTACTTCTGCATTCCTCCAGAGGAGTTCAAAACAAAGGGAACAGAGGCTTAATAGGCTTAAATGTCTTAGGGGCCTTTCCAGAGATCACTCAAAGCGATGTATTCTTAATACCCATTCACACTGGAGATAATACGGAGCACTCAATATGCTATAGCTGTTAATCCTCTGGGAAGGGAGGATTACCAGGACCGGTATAACTGTGGACTTATAGCGCTCTACGTGCCTCGCCAGTGTGGACAGGTAGGAGGTTATAGTGCTCCTGGCAGCTTTATAGTGCTACAAAGTGCCAGTGTAATCAAGCCCAAACCGAGAAAGAACAAAGAAGGCCTTAGGCCCAGATTTTGATCTCCTTTACATTGGTGTAAATTCAGATTAGCACTATGGAGTAAATCAATATGATTAGTCTGGATTTAGACCAGTGTAATTCAGATCAGTGGGCCCTTATTGGTAGGTAGCTGGGACTGGTTTAAGTGAAACTAAAAAGCAGCCAGCTGTCCCCTGTAGATCCAGATATGGGCTGGCAACAAAAAGATCTTGCACTTTTCATCAGGGTTCACACTCTTACATACAGATACGGCTTTCACCACCTCACAATAGCCTTGTGAGATAGGGCAGTGCTAGTGTCCCAATTTTATAGATGGTGAGCTAAGACACAGGGGGACCAAGTAACATGCCAAAGTTACAGAGGGGCGTGGCAGAGTGGGACTTGAGCCTGGGTCTCTAGTACCCTAGTCAAGAGGCTGGCAATTCTTCCTTCCCTCTACCCAGCTTTCTCTGGGGGCCTGACCCAAATTTCACTGCAATTAATGGCAGGACCTAGCACAACCCCCTGTGGGTGCTGAAGTTCCACCAGTGATCTATGTCTTGTTAATGATTTTCTCCTAGCTACACACAGAATTAAAGGCCTAGGGAAAAACTTGGAGGCTTTTAAAAAAGCCTGGCTTCTTTCTTTCATTCTGATGCTGTTACATGATCCATACTAAACCCCATCTGCAATTCCAGTTTGGGTGCTTTTCTTTCCCATTGTCTGCAGGGAGAGATCTTTGTTAGCCAAAGGATTATTCTTGGAATAATAAAAACTCGCAGCTGGGAAGGCGAGCCTGACTGACTCAGACATTAAAATGCACGGGAAGACACATGAAAAGAAGAGATTGTCTCAACAAGTAGGGCTGAGAAATCTCTCCAGCCTGGCTAACTTTCCGCCATGCAAACCTAACACTCCAAAACAAACACAACTGCTTCCATGCTCGATTGAAAGAAAAAAGGCAAGAGGGTGGAGCAAAACTCTACCTGAAAGAGAGAAGTCTGTGCAGAGGCCTTCAGAACAATGAGAAGATATGGAACACTGCACAGTGTTCAGCCCATGGGAAAACATCTGGATGGGAGGAGAGAGAGACAAAATCCCAGAAACAAAGACACAAGAGAACGCAACCCCCTGCTGGACAGCAAACGTGGGGATCTTGTTTCAGTTTGTGTTATTGTGTATGATCGTTGATGCCTATAAAAATAGAGGCCTAATAGCATTAAAGCTGCAGACTGAACCACATGAATAGTTTGTTTAGGTCCAAAATCACTTAAGTCTATCCCTGGTCAGCAAAGCATGTGCTGAAGTCCTGCTGAAGTCAGTGGGACCTACATATACGCATATGTGTTTTGTTGAGTTGGTTCTACAGTGCTTTTCATCGCAAAGGATCCCAAAACCCTTGGCAGACAATAACATGACAAGACCAATCAAAACATTAAAACACAAACACCACATAATAGACATCAACTATAGTACTCGAGTCTGATCTGGGGAAAGGCTCCACCTCAGCTACCACTGACATCAATGGGAGCTGAGGTCAGCTCCTTGGCCCTTGGACGTTAGGGCTGGGTTTACAAAGGAACCTAAGGGAGTTAGGCACTCACCTTTTAGTGAGACTTGAGCATCTAGCTCCTTTTAGGCTCCTTGGAAAATCCCAGTCTATCTCCAGGCAGATAATGAACTCTTCATGAGAAATATAAATATTTACCCACTGCTACTAACTAATGATTTGGGAAGAAGCCAGGCAAAGAAACCCATGACAGTGTTTTATCTTCCCCACCCACTGACATAAGAAACCACCATATCATATTAAATACTGTGTGATTAAACCAGAAGAGCAGACTGAGGAGCTTCAGTAAATGTAACAAGCTAAAGACAAGACTCAGAATAAGGAGTCAAAATGCCCCAAATAAACAAGATTGTCAGAGTACTGAAGACTAGAATTTGTCTCTACATATCAGGCATATTTCAGAGTCCTTAGCATTGCAAAGCACTTTCGATGTTCAAAGCATAGGTCCCACTGATTTCAGTTAGAGCTGTCAGTGGTCAGAACTTCTGCAAATCAGACCTCAGGGTCTCTCAAGTTGGGCACTGAGAAAATGAAGCACACACATTTAGTGGCCACATGTGAAAAGAATCCAGAATCCAGTGTTCTATGTCAGCTTTCAAATATCTAAAACACAAGACTATCTTCTCTCTCCCTTCAATCTTCCTCCAACACACTTTCCAACTTCTGCAATAGATCAGGCAGGGATCCTACGGACAACAACCTCCTTTGTTTCATCCCCAGAGCACTGTTATTCCTGTGCACAGAATGAAGCAGGGGTCCAGTAGAGAAACCAGTATGTGATCCTTTAATTAAAGCTTGCAACATAATGCACACATGAGGGGTCTAGCTTTGGATGCTTGAATTTGCAAATTTAACATTCTTTTAACGTAGCTTTTTGTGTATAATGTTGCTACATGGATCTAACTAAAATGCTAATTCAGCTTTAGGGTCGAGATATTAAAATGAAACACCCATTTCATTTTAATGGTGAGGTTAAGGTCCTCTGGTCGATCATGCATATGGATTTATACATGAACAGCCACATAGCGCTGAGAAATGGAAGACACTTGAGAGAAGTGTAGTCTGCTAGTTCAGGCACTGGACTGGAACTTGGGAGACCTGGGTGCTAGTCCCAGCTCTCCCCCTAACCTGTTGTGTGGCTCTGGGGTTTTGGCCCCCTTGTCTAGTTAGATTATAAGCTCTCCAGGCAGGGACCATGTCATTTTGTAAGTGTGGATAGCATCTAGCACAGTGAGGCCCTGAGCTTGGAGGAAGGGGAAGCTTCTAGACACTCCTGTACAACAAATCACTAATAACACCACCGGTGCATAGGTGCTGGAGTGGGGGTGGTGGCACTCTCCTTGGCTTGAAGTGGTTTCCATTATATACAGGGTTTACAGTTTGGTTCAATGGCTCTCAGCACCCTCTGACGTTCCCCGGTGTTATCCGGACTGGTGATCTGTTAGGTCACTCCAATCCATGACTCTGGTAGCCAGCCTGACCCTGCCCTGCTGTGAGAACCTCCATTCCCGGGCTGTTCACACACAGCCTCTGGCATGTAAGCTGCTCCCAATTACATGAATGAGCACTTTTGGCCAGCCGCTGCTTGTACAACTGAATGACACTAGCCAATATCTCCAGTCCCGGACACAACCCTAGGACCTCTGTCTTGCAGTGTCCAGTTATGCCCGCTGGATGCTGTAAGCTTCTATGAGTTCATCAGTTTAACAAAGAAATTGATATGCACCAGGCTTGTTATCCCAAGGGGAGTCTCTGACATGTTTCCAACCAATGCACTACTTCAGGTAGAATAAACAAACACATATTTTAACTACAAAAGATAGATTTTGGTGAGTATAAGTCAAAGCATAAGAAGTCAGATTTGGTCAAATGAAATAAAAAGAAAAACACATTCTAAGCTGATCTTAACACTTTCAATATCCTTACAAACATAGATGCCTCTCACCACAGGCTGGCTGGTTGCCCTTCCACCAGGCTCACCCCTTTTGATCTGTGCTTCAGTTACATGGTGGTGGTGGTCAGTGAGAAAGTGCTTAGTATATTACAAGAGGTATATTTTACTGTAATGATTCAATGCTGTGTGTGAACTAACAGTCATGCATCTGTGTATTGTTTCTTGTGCTTCTGCAGATGTGGTCTTCAGGGGAACCCCCTACGCACTGGCAGAGCGCCTCCACCAGGTAAGTGACCATGATGACCATGATGGAGTAAGCAGGACATGTTCTGGGAGGCGCTGCGATTCTCTAATGCAGAAAAAAGGGAATGCAGGGAGTGGAGAGAAATGGAAAGGCAGGACAGAAAAGAAAATCAGCAGATCATTCAAAAGGCCACTGAGTGGATGATAAAAGTAACAAAGGAGCAGAGATGCTGAAGTCCCTAATCACACTACAGTCAGAACAGATGTATGCATGCTCCCATCCCTGCAAACCCTACAGAACTGTTTTTCCATGCTGTCCCCCAATTCCTCCCACATATTCCTTTCAAGTTTCCAGAACTTCTCAGTTTCCACTTCACTCCACCCCTCCATACAGCTTCTAAAATGATAGCTGGACTTATGCACTGCTATGATAGTCTGTCCTTCACTGATACCTCCCTTCCTACCAAGCCTTTATGTGTGTGTTAACTGATATGTAATAAAAACAAGGTAACTAATTTTTATGTGTGTTCTACAGATTGTGATAGCAGCTGGCAGTAAAACATATAAGGTAGTTAAATCATTTGCTTACTGAAAACCTAGTCAAGGGATCATCACAAGTGCTTCCTAACAAAACTCGATTTAATGAAATGTGGCAGGTTGCTGCATAGAAATATACATCACTAGTTCTCATTCTCAAAATGTTGCCTCAAAGCCTCCCTGATTCGAATCCCTCCCCCTACCGTGTCCCTCTAAAAGCCCTGGTATCGAGCTGCTCCAAATCAGCAGCCAGGTTATCGGCCTCAGCACTCCACCCCTGAGCAAACTTTTCAACCCTTAGCTTCACAAATATTATATCATGTACAACAGGCGGCTATGACCATGGGAATATTTTCCTCATTGAGGTCTAACCTGCCATAAAGGCATCGCCAGTGTGCCCCTAATCTGCCAAATACACATTCCATGGCCATCCTGCTCCTACTCAGCCTACTGTTGAAGCGCTCCTTGCTGCTGTCCAGGTTTCGCATGTAAGGCTTCATGAGCCATGGGAGTAAGGAGTAAGCTGGGTCTTTCAGGATCATTATGGGTATTTCAACATCCACCACAGGAATCTTCCGGTCTGGAAAGAAAGTTCCTCCTTGCAGCTTTCTATACAGGCCAGTGTTCCTGAAGACGCATGCATCGTGCACCTTCCTGGACCGCCACTGGCTTAGGTCAGTGAAACACCAGTGATGATCCTCCAGAACCTGCAATAGAGAAGTACCCCTTTCTCTAGATGTACTCTGTTGCAAGGTGGTCTGGTGCCAAAATTGGGGTCTGTGTTCCAACTATTGCCCCTCCACAATTAGGGAAGCCCATTTCTGCAAAGCCATCCACTATTTCACACACATTGCCAAGAGTCGTGGTCCTGCACAGCAGGATGTGATTAACGGCCCTGCACACTTGCGTTAACGCACAGCCCACTGGTCGACTTCCCGATTCTGAACTGATTCGCAACTGACTGATAGCAGTCAGGAATTGCCAGCTTCCACACTGTGACCACCATGCACTTCTCCACCAAGAGAGCAGGTCTCGTTTTGGTGTCCTTGTGCTGCAGCGTTGGGGCGAGCTCTGCCCAAAGTTCCAGGAAGGTGACTTTCTGCATTGGAAAGTTCTGTAGCCACTGCTCATCAACCCAGACCTGAATCACGATGCGATCACACCACTCAGGGCTCATTTCCCAAGCCCAAAAGTGATGGTCCACCATGTGCAACTGCTCTGTGAATGCCAAAAGTAATCTGGTGTTGCTTCTATCCATGGCACACAGCAGGTCAGGTAACTCTACTCCTGTTCAGATCTGAACCTCATGATAAATTGCATAGCCATCCGCAATGTGTTAAAGACAAGTTAACAAAGCAGTAGAGACCAGTGCGAAATCCATCCTTTCAGACAGAGATGGTAGGTGCATGGTAAACAGGGGCCATTAAAAAATGCTGCAAACCACATAGCTACCCACAGTGCACTGCTCTTATTGTCGATGCTAGAGCACCAAGTGTGGACACTCTCTTCTGACAGAAGGAGTGTAGTGTGAACATACAACAGCAATGTTATTATAGCGCTTTTTGACTATCAACATAACTTTTGTTGACAAAACTCTGTAGTGCAGATGAGGTGTTAGACATGATACAACAAGCTAGCTAGAAAGGAATCTCAGCAAATGCGATGCACTGGCGGGTACAGAGAGGGCTGTGTGTGTATCGCTCATGGCAGAATGCACACTTCCCTGCTGGAAGCTAGCCCTTTCCCTTTGTCCCAAAGACAGCCCCTCCCTGTCCACGCCATCTGTAGTGCACTTTCAAATCCACCTCCTAAAGCTCTCATGCCTGAAACTGGTCAGCAACTTTCCAATGGAACAGTTGTCTATTAAGAAATGCTGATTTGTCAGAAAGGAAACGTTTGGTGGGAACGTGTCAACTTTGTCACATCTTCTGACAGAAACCAGGCAGGTTCCAAGGAAAACTAGCCTGGTTTCCTGCCCTGCAGGCTGTCACAGAGACGGGATCCTAGAAGTCCCGGCTCAAGTCAAGCTTGGACTCTCAGGGCTACCAGGTGCCCTGCCATGCACCCAGGATCCTGGCCCTTTTAGAGCAGTCGCTGAAACAGGCCTTTTTGCTGATTAGCCAGGAGCAATGGCTACCCTGCTGTGGGCCAAACAAGGGGAGCTTTCTGATTGGTGGACCAGGAACTGGGCCAACATTCAAATGCAGAGGTTCCTATGGAACTGGGTGGCATCACTGATATTGTGTCAATTGCTTTATTGTTTTCAAAGCTCAGCTTAATAAATTCCCATATTCTGTGGAGCTCACACATCTCTGCAGCAATTACAGTTCTACGCAGCCCTGCAGAGTAGGGCAGCATAGAAATCTGGGGTGGGATTTTCATTCAGAGTCTAATAGAGATATGTTGTGCCCAGATTGCCATGGGAGGTGGGCGCCCAACTGTAGCTTTGAAAACCCTCCCCGCAATGTCTTTTCACAGAATACTGGCCTAGTGAGCTGCAGAATACACAGTGCAGACACGTACCACAAACAATCTTTGCTCTCACCTGCCATGACACATTCTCTTACTCTTTGCAGGATCAGTTTGGAGTCTGATCAGATAAACTGCACAGTCAGAGCTCTGCTTTTGTGGAAAGGTCACAATAACATTCCTTTTTATTAGTCTGGTGCTTTCTCTCCTCTTCCCCCCACTCTCCTTTGCCCCCCATGTGGCAGTTCAACATTACATGGCTTGTAAATGATTCATTCCAGGTTGTATTTACTTGGGAGATAGTTCACACTGTGAACTTGTCTTACCTCATGGGACTGCCTTCCTGGGTTGAAAATTAGCTAATGGCAGGAAAAGAGAGCTTCTCCATGCTCTGCAGGTGAAAGGTGAACCAGGCAGGGATCAGTTATACTGATGATCCAGCATTTTCTTCTGTTTCTGCCCAAGCCTTTATGATGACTTTGCAGCACTTTTGCTACTGCGCAGGGCAGGGGGCCCCAGAAAGGTCTTGTGAGTAAGGTGCTGGTCTCTGGCACGGTCAGGCACTGAACTGTGATTCCTGGTATGAAATTCCTTGTGTGACACAGGGCAAGTCATTTAATTTCTGCTTGTGAGTCAGTCACCTTCATCGAGCTCTGCTGAGTCACATTAGTGGAGGATCTGGCCTGCCCTCTTTAGGATAGGACAGAAAAGCTAGATGCTAACCACTTCTGGTGTTAAATATCCCATCACCCAAGAAAGAGAGTTTTAGTAACCCTGCCCACCAGCCAAACTCCACCTTGGATGATTTTATCCTGCCTACCTAGGATATCTTTCCCATGCCATTTCAATGAGCTGTATATTATTCTTCACTTCCCATCCTCCTGTATGATTATGTAGCATCTGTTTCATTTCCTCCCAGAGGTGGCTGCATTTCAGTGGTGGGTTGCAGGAAGCAACAACAATGTATGTGTGGCCTATGGCTCTCTATAGCACCTTACTGTTTGTGAAACATGTCCTAACCAGTTACTAATGCTTAGATATATTAATGGATTTAAAATAAAATGTGGTTTGAACCAACTGAAACCACAGGGTTCAAATCTCCTCTCCCTTATGTGGGGGGTAAACCAGGAGTGACTCCATTTAAATGAGCCCAGTTACACTGGGGTAAACTCAGTGTGAAAGGTGACTCAAACCCAGAATATTTGGCTGGGAATAAAGAATCCACAAAGGCAGAGTCTGTTCTATATGACAGAGCTTCACAGCAGCCTGCTAGCTAGGAAAGGAATTTGGGATCATGGGAAAAATATCTCTGAAATGTTTGAGCAGCCCAGAGCTTGGGTGAAAGAAGCAGCAAACATGATGCTGGATTGCATTCCTAGAGCAGCCAAGTATCAATGAAACACTTGGTATAGTTGCTCTAGAACAGCGGTTCTCAAACGGTGGATTGAGACCAATGTTCCCTCTAATTTTTTCCATCCATGTGCAGAATACATTTTGTTATGTGCACCTAGGTATGTTCCTATCTGCGCCACCAGTAGAAACAAAAAAAACGAGATATAATATATATTTTTAAAAAGTTGCCTTAGGTGTAATTACTCCAGCCAGGACAGGTTAGTCATTGTAGAACTCACTATTCAAAGAATTAAATTAAGTGTAAGAGAAATAAAAATGATGAAATGCATAGACCAGTCAAAACACTCAAATAACACTTTGAAAGAAGAAAATTACAGTGAATAATGGGCATTGCAGGAAATACCAAGAAGGGAGGTGAGTGTGAAAGAGACAGACCATGCAAGAGACACAGAGACAGTGTGTGTGATACAGACAGTGTGTGTGCTGGCTGCTGGGGAAAGCCGAGTGCTATCTCTTTAAGACGCTCACCGAAAGCTCTCCTGCTCTGTCCTGCGCCCTGTTGTCTCCCCTTCCCCAGCTCTGCAGAGATGGGGTACATGGGTGGAGGAGGGGGAGAGTGTGTGTGTCTGTGCGTGTGTGTGTGTGTGTGTGTGTGTGAGAGAGAGAGAGAGAGAGAGAGAGAGACTAAGTGAGCTGGCTACTGGGGACATCGCAGAAACAGTGCACTGTCTCTTTAAGAAAGGCACTCAGTCACTACATTCAGACCTCAGCAGCTTCCAGTCTTTCTGAGCCAGGATGTCCCCTTTGCCCTGCTCTGCAGAGATGGGGAACAGGGGTGGTGGAGGGAGGGGGACACCCTGACAACAGCCCCTTTCTCCCTCCCCCAACTCCCGCTCTGCACAGCCAGCAGGAGGGTCCTGGGAGGGCCTATTTTAATAGGGTTGCCAGGGCTGACTTAGACTTACTGGGGCCTGTGGCCAAAGCTGAAGGCCGAGTCCCAGTGCCTGTGGCTGAAGCCCTTCATGACGGGGAACTGGTTACAGACCCCTTGCCTCGGGCTGTAATCCCTTGGGCTTCAGTTTTGGCCCCTCTTCCCAGAGCAGTGGGGCTCGGGTTTTGGTCCCCAGACTCGGGGTGGCAGGGCTCGAGTGGCTCAGGATTTGGTCCCCCCTTCGTGGGGTCATGTAGTAATTTTTGTTGTCCGAAGCGGGTTGTGGTTCAATAAAGTTTGAGGACCCTGGTTCTAGACAACACTGGAACACAGTTGGCTCGTCAGGGGTGGTTTTCATTGCCCCCTCTGGACTGTGGGTATGGCAGCATGTCCACAAAGGGGATGGAAGGGACTTTTGAGAGTTGTCTTGATTTGCAGCAGGTCAGAATCAGGCGCAGTGAGACGAGCATCAAGCCTGGGGTGGAGGAGGCTGTTCAGAGTGAAGGAAGTCCTGGGCTGTATGTTCGGGCTAGATCCCCCAGCTGTAGCCCCGGAAGCCGTGAAGGGAGTCGAGCCAGAATCAGAGCTCTTTTATTGTTGTTAGTGAACCAGGGAGAGCAACTTGCTGCATCCAAACAGGGATGCAGATTGGCACCCCACATGCACAAGGGGTGAGCACTGGCAGGGACTGCATCGACCTGAGGTACCTACTTGAAGACAGTCCCTCCAGATCTCCCCCTGAGGTGGGGCGGCCCGGCACAGCCAACTCTCCTGGGTGCTGGCGTAAAAGCTCCAATCCATCCTCCTGTGTTTTGATCCACCACTGAAGACAGACAGCTCCCTAAGTGAGTCCTGCTCCAACACTACTGGCTCTAAACACTCCACTGCACACCTGATTCTCCTGAGAGGGAGCATGAGCCACGTGTGACAGGTGTTGTCATGTCACTCACTGCATGGCTGGAAGGTGCTCAGATCTGACGGTGACCAGGGCATGATAAGACCCTGCATGGGGCAGACAGCTTGAAAAATTACATAGGGGGTGTTTTGTGCAGGGATCGGCATCTTGGCTTCCCACTGGGCTGTTATCATTCCAGTCACGGGGCACGGGCTTGAGCTCTGTGCTCCCTGCACTTCCTGACGCCCACGTCAAACACAGATGGATAAAGAGATGATTGTCCGAGGCAGCCCCACTTTCCCTCCCACTGAATTGTGCACCACTTAGCATCATGCGTTGTGTTTTCTCAGCTGCGACCGTTTCCATGTCCGGTGGTGTTCCCCTACCAGACAGGATCATGGGAAGGTTTCCCCTGCAAGGGACTGCAGCTATTTAAAGACACAAGTAACGCCGATAAAGGCGTTTTCCCCATATCAGCCCTGGGTCGGTAAATCGACTGTTAGAAAGAGTTGTGATCAGGAAATGCAAGAGTTTGTTTAAGGGGCCATTTCGGTGGCATCACTTTAAATGTAAATAAGGCTTACATAACACTGTGCTAGGATCACTGCTGTGAAAGGCAGTGTGGCCCAGTGGATAAGGCACTAGACTAGGACTCAGGAGAGCTGGATTCTGGTCCCATGCATGCTGCTAGACTGCAAGTTATGTATCTGTGCCTCAGTTTCCCCTGTCTGCTTAGACTGTAAGATCTTTAGGTCAGGGACTCTCTCTTACTATGGGTACAGCTATCCTGCAATCACAGGATGTCCCTGTAGTTTGCACAGATATACCTGTGCTCACTGTAATCTAGTTATCTTGGGTCCCAGAGCAATGAAGTCACAGCAGCATGGGCTGGCCTGGGGTATAATTACCAGGGTCCTGTGCAGACTTGCACAGTTCATGCTGAAACCCTCTCTGCACTAGGACCCTGAGGTAGCTAGGTTAAAGTAAGCTCAGGTATGTCTACACAAGCTACAGTCACTCTACTTCTCGCAGTCCCCATTGGACTGGAGCGGCAAACCGCAGCCATTGGGAGCTGCGATCGGCCGAATCCGTGGATGCGGCAGGTAAACAAACCAGCTGGGCCCACCAAGGGTGCTTACCATGGGGGGCCACCTGCCAAGGTTGCTGATCCCTGGTGTATCGCATGGGCCCTGATCTGGGGTGGGCTTTGGGCTCTCTGTAATACTGCACACAGAGGGACCAGGGATCACTCCTGTATTCCGACAGCATTCCCAGGGGAATATGGGAGCAAGTACAATCCCCTTTGAAATGCTGTCATCCCTCAGCTGGTTGGCACTGGCCGTCCATACCAGGCGGCTTTCTCACATGGCGCTACCCACCTTTTGGTACCTGCTGCTCCCTAAAGCCTCCCCAAGCCAAGCCAGGGGCAGGCGGGGACTGGTTTGCAGCCAGCCTTCCTGTCATGGCAGCCTTTCCATGCTGGCAGACCACTGCCAGGGCCTATGCCAGCATTAGTCAGCTCCTTGGGTGAAGTTGAGCTCTTACACTGGATAGGACGGGACACAGGGACACAGGGCCCTGGTAACCGGCCTCTCCCCTTACACAGCTGCTCAGAGGAAGAGTGAGTTAGAGCCAGCCAGAAAATGGGGGGTGGGCTGGGGGTGTTTGTGTGGAAAATTTTCAACTCTTTGTCCCACAACAGAATCTTTTTGACCCTGAACTGGTGACAGGATACGGGACCAGATGGCCCCTGGGTGGGATCCAGTCTGGCCACTCCTCTGTCTGTGCTGTTTTGCCAAAAACTCATTTTCCCATCCAGAAAAACCAAAAGTTCCGCTGGGAAACATTCGCCCAGCTCTAGTACTAATGTCTGCTTGGCAGGTCAGATTGGTGGTAGCACAGTGCTGCATGATTTCCACCTCTCCGAGGCGCGCATCGGGGTGCCAGCATCGGCAGCATATTAGGGAAGACCGAATGTCAGTGTTTAAGGGAGGACATTCTTGTGTGCTGGGGTGAGAGCTTCTTCGACACTGCCACCGTGATGGGTGTCAATGTGATTGAAACATCTCTTTCTCTTCCTTTTTATTGCTTACGTTGTTGTGAAGAAAACACGTGAGCAGCCTTAACGCTACGTCATTATGTGTTTTTCCTTTGGGAATCAGAGTGCGCCAGATGTCCAGTGCCCACCACTGGAGCCATACGTTCAAGCCAGCTCAGCTCCCCTTTAGACATGTAACTAAGGGTCAGATTTTTGAAAGCAAGCAGCATTCAACATCCTGAGCTCTTCTGAAAATCTCTCCTCTTCTCTTGGTGCCTCAACAGGAACTCCGCTCTTCTGAAAATCTGACCCCTTGAGCCTGAAGACATTCCAGATACTTTACAGAGCACAGAAAAGACATGGAGGGAAATTTTCAGAAACACCTTGATGACTGAGGCTCCTCAGACACTCAGGTGCTTTGAAAAATTTTGTCCATATCCTCTGCCCAGAAGAACTTACCACCCCTTGCAATTCACAGAGAATACACTCTGGAGACTCTTTAGGCATCGGTTCCCACAGTCATTACCTAGGCAAAGTTCCCCTTCTCTTCAAGAACTTCGACTGTTTTCAATATGAGTTTTATGGACTTAGAGGTCGGGTCCTCTGCCATCAAAACCAGCCCCTTGGGCTCATAAGAACAGACCTCATACTACATTTTCCACTATATTTATTTGGCTTGAGATCATCTAATGTTTATGCAGTAATTACTTCACTAGGCAAAATAGCTCCACTGCCTGACAGTCCTTGCTCTCAGGAAATCGTTTCTAATGGCCAGGCTAAATTTAATCCTCCTTCCTTGTTTTATCAACAAACACCAGTGTAAACAGTCCTTTCCCATCATTTATGGTTCCACATATTAAGAAATCATACAGCATTGGCTGCAGTTAGGTGTTGTTTCTGCAGGTCAAACAACAAAGTTGTAAAGTTATTAAATATGTGAGTCACAGTCTCAAATACTTGCGTCATTTGGGTTAAATTTGTTTGAATGCCTTCAGCTGACCCTGGGTGGGGACCAGAACTGCAGTATCACCCACTCCAAATGTTCAAAAATCAGGACTCATCCCCCTACATCTTCTCCCCCAAAAATCATGGCTTAAAAATCATGAGATTTTGTAAAAACAATACATAGAATCATTTTTTGCAACAGCGTTACACTATTTTTGTATTTTGCATTTTTTGCAACAGCGTTACACTGTTGACTCATATTTAGCTTGTGATCCACTATGAGCCCCAGATCCCTTTCTGAGTTCTTCCTCTTTGCCTTTTAGTTTCAGAGCCTTTCGGATGCTCTTGGGTCATATACTTAAGCCTTTCTCTGCAACGATGACGGTGAGAAATGTTATTTTGCTAATGACAGTTAAGTCTCGTGTAATTACCTGACTCCAGGAGCAGGGGCTTTGTGTTAAACATCAAATATCGAGAGAGCACTAAAATCACGAGTGGGCAATGCTGGAACTGAGTGCAGCTTTAGGGGATGTTGGTAACTGAGCAGAGTGGTCCTCGATTCCAGGACTGAATGATCATCTAGTCTGACTATATCACATGCTTTATCCTGCAAGCACTTTCTACCAAGACTTCTCCTTTAAAGACTGAGTGACCTACAGGGACATTTCCCAGGTAACCCCAGAACTGGGAGGCCCTCCAAGAGTCCCCCAAGCAGGGGCAGAATAAGCCGACGTTCAAGTCCTGCTTTTGATGGAAAGTAAATAAATCCCACTCCTACCTTTTCCCATGGTGGGGTCGGCAGCTCATGTCTATCAAGAGCAATCCTGTGTATTCATTCCCAGCAGATAAACAAACTCTCAAGCCCATAGGGTGATCAGATGTCCGGATTTTAACGGGACAGTCCCAATTTTTGAGTCTTTTTCTTATATAGGCTCCTACTACCCCCCACCCAGTCCCGATTTTTCACATTTGCAGTCTGGTCACCCTACTGAAACCCATCTAAGAAAGCTGTCAATGGCTAGGCATGACACACGTATTTTTTGCACGACATCCCTATATAATAGGCCAGGGACAACAGCTCTCTGGCCTCAAAATCTCAGCTCATCAGTACTTTGAAAATATGGTTCTGCTCTTGCTACTGCATGACTTCTGGCCCCCCAGCCAGTATCTCTCTCTTGTCTGCCTGTAGTTGGATGGCCTTTTGCGTAGCCTCTTTAATTTCAATCAGTTTTGCTATTGAAACTGGGAAATAGTGCAGCATCCTAATGGATTCATTGTCCTGATCCCCTGCCCCCATCTTTGCTGAGGTTGGGTATATTTGCCCAGCTCAGGGTATCACCTTACATGAGTTGTCATCCTGGATAACATGTGTTCCTACCTGATAACACTGATGTTGCATCAATATTCACTCTAATCCCTTTGGAGCACTAAGAAGGGCTTTGCCATGACTGCCTTTAGGGGGTTGTGGTCTGATTGTACTGGGTACCACAACTGTACTGATGGAGTTGCTTCACTCCAAAACCAGCCAGATGCCCTGTTTCTATTAGGACGTACCTCTGGTCAGTATGTGTCAGGGCTCTGCTAACGTAAGTGACTGGCTGCTCCTGCCAAAGAACTCCACCCCGCCTTTCTCTGATCTGATGCATCACTCTGGTGCTTCAGTGGCTCTATGGCCTGGCAGTGCTTCCAGATGGGGGCATCAGTTATAATTTCTTTCAGTGTATCAATCACTTGCTGTTGGGACCTTCCCAATTCCACTCAAAATCCTGCCTTCTGAGCTGAGATATGGATTCTGCTACTGCAGCCAGGTGTGGACAGAAAATGCATTGTTCCTGTAAAGCGCTGTATCCCTTGCACGTTCACTGGAGCTGGCATGTCTCTCACTGCCTTGATCTTGTTGGGATTTGTTTTCAGTCCCTCAGCTATGAGCAGATGCCCAATGTATGTCACTCCTGCTGTCTGAGTCATTTTTCCTGGGTTGAGTTTTATGTTCATATCCCTGCATCACTGCACAAAAGTTTATAGTTTTCTCCCATGGTCTCATAAGAATGGCCATACTGGGTCAGACCAAAGGTCCATCTGGCCCAGTATCCTGTCTTCTGACCATGGCCAATGGCAGGTGCCCTGAAAGGACTGAACAGAACAGGTAATCATTAAGTGATCCATCCCCTGTCGCCCATTCCCAGCTTCTGACAAACAGAGGGTAGGGACACCATCCCGTCTCTCTCAGTTTCTGTATCACTGTGCCTTTTACCTACAATGAGGATACCATTCGCAGTGATATTCACCTCAGGGAATCCTTCCACAGGCCCTCTGACAACAGTTCTACTGATCCTCATGATGCAGGTCCCACCACCACAGTGGCTGTCGAAACTGGGTACCTAGGATGTGGAAACTGCCCTCCTTAAATGTCTGCCTCAACTAAGCCCTGCAGCACCGGGGCTGGGAGCCACAGTGAGGGTGCTCTGGGCTCCTGCAGGGAGGGGGAAGCAGAAGGGGAGGGGCTGGGGGTTAACCTCTCACAATGGCTGGTGGTCTAGCCTCCCCCAGGGGCCGTCCATGAAGCCAGGAATTCAAGAGCAAGGAGCCAATCATGAGCCATGGGCTGCTGTCCATCAAACCCTTGTGGCGAGACTTCCCATGGTCTGCGTCCTCCGCAGGTAAGGGGAAGTGGAGCACAGCCTGGTTAGAGCAGCCGCTGGGGTTGGCCTGGTGATACTCACTGCCTGGGATCTCTACAGGCCTGCGCTCTAGACCGGTGGGGTCTTACAGCTGCAGTCTCCCTGTGCAAACCTCCTGCTGATGCTGGCGTGAGTGTCCCCACAGCAAACAGTGGGGAGCAGAGAGCCATGAACATACACTCCTGCCCATGTGCCATAATTAAACATGGAATTTGCCCTCCTCCCCTGACTGAGTTTGATGACCATGTTACATGGCATGAAAAAGCTGAGTCTGAAAATTCTCCCTCTCCCTCTCACCTCCAGCTCCAGGCCCGAGTTCCAGCCTGAGCTGCACCTTCAAAGTGCTGCCCACACAGCTATTTTTAAAGCACTAGCACAAGCCCTGCTAGCCTGAGTCTATTAACCCAGGCTGGGAAGCTCGCCGCGTGGCCTTGCCTAACAGCCTGATCCATAGCTACTTGGATCCGTCCATCCGCACGCCCGGTCTGCTTCTGCCCAGCCACAGGAAGGCTAGCAACAATCTAGCCCTAACTTAGCCTCATGGCTACTATTTAAGGAAGGCACCATATATATTTATAGACAAGAGTCTGGACTGGAGTCCCATATGCTAGTCAATCCCATCTGGGGTGCCCAATCCTCAGGTAGGTGACAAGAAGCAGTGGCCAGGGGCCACAGGAAGTCCCACATGGGCTACACAACATTGGGGCACTGGAACCCGGCGGGTGAGGGAGGGAGGGCAGGGGGCCATGGCTTCCCCCACTTTTTACTGGCCATAAGGGCGAGCGACAGGGGGAGGGGATAAAGAGGAGGGGACAGGGTGTTGGGAAGAATTGGGAGCACAGGAATGAGGCCCCGAGGGAAGGGGCAGCATGAGGGCTGGGCCACAGTTCAGGCATCTATGACCCCCACCCCCTTTTAGGGCACTTCTATCACTCCTGCCCAACATCCAGGGGATTCAAGAGGAGCCCAACTGCCCCACTTCTGTATATAGGGCCACGGTATCCCTGGAGCTACTGGAGGTAAACAGGTGGAGGTGCAGCATTCTTCTTCCATTGCACATCCCGTGCAAGAGCCAAGGACAGCTGCAATCCTTACCCTCAGGGGCTGTCCCCATTAGGGATAGAGCGGGAGGGGAGTTACCTAATCGTAAAGTAAGAGGGAGGAGGCGGGACTGTTGAGATGTCTCAATTTAATTTAGGCTGTAATCCCTTGGGGGCAGGGACCCTCTTTTTGTTCTATGTTTGTACAGCACCTAGCGCAATGGGGTCCTGGTTCATGACAGGTTTGTCCCGCCCCTTCTAGATCAGAGAGAGGCCACACCACTGCACTATGTCCTTGGAGTCACTGCTTAGTCTCAGGGGGATTAGCAGCCCAGGTGTTAGTCTCCTTGTGGGTGAAACCCCAAACAATCTATAAGCTCTGACCCTCAGGCAGGGCAGAGCAGTCTATCACCTGATGTCTTGGCTCAGGCAGATGGCAGACAAGCGCAGGCCTTTTGGCCAATGGTGGAGAGGCTGCCACCCCAGGAGTGGGGTGGCAGAGGGTAGGGGGTCCCAGGACGACCCGACTCTACTGCGTTCCAGCCCAGGGCTCTAACGGTGGCAGAATGATCCACCTTCAGGTCGGCGGGAAATCCAGCCGCAGCGCATAATCGTGTTTCAAACAGCACTACAGCCAGACTGGAATCAGCTACTCCTGGGCCACGTCTTCTCCTCCCCTCAGAGTGACCTGGATCAATGGCTGTCCTCTGTCATCCCAGGTAAATGGACAGTAGCAGTCCCAGAAGCTCCCCTGTGGATACAGGCTCCTTCAGGAGCAGGGAGTCTCTTGGCTCAGCAGCAAAGTCAGCAGCCTGGAGTGAGCAGGATGCATCTGTCTCCCTCACTGCCTTGGCCCCAACTGAGCTAGAGGCCCCACTTTTTATACTTTCTGTCCCATCCAACCACTTCCGGCAGGAAGGGTGAGGCAGGTCTGGCTCTGCTCACCTGGGCACAGAGGGTGGTTCCTCCCTTTCTGGGCCAGAGGGAGGCCAAACCACCTCACTACAGGTTCCTAGGCTCAATGCAAACAATAAATGCACCAGGAAGTTGTAGGCTTCCACAGGATGGTGTAGCAGGTGCACCCACAGGGAGGGATTGCGTCTAAGTTGGCCAGCAGAACCCTTCTTACAGGTGGTGGCACACATGAAGGAGACGTACCCCCCCCCTTGACACCCAGAGCGAGGGAGGAGTTTTCAGCATTGGCAGATAAAGAAAAAGCCATTTTCGTCTGTGATCTGAGCATGGGCACGTAATACAGAACCCCCTGGGAGACAGGAAACACAGAGTCCTGTGATGCCCCTTTTTAACAGAGTCATTTTCAAAGGCAGAGCTGCACTCTCAAACAGAGAGGTTGTTCTGGGAAAATAAGGACTTCGCTGCATGGGAGGAGGGGGAAGGGAATGGTGTGGTCTCCATTGCAGAAGTGCTAGCCAGGCTGAGAATTAGCTGGATCCCCAGGGAAAAGTACATTGTGATAGGCCTTTTCGTAAAGTTGAGGTCTGATTATTCTTCACTGCTAAAGCTATACTCAAAACATCAGTTTCCCTGTCGCACAGCAGTTTTGTGATCAAAAGGAATTGAAAAGGAGAAAAATGTGAAGTCTGAATGCCTCGGGGTTTGTTCTCTTAAGTGCTCTGGAACGGATGGCACATGATGCACATATGGTTTCAATGTGATCAGACTTCCAATATCATTTTTCTTGATGTATCTGCCCACCAGCCATTTCCTTGAAGATAGGATATTTAATAAGATTCCCAGACAGAAATGGACCCCATAGTCACTAAATAAATACAGCTTTTTTGTTTTTGAAAAAAAAAAAGCACGTGGGCTTTTGTTTCTCTGAGTGAGGTGAGATTTAGTTAGGTGACATTGCAGACTTCCCCAAATGCCTCATGAAAAATTACTCAAGTGGGAGTGACGAGATGGATCAGGAATATACAAATCCCAAGTGAGGAGCTTGGTCTAGGTTATGCAAGATAGTCTTGCAAAGATGAAGTGTTGTTGTTATTTGTATTGTGGTAAAGGTTGAGTGGCCCTGATCAAGATCAGGTCTTCATTGTAATAGGTGCTGTACAAACACAGACTAAAAAAAGCAGTCCCTTCCCCCAAAAGCTCATGATCTAAATAGATAATGTAGACAAAGGGTGGCAAAAGAACATATTATAATACCAATTGTGCAGAGGGGAAACTGAGGCCCAAAGAGATTATGTTTTATGGCTAAGATAAAATGGGAAGTCTGGGGCAGAACTAGGAATTGAATCCAGATCTTCTGAGGGAGACTGCTTACTCCTTGCTGTACAGACATTTCATGGTAAAACCCACAGCAGGCAGCTCAGTTCCTCTCATGAAATTCCCTCCAAATTATTCCATCAGGGTGAAGGTGAGGCTTTAACTTCTCCATGGAAACAGCAGTGGATCTGGCTCCCAGAACTTCGAAGATTCCCTTAGATCTGTGCAGATCACTGGTGATCTACCAGCAGTCAGGGCTATCTCCTCCCTGGCCCTGGGGCAGTCAGTCCCTAACTTCCTAGGGAATATGTTGGGATTGCACCACAGTAACAGAGTAGAACTTGGCACCAAATATTTAATGGGGACATAGAATGTTCATACCAGAGCAAAGCAATGGTCCATCTACTCCAGTATCCTTGATGGTATCCCACTGGCTCCGGAGGGGCCAGCATTAGATGCTTCAGAGGAAAGTGCAAACATTGCCATTATGTGATGATTGATTGATTGGTGATCTCTTGATTTGAGGATGATCCCTACGATAGATTTACCTATGGGTCCTGAGATGACTCAGGAGTCCGGTCCTGGAACTGCAAATCCACCTGCAGTAGATACAGACATTTCATGGCAGGACAGCCCATTATGTATAATTATAGCATACACATAGGATAGGTACTTCTCAGCCTGAGGCAGTCAGTGATTGGTGTACTACCTTGAGGTCTTATATCCCTTATAAATTTTTATCTTATTTTATGTCACTGGATGTTATTATGGTATTTCCATAAATATCCAATCTGTTTTCTTTTCTACTAAGTTCATGTAACTCGGTCTGTTCTTGTTACCCATTTAAATAGGTGATCCTATTTTGAATCCTCCTAAACTCTTGGCATAAAATAGGTATTCCGGTAGCAGTGAGTTCCACAGGTTAAGTACACACAGTGTAGAGAAGACTCATCAGTTTTAAAGGTATTGCCTTCCATTTTCATTCACTGTCCCCTGGTTCTTACATTCTGAAAGAGGGTCAACATTCTGGAACGAACTTCTAGAGAAACGTAGTTTTACTGTAAATATTTTCCTTTTAGGTATATTCCTCACAGGCGGCGTCCGAGTTTGCAAACACACACACATATTACAGCTATCCTCTAGAATTAGAAACTCACCTGGCCCTGTGGTCTGAATTTCATGAACTTGAGATTCAGGAGGAATCGGAACACAAGAGATCGCTAGGTTGAAGGTTACTGATAAAAACAAAATGTAAAGTCATTGCTTTGCTCCAGGCTGCCAAGATACTGCCCAAAAATTCATTAATGTTTGGACGGTGCTCAGGTGATATAGGGCCATATAAGTACCTAACAAACAGAACTAGTTTTATAGAAGTGGAGAGACAGGCATAACCAATAATAGGCAGATGTACCGAATCAGTCTATTTACCTACAGCCCACAATAATATAGTGTTGGAGGGACACACCCTGAGCCTTCAGATAAATAAAGTCAGATGACTGATAGGAGGCAGTCAGCAGGATTTACTCACCAGATGTCCACCCATAAACTACAGCAAGCAAGTACCTTTTCAAGACACGCTCATCACCTTTGTACAAGATCTGCTCTTGGTACTCAGATTGCTGTAAAGATAACACTGTACAATGACTGGTATGCAAAGCCTGCCAGCATGTTCAACCTGTGAAATCCTGAGCCACATGAGTGATTTCAGTTAGCACGACATTTCAGTTAACCAGAGCTCCATTAACCAGGCTTGTACTGTGTTCAAAGCAATCGAGGCCAACATTTCCAAACCCGCAACTCCCACTCTTGCAGTGCCTTGAATTCAAAGGTGTCGAGCAGGAATTTAGTGAAAAACTGATCAGGACTCAGGAGCTTCTATTACCATGTCCCATAATCAAGATCAAAGGAACCCTATATTTAAAAAAGGACAGACATTTAAAGTTGAAACAGATCTTTTAGCATATATTGCCTGTGATAGCAGAGGACTGCTATTGATCCAGGACATCCCTGTCATTCCTGTCTTCATAATTAACTTGTGAAATTAATTGCCACAAACTCAACTCCAATTTTTGTTTTAAAAAAAGGATTGGACACTTGTTTATGGGGCTAGGTGTAATCACAGCTAATACAATGGCTGGTGAGGAAGGGCCTGAGTTACTACAGAGAATTCTTTCCCAGGTGTCTGATTGGTGGCTCTTACTCACATGCTCAGGGTGTAACTGATCACCGTATATGGGATGGGGAAGAAATTCCCCTCTAGGTCAGATTGGCAGAGACCCCCACCTTTTCTTTTTTGCCTTCTTCTGCAGCATGGGGCCTGGGTCACGTGCAGGTTTAAACTAGTGTAAATGGTGGAGTCTATGGAACTTGAAGTCTTTAAATCATGGTTTGAGGACTTCAGTAATTCAGCCAGAGGTTAGCGGTCAATCAGAGGAGTGTGTGGGTGAGGTTCTGTAACCTGTAATGTGCAGGAGGTCAGACTAGATGATCATGATGGTCCCTTGTGACCTTAAAGTCTGTCAGTCTGTAATCCAGCAAGGTCAAAATGGTACAAGTAATAGAAACCCCTTCTGCTTTCAGGTTTTCCTACTGCCCCAGGCACTGCTGTATCTGAGTCTATTATGGACCAGAAGATAATATCCTTACTCATGTGAATAACACCTTCTTCCCAAAGTACTTCCATTGGCTTCAATGGATGAGAATCAGAATGTGCTGATAGGTAATCTGAATGGTGTACCCAGAGATTGGATTTTTTGCTTATGTCCCCTGTCCAAAGAGGACATAAGCAAAAAACTTAACTTCTCTCCTTTTTGTTCTTGCATTCCCTCACTCTGAGAAGAGACAGAGTTTGGCAAGGGAAGGAACTGTCTCCTCCTAACCTCCATGACACAGTCCAGCTGCATACATACGTGTGCCTAAGTGTCTGTGGGTATGTCTACACAGGGATATAGGATCCGTGGTATGGCCATGGCTGGCCTGGGTCAGCTGATGTGGGCTTAAGGGCTCTGGCTATAGGGCTAAAAATTGCTGTGTAGATGTTCAGGCTTCAGCTGGAGCCTGAGCTTCTGGGACCTTCCACCCTCACACCCTATACTGCACTTTTCAGCTCCAGAGCCCAATCCCATATCCCCCCGAATCAGCTGACTCAGGCCAGCCATGGGTTTTTTATCCCTGTGTAGATGTACCCTGTGTGTGTGCAACTTACCTTGGAAGCACCCAATGCATGACACTGATGGACATAGGATTAAGTGCTAGATGGAGCAATTGTTTGCATTGGAATGTCATCATCTCCGTTGCTGCAGATATCAAAATAATAGATTACAACAGCAAAGGTGATTTGCTTTGTCTATTTTTGCCCAGTCACCTTTGTGTATTTAATGATACAGCAGCATTTTTGCTTTGCAGAGTTCATATGGGAAAGTACAGTTTGTTTAACTTGTTATCTAAGGTACAGTTCAGAGGCTTATGTCACCAGCGTTCCAACTAAATTTCTATTTTTCGACCACATGAGGGAAATTCATAGAAAATCCAGATTAATAAAGAAATCCTGAATGGTGCTGATAAATAAGAGTTTTTTGTGGTGTAGACAGTCGGGCTCAGGCTGGATCCTGGGCTCTGGGACCTCCCCCTTCATGGGACATATCTTAGGGTAGGTCCACACTACAATGTAAGCCCAGGGTTAGCAGACTCTGGATTTGTTAACATGGGGCTTGAGTGTCTAAACTCATTTGTAATCCCAGTTAGGAATTGTTGAACTCTGGGTCCCAGCCTAGAGCTCCAGTATCTACACTGCATTATGCAAGCTGAGTCCAACCACCCATGTCCTGTATAATCAATGCAGGTCCTGTGAAATCACAAAAAATATTTGTCAATACATTAAAAATCATTTCACATTATTTTTAAATTTTATTTCCATCTTCTTTACTCCATTTATTGGAGATGTAAATAAGCATCTGGCTTGTATTTTTATTCTAAGGTAGGGGTCCGTACCTGCTCAGCTACAGCAGCAACTCTCCCCTAAGTTGGCTCCCCTTTTTGGAAGACACTGGCTCTCGGGGGCACTCACCCCTCTACACAACTCAGCTGAGCAGCTCCCACTGCCGGCGGCCCCTCCCCCTGTCTGCTCAGATGAAGCAGCCTTTGCCTGCTCGCTTCTCCCCTATTGGTTGGGGGGCCGGACAAATCGAAGCCATGGGCCGGATCCGGCCCTCGGGCCATAATTTGGAGACTCCTGACCTAAGAGTAAATGCCATCAACGCTCCAACATGTTTGGCAGGTTGACAGCCCAGGCCTACTTGAGGGAGTTGTCGTTACACACGAGATCAGCCCCTTTTGAGTTAATGGGCTTAATCATGAGAAAGCATGGATTTGCAGGATAAAGCCCTAAATATCATTATACTATATTGTCACGTCATCTTTCTGGGATACTAGAGTATCATACAATGCAGCTATGATACAACCAGAGGTTGTACCTAATTTTCATCCCTGGTCTCCACTGGGCATAGTGGAGATGACCTGCATACCCTCAGGTACATGGTCCAGCTACTACACCTAACCAGCCCTCTCACACCAAAGATGGTGACCTGGGATCCTATACACTCTCATCCCCCAGAACTGTAGAGGAACCTTGTGATTTTCCATTCTTGTTCTATTGAAGGACCATGTCGTTCAGATGGATTAGTGGGACATCCTGCATTATCATTCCAGTCAGCAGACCCACAGTTTATTGGGTCATTCATATTCCGAGTAATATACAAGATTAAAATGAGTCATGTCAGATTCCGAGATTTTAAGGCCAGGAGGTACTTGTGCAATCCCATTCATGAGAGGAACATATATAGTCTGACCACCTGTCTATCAGAACAGAACCCATCACATTTCAACTAGTTACCTTGTTTGAGCCCAATCACTTGTATCTAACTGAAGCATATCTTCCAGAAAGGCATTCAGTCTTGATGTGAAGACATCAAGAGGTGGACAATCCATTGCTTCCCTTGGTAGTTTGTGCCAATGGTTAATTACCCTTACTGTTATTTTTGGGGTCATATTTCTAATTTGAATTTGTCTGTCTACGGCGTCCAGCTATTGGTTTTTGTTTTGCTTTTTCCCTCTAGATTAAAGAGTCCTTTAGTACCAGTATATTTCTGGTCAAGCCATTGGAAGAGGAATCTTGGGGTCTGGGACCTTGGCTTCCACAGCCGGTTCTGCCACAGATACTGAGCCTTTGAGTGACTGACTTAACTCTGTACCTCAGTTTACTCATCTGTAAACATCTGATGAATAAATCCTGCTTCACAAGGGTGTCGTGGGAACTGAGGTTTGTAAAGGAATTTGGTCTCCTTGGAGGCAAGGATCAGATTCTCATGCTGAGCCTACACCTGAGTAGAACAAAATAGGACTACTCACATGAGAGTGCTATTCAGAACCTGGGTGGCAAAGCTGGGTCCACAAAAAGGGGAAAAATTCTTTGGTTTAAACTCTAACACATTCCACAAAACCATAACATTCTCAAAAAGGCTCTAGCACGTTCAAGAAGAGCAAATCCTCTCCTGTCCCTAGTTGAAATGAAGTGTTTGCATTAATTGCACTGTCATCCAATGCATTTTAACAGAGAGCCTTTTTGACATATGCTTCCTGATAGCAAGTGTATTCCATTAATTTGAATAGATATTATTTTCCTTCTATTTCCTTAGGTATGTGGCCATATCACCAGTGTATTTAACCCAGCTGACATGATCTTGATAAATCTGTTTCTCCTATTTAGAAAACATTTGCTTTTTGCTCTAGCAGAGTATAAATCCTTTGATTTAGCCTTTATGTGTCTATGCCATATCCCTTCAGCAGGGGGAATTCCGCTGTGGTCAGATCATCAGTGTTGGCACATCATACAAGCATGGAATGCAGCAAAAATATTAGGATTGGAAAAATGTCAGACTGATTGTGTTCGACTGGCTGGTGGATGGGAAAGTCCTACATTCCCAGTTTGCTTGGCTCAGCACAATCCTTTTAGCCGTGCCCTTTGTGACATTGCACTGCATATGTTTTATGGAAATATGCTTATGAGTATGAATATGATGCAAGTGGAATATGCTTTATGCAAAAGGACTCTTGTAAGGTATCATAACAAAGGTTATAACCTACTGAATATATTCCTCCTATTTGTATGCATATATCATTTTTTTAACTGAAGCTAGAAATACGACGTATAACTTTGAGGTCCTATTGTAATTAGCAAAGTGTGGGCCATTAATGGTGGTTTAGAATCTTGATGGCTCCCATTGACTAAGACAAGTGTTTGTAAATGGCTCTGGGTACTTGCAAACCTTCCTGTGTACATGGGGGCCAGCCCTGGAAGAATGGAGGCTGAGGTCTTACAGTGATATGTGACCATGTCATGTGATACTGGAATCCATCTTAAATCTGGTACTTTTCAATTTAGAAGAAGGGGTGGGGACCCAGTGAGCAAAAGATTCTCGCCTTGTGCTAAAGCTATAAAAAGGGGTAGAGCAGGACAAAGGGTCCCAGTCATGAGACTATTCCTGTTTACCACCTGAGATATCTGCTGGAACTAACAAGGACTGTACCAAGGGAAAGAATTGGGCCCAGACTAGGAAGGAGTCTAGTCTGTGAAAGTGACAAAGAGTCCTGTGGCACCTTAAAGACTAACTAAGACTTAGTTAGTCTTTAAGGTGCCACAAGACTCTTTCTCACTTCTGCAATTCCAGACTAACACGGCTACCCCTCTAATTCTTGTCTGTGAAAGAAGCTTATTGGAACATCTCTGAGGGTGAGATATTACCTGTACTCAGTTTCTTAATATATTAGGCTTAAACTTGCATGTTTTTGTTTATTTTGCTTGGTGACTTACTTTGTTCAGTCTGTTATTACCTGAAACCACTAAAATCCTACTTTTTATACTTAATAAAATTATTTTTGTTTATTAATCAACATAGAGTAAGTGATTAATACCTGGGGGAACAAACAGCTGTGCATATCTTTCTATCAGTGATATAGAGAGCAATCAATTTATGAAATTACCCTGTATAAGCTTTATACAGAATAAAATGGATTTATATCCCATTGGGAGCTAGGTGTCTGGGTGCTGGAGGCAGATAACCTGCTAAGGTGTTTTCATTTAAAGGCTGCAGTTTTGGGGGTGTGGTCCAGACCCTGAGTCTGTATTGAAGCAGGCGGGGCTCTGAAGTCCCAAGCTGGCAGGGAAAACAGGTTTAGGGGTAATTTCAGCACATGAGGTGACAGTCTTTAGGGGGTCTCTGTGACTGAACCTGTCAAACCCTTGATGATGATTATTGCAATATCCTTCTAAATCAAGCACTAATGTTAACAGTAGCTCCTCTTCCTGTTGACCATGTTACACAAGTTTGGAGAACAATTGAAAGCTTTAAGACATTGCTCGATGGCTGACTGTTATCAGGAAGAAATCTCCTCCCACAGAGTATTGCAAAATTATCCAAGTCGGGAGAAGGTTACATGCCCCTGAAATATGTAGCATCAGCAAAGGGGATTCCTAGGATCTCTTGCTCTGTTACCAACTCATTGTGAGATCTTGAACAAGTGATTTAGCATCTCTGCTTCAGTTTCCATGTCTGTAAAGTGGGGATAATACATGTGCCATAGGGGTGGCACAAGAATTAATAGATTAGAATTAGGGTAACCAGAAAGCAAGTGTGAAAAATCGGGATGGGGGTGGGGGATAATAGGAGCCTCTATAAGAAAAAGCCCCAAATATCAGGACTGTCCCTATAAAATCGGGACATCTGGTCACCCTAATTAGAATAGAGATTGGCTCAAGTCACAAAATTCAGATTCCAAACACCACAAAACCCAAGGTTTCTCAGTCTGAGGTTCAGGCTTGTTCCATTAAGAAGGTAGGTCTCTTTTGCAAACATTGGATCTGAGTTCAGGTTCTGATTTCAACCCCAGCCATCCACATTTTGGGGTATCTTGTTCTGCGATTTTAGTTTGCAATCATCTTGCTTGTAGATAATGGGAGGAAAGGCACTGTGTCAGGACAAAGGATTATTCACCCAATGGATTTTAGTTAAAAATCACCCAAGTGTAGCAACACCCTTTCTTAACTGAGGGGTAATTTTAGATTTTCCTGGTGCTCTCAGCAATGCTAAGGAAGATATGCTCTTTGGAAAATTGCAATTTGCCGTTAATGGGACAAAACCACTCAGGTTCGACAATAGCTACTTAGAAGGCAGAAAGTAATCTGATTTGCAAGAAGCAGTATTTGTATCTATGCTATGCAGCAGTACACATATAATTAGGTTCATTTGGAAATGCTTTTAAAGTATTAGGGTCAAACAGTGAGTCAGTTACTTTGGTGAAAATCTGGAGCAGCTGCACTAAAGCCAATAGAATTGTTCCAGATTTACTCCAGCATCTGAGTGTGGAATTTTGCTCTTAATCCGTTAATTAGATCTCTTTCCCACAATAAATGTTCGCAAGGCCCATTATTATGGGTTGCACAGATGGGTGTGAGATTTCCCCCAGTTGTTTGTGCTGCAGAAGCTCTCTTCTCAGACTGTGTGGTAATGGACAGCAAGCTGTGCAAATTAATTTTTCCCAAGAAAGCCCCTAACCACTGGAAACCCCCCAGTTCCACTCAGACTGAGAAGTACTTTACTTCATGAGTATTCCCATGGAAATCAGTACCATCAAGAATAGCCCCAGAGAAACCAGCAGGACTAACTGCAGAATATAGGCGGTACTCAACATTAGTAGCAGAATCAGATGCTTGTAGTCTATTCAGGTTCTTATATCGCTCTCATCACCATGGCATTTGAGCACCCTGCAAAAATGCAATGAGCCCTTTTTGATTTTCATATCCTGTCTGCCATAGGTTCCTTTCCAACTCACTTGAACTCCTTGGACCTCCTGGGCTCCCCCTTAGCACGCAGCCTGAAACTTCCCAGGGGTTTACACCACAACAGTGTAGTCGCCAGAGTAGTCATAAGTTCACCATAAGAAGTGGGTGCAGAGGCTGTGACTGAAACACTCTCTTGCAAGTCCTAGCTGAGGTCTAGCACATCCTTCCAAAATGGAGACGTTCAGCGTGTTCTCTTAAACAGCACAGTTAAGGTTGCCACCTCGTCATAATGTCTTTCATGCTCATGAGTTAGCACTTGGCTCCCCACAGCCTCTTAGACAAGAGCATCCATTGGTTTCTCAATCATGCCTTCATTTGGCCATTCTCTCCCCACCCCCATCCCTTCCACCTGTCCAAAACCTTCTTTTCAACAGGTATTCCTCCTTCCTCTGCACCTCTCCCTGCTCCTGCCTCTTCAGTTTCCCCATGCTCTCACTATCCCAACAAGCCCCACTGCGCCCTGTGTCTAGCTGCTCCCTGTTTCTCACTTCCTCTAAGTCCCATTCTTGATCTTTATTTTAAAGAGTTCCAGAAGGAAGGGGTTAATTTTCCCTTCTATTTGAATCCCTTTCCTCTATGCAGCTTGTTGTTTCCAGAAATCATTTAATCAATAAGGCCTGATAGGCTCTGTGGTTATCTTGGCTCTGATCTGTAGGTCTGTAACCATTCCACTGGGGTAACTGCAGAGCTGTAATTTATGAAAATGTTTTCCCACGAGGAAAGTCTGGCAAATGGGCTGTGGTTCATAGACACTGATCATTTGCAAGTTTGTCAGCTAATCAGAATGTGTCCTGGATTGGAAATGGTTTTTCCGTCACTTGCACTGGAACTGAGGTGCACAGACGTCACTCCAGTATACTAGTAGTGGTTCTCACCCAGGGGTATGTGTACAGCGGGGGGTACAGAGAAGTCTTCCACGGGCTACATCAACTCACCTAGATATTTGCCTAGCTTTACAGCAGGCTCCATAAAAAGCACTAACGAAGTCAGTACAAGCTAAAATTTTATGCAATTACTTGTTTATACTGCTCTATATATGATACACTGAAATGTAAGTTACCATATTTATATTCCAGTTGATTTATTTTCTAATTATAGGGTAATATGAGAAAGTCAGCAAGTTTCGGTAATTGTGTGCTGTGACACTTCTGTATTTTTATGTCTGCTTTTATAAGCAAATAGTTTAAGTGAGGTGAAACTTGGGAGACACAAGACAAATCAGATTCCTGAAAGGGGTAGACTAGTCTGGAAAGGTTGAGAACCAGTGTGCTAAAGCAATACATTATGAAGCTGTGACAGACATAGTAATTTCCTGCAATATCCTTTAAAGATCTTATGGTATTAAGTTTATGAATTAGTGTGGGCCAGGACTATATGTAACCCTTCTAGGAAGAGTGGTGAAAAATATTGAAATCCCCTGCAGTCTCTTCCAGGCCCTTTGCTTTAAATGAATGGTATAAGTTTGACTATGTGGGGAGGGTTACCACAGCTCCTCCAGGAACTAAAAACAGTGGGTGGCAATTCAGGCAAATCAGCCAGGTTGTAACCTCCCCTACCTCAGAGACTCTAAGGTCAGAACAGACCATTATGATCATCTAGTCTGACCTCCTGCACAACACAGGCCACAGAACTTTACCCACCCATTCCTGCAATACACCTCTCACCTATATCTGAGCTATTGAAGGCCTTAAGGACTTCAAGGTACAGATATTCCTCCAGCAAGTGACCCGTGCTCCCTGCTGCAGAGGAAGGCGAAAAACCTCCAGGGCCTCTGCCAATCTGCCCTGGAGGAAAATTCCTTCCCGACCCCAAATATGGCGATCAGCTGAACCCTGAGCATGTGGGCAAGACTCACCAGCCAGTTACCCAGGAAAGAATTCTCTGTAGTAACTTAGATCCCATCCCCTCCACCTTTCCATCATATACCACCAGGCCCATCTATTACCATAGTCAAAGATCAGTTGCCAAAATGATGTTATCCCATCACATCATCTCCTCCATAAACTTATCAAGCTTCGCCTTGAAGCCAGAAAAGTCTTTTGCTCCCACTGCTTCCCTTGGAAGGCTGTTCCAGAATTTCACTCCTCTGATGGTTAGAAACCTTCGCCTAATTTCGAGTCTAAACTTCCTGTTGGCCAGTATATATCCATTTGTTCTTGTGGCCACATTAGTACTGAGATTAAATAATTTCTCTCCCTCCATAGTATTTATCCCTCTGATATATTTATAGAGAGTAATCATATCTCCCCTCAGCCTTCTTTTGGATAGGCTATACAAGTCCAGCTCCCTGAGTCTCCCCTCATAAGACAGGTTTTCCATTTCTTGGATCATCCTAGTAGCCCTTCTCTGCATCTGTTCTAGTTTGAATTCGTTCTTCTTAAACATGGGAGACCAGAACTGCACAGAACCAGAACGTCTTGGGGATGCTCACAGATACTAATTCAAACTGGGTTCTCCAGTGACCAACAGACAAAGCAATGGCTTTTAGATAAACAGCCTGAGTTTAAATTGACTCTGGGCCTTCTTCCTGACACAGCAAGTGGACAGGGCCTTCTGTCCGAGGGAAGGCGGAAGGCACCCAACCCTTACAGAAGGGTTGGAAGGACGTGGCTTACTAGGCCTCATAAGGCTGCTGGGTGATCTGTGTTTTCTCTGTAATGCTTAATGTGTTTTTTCTGCAATGCTTTCACCTTAAGAATAATGTGCTTGCTTATAAAGAGCTGTGGTAACTTACGACTGAGGGCCATTATACTGTTCATAGCCTCTGCAGAGAAAGCAAAGTTCAGAGACTGCACTGTTTAGGCAGAGTGGCTCACTGGGAATATCACAGCATAAGCAGGGAACTGTGAAGCCTGGGGAAAAACCCCGACAGGAGGGAGAGAGATGTGGGTTTCTACCAAGAGAAGTGACAGCTCAGGACCTGGAGAGGATGCCCTGGTGGAACATGAGGGAAGGAATACAGGTAATTGCGCTAATCAGTGACAGGAGATACATTGTCTTTAGCCATATGTATGAACCAAAAAGCAGGAAGCAGCAGTGCTGTATTTAGCACAAATGGACAATTACTCCATTTCCCATAAGGAAATCTTTTTGGTAAATTGCAGCCATAAGTTACCCTACTGGGTTGGAGATCACTTTAATTTAACGGGAGGTACTTTAATTCACTTCATCTGGCTCCTTGGCATGTGAACTACACCTACTTACTGCTGTCCCCAATCCACAAAAAGAGATCAATCTGTAGAGGTTACTTAGAAAATTTGGCCTGTTTGCTCAAGCAGTACAGTGCTTGCGGTCTTAGCTCTGCTAGAGGTCCCAGGTTCAATCCCTGCTAACATGTGTTGGGGTGACCATTATAAATTTGACAGCTTGTCAACAGTTTGGATTGCTGCAGGGTGAGCTTCCTTTGAGCAGGGAGTCCAACTCACTGAGCAGCATGTGTTATGGTCAGTGTGTGAATCCTAAAAAAAGGAAGTGCTAGAATGTACTTCTGTAACACTCTTCTGGCTCCCCTGACTGGCATTCCAGACTGTCCTGACATGGCTTGAGCCCTGGTTATTGTTACACTCTGTGCCAGATCAACGGGGTACTTGGATCAAACCTTGGTGATGACCAAAGCATTATATAAACATCTCTACATCAGTCTATAGGAGGGGAACTTACCGCCAGGGAGTGTGTTAAACATACATCGTTTTGTAGTTTGATTATGTAGTAGACACATTAATGCTGATTTACAACTAGTGATTCCTGCCCCGCAAAATTCTGAATGATTCTAATAATCCCCCCTCAAAAGCCACACTTCACTCTGAATTTTTTTTATCTGAAACTTTGCACAGCTCTAATATTAATTCACAAACATGGAGGCAAACAATGATCTTTGTTAGCTTTTACAATAAGCAGCATTTGCACTGAGTGAGCTACAGTAACTCCTCATTTAACATTGTAGTTATGTTCCTGAAAAATGTGACTAAGCAAAACGATGATAAACGAATCCAATTTTCCCATAAAAATTAATGTAAATGGGGGGTATTAGGTTCCAGGGAATTTTTTGTCACCAGACAAGAGACTATATTATGTTATATATATATACACACACACTCTCCACACATACACACAGTATAAGTTTTAAACAAAAAATTTAATACTGTACACAGCGATGATGATTGTGAAGCTTGGTTGAGGTGGTGAAGTTAAAGGATGGAAGAGGGTGGGATATTTCCCAGGGAATGCCTTACTGCTAAATGGTGAACTAGCCTTTGCATGAGCCCTCAAGGGTTAACATGTTGTTAATGTAGCCTCACACTCTACAAGGCAGAAGGAATGAAGGGATGGGGGAGACAGCATAGCAGACAGACACACACCTTGTGTGTGTGAGAGAGAGAGAGAAGAGAGGGAGAGGTACATTTCCTCGTTAAGTAATCTGATTCCTGTCTTAAGTAGCAGTAATTAGCCATAGAATCATAGAATATCAGGGTTGGAAGGGACCTCAGGAGGTCATCTAGTCCAACCCCCTGCTCAAAGCAGGACCAATCCCCATCTAAATCATCCCAGCCAAGGCTTTGTCAAGCCTGATCTTAAAAACCTCTAAGGAAGGAGATTACACCACCTCCCTAGGTAACCCATTCCAGTGCTTCACCACCCTCCTAGTGAAAAAGTTTTTCCTAATACCCAACCTAAACCTCCCACTCTGCAACTTGAGACCATTACTCCTTGTTCTGTCATCTGCTACCACTGAGAACAGTCTAGATGCATCCTATTTGGAGTCCTCTTTGAGGTAGTTGAAAGCACCTACCAAATCCCTTCTCATTCTTCTCTTCTACAGACTAAACAATCCCAGTTCCTTCAGCCTCTCCTCATAAGTCATGTGCCTCAGTCCCCTAATAATTTTTGCTGCCCTCTGCTGGACTCTTTCCAATTTTTCCACATCCTTCTTAGAGTGTGGGGCCCAGACTGGACACAGTACTCCAGATGAGGCCTCACCAATGCCGAATAGAGGGGAATGATCACATCCCTCGAGCTGCTGGCAATGCCCCTACTTACAGAAACCAAAATGCTGTTAGCTGTCTTGGCAACAAGGGCACACTGTTGATTCATATCCAGCTTCTGGTCCACTGTAACCCCTAGGTCCTTTTCTGCAGAACTGCTGCCTAGCCATTTGGTCTCTAGTCTGTAGCAGTGCATGGGATTCTTCTGTCCTAAGTGCAAGACTCTGCACTTGTCCTTGCTGAACCTCATTAGATTTCTTTTGGCCTAGTCCTCTGATTTGTCTTGGTCCCTCTGTATCCTACCCCTACCCTCCAGTGTATCTACCACTCCTCCTAGTTTAGTGCCATCTGCAAATTCGCTGAGGGTGTAGTCCATGTCATCCTCCAGATCATTAATGAAGATATTGAACAAAACCAGCTCCAGGACTGACCCTTGGGGCACTCCGCTTAATGCCAGCTGCCATGACATTGGCTTATGACAATTGTCATTGGCTCATGACAATGGCTCCATGTCTAGCTGCTGCTAGACATGGAGCTGTTGATCACTACCTGTTGAGCCGGACGATCTAGGCAGCTTTCTATCCACCTTATAGTCTATTCACCCAGCCCATACTTCTTTAACTTACTGGCAAGTGTGGGAGACTGTATCAGAAGCTTTGCTAAAGTCAAGGAATAACACGTTCACTGCTTCCCCTTCATCCACAGAGCCAGTTATCTCATCATAAAAGGCAATTAGGTTAGTTAGGCATGACTTGCCCTTGATGAATCCATGCTGATTGTTCCTGATCACTTTCCTCTCCTTTAAGTGCTTCAGAATGGATTCCTTGTGGGCCTGCTCCATGATTTTTCCAGGGACTGAGGTGAGGCTGACTGGCCTGTAGTTCCCCAGATCCTCCTCCTTCCCTTTTTTAAAAGATGGGCACTACATTAGCCTTTTTCCATTCATCCAGAATCTCCCCCGATCGCCATGAGTTTTCAAAGATAACGGCCAACAGCTCTGCAATCACATCAGCCAACTCCTTTAGCACCCTCGGATGCAGCACATCCGGCCCCATGGACTTGTGCTCGTCCAGCTTTTCTAAATAATCCTGAACCACTTCTTTCTCCACTGAGGACTTGTCACCACCTCCCCATACCATGCTGCCCAGTGCAGTAGTCTGGGAGCTGACCTTGTCTGTGAAGACAGAGGCAAAAAAAGCATTGAGTACATTAGCTTTCTCCACATCCTCTGTCACTAGATTACCTCCCTCATTCAGCAAGGGGCCCATTAGAACCATTAGCAATTAGAACAACTTACCAAGGGTTGTGGTAGATGTTCCATCCCTGACACTTTTAAAATCAAGCTTGGATGTTTTTCTAAAAGATCTGCTCTAGGAAATATTTTGGGGGAAGGCCTATGGCCTGTGGTATACAAGATGATCACAATGATCCTTTCTGGCTTTGGAAGCTATCGCGCTATTGACTGCATACAGTTGCATCAATCTAGTCCTTTAAAGCATCCATCTATTTTCAGAGTGTCCATTTCCAAGATCTCTAGGCTCTATATTGCATACACGCCCTGTTGTAGAATGAAAATCTCCATGTTAGCATGTCTCAATAAACAGCCCTCTGTCTATAATCTGTGCAGGTTGTGATGATGATTTAAATAGTCCTTTGGAAATGGGTTTTCAGGGAAAGTGAAACGCAAAAGAACTCTTTTCTTTGTAATGCTGGAAGTGAGCTGGCACTCGACTCCTGCTGTGACAAAAAAAATAAGTGTCAAAACTCAACTGCTGTGAACAGCTGCTGCCGCCTTTGAGTGCTGGAATGCATAAGCAGGAGCATCGAATAAACATCAGAAAATAATTCTCCTTGTGTTCTATAAAAGGACCCTATTCATGGGACCATGCAGAATATTTATCATAATGAAAAAGAGGGATCTCAAATAAATATAGTTCAGAAGAGAGCTGGGGAACAGTGACTAACTGGACAGAAAGTGTTAACTTATGCAGCATGTCCAGGGCCAGGTACATTTGGAAGGATGGTTTAGCCTGGGATTCAATTCCTGCTCTGGCAGACTGCGTGAGCGATGGTGAGCAAGTCACTTAGGCCCAGCTCCTCAAAAGGCACTTAGGTGTCTGAAATCAGTTGGAGTGTGACAGTGCAGTTCCTGGTGGGACCCACTGAGAGTGCCTAATCAGGACAAATTGCTTCCAAAAGGGCAACTAGAGCCCAAAGCTGGGGTTTTTTGCACCTCTAAGGCAAACCAAATCAGCAAACAGAAAAGACTTTGGTTCTGCCCCACTGGCTAGCCACAAGTCATACAAGCAATTTCCTTAGACACTCCAGCTTCCCAGTATCACCACCAGCAGCCACCTGTCCTGGGGACAAATGGTTATGAAAACCAATACTCCAAATAAAAGAAAACGGCTCTTCCCAATTCCAAAGAATCAGGCCCCAGACCCAGGTCAATATACAAATCAGATCTTACCCACAAATCACGCTGTTGCCAATCCTTTAGAATCTAAAATCTAAAGGTTTATTATACAAGGAAAAAGATATAGGTGAGGGTTAGAAATGGTTAAAGGAAATCAATTACATGCAGTAATGGCAAATCTCTTGGCTTGCATCAGAGGTAGAATAAACTGCAGGTTCAAATCAAAGTCTCTGGAATGCATCCCCTGCAGGGATGGGTCATCAATCCTTTGGCCAGGGCGTCCATGTGTAGCAAAATCCATCCAGAGGTAGGTGCAGGACTGGAGACTGAAGACAAGATGGGGAAGCTGCAGTAGGTTTATTTATAGTTTTTCCCAGGTGCAAGAACCTCTTTGTTCTTGCTGTGAAAAGTACAACCCCCATCAGTTCTGGAGTCATGGGAGCATATCACATGACCATGCACGATTCAGCATTCATAGGTGGGCGGCCATTGTCCACCATCTCTCTTGCATGTCTTTGCCAGACTTCTCATGTGGATTGGAGCATTCCAAGCTCCTAGTGAGTCCATTGTATAGCTGATAGTCTTTAATGGGCCATCAAGCCTGGTAAGCCAAGCTAACACCAAGGCTTCTAAAATGCTCCCAACAGCATAGCACAATATTTGGAAAGACAGACAGTACAGAGCCAATATCCATAACTTCAACTACAAAATTGATACACACATACAGATAGCATAATCATAATCAGCAGATCATAACCTGGTCGTAGACACCTTATATGACCCCCTTTACATAAGATTTGGTGCCACTACAGGACCTTGGTTGCACCAACGGTCTATATGATTCCAGATAATTTCAGTAACGTGACATGGAGCGAGGCACCTAAATACCTTTGTGGATCCACACCTCTTTGGGCCTCCGTTCTCCGTCTGCACAATGGGGCTAGCAGCAGGTCCCTATCTTACAGGGCTGTTGTGAAGAGAAATACACTAAAGATTTGGAGGTACTCCAATACTGAGGTGACAGGGGGCATCTAAGATGGATGATGAAAGATACGGTGGGGGTGAGGGGGAGACAAGGCATCCCTGTGTCAAGGAGCTTGCAGGGGAAGGACTGTTCCTCACAGATGCAAGCACCTGTCTCTCCAGAAACCCACTGGGTACTGGGAGCCAGACAAGGCCTGTTTGGTTTTGTTCACTCAGTGAGTGTATGAGTGGGTCCTTGACTGCTTCCCCATCTTATGACTGAAATTATATGAGCACAATAACCCTTGACATCAGCAACCGACTCTTGCTTAGCCTATGAAAAAAGCTGAGAAAATTAACACACAGGTGTTTTGGGCTAGACCTTCATGACTTCAATGCAGCAACTCCCTTTTACACCAGCTGAGGATCAGGCCCTTTGGGGTTTTTTTTTGTTTTTTTTTGTTTTTAAAAAAACAACCTCCAGTGAGTTAGTGAAACTATCTGGCCTTCATCTGAGAACCAGAATGAGTTCATGGTTTAATTCCCCAGCCTTTCCGTTTTCTACTTGATTTATTGCCTCAGAACAAAAATCCTTTTATAGACAGCTTGGATGGACTGCACTGAGTAATCTTGCTGCTATTGCTTGCCTCTCTGGCAGTTTATAAAACACTGCTAAAAGGTGTTTAAGTTCCTTATTAATAGCAGGCTCCAGTAATATATGGGATACACGGATGATCATGCCCAAGTGAATTATAAAACTGTCAAAGGGCACTTTGGCTTTTTCCTGTTATGTGCTGTAGAGGGAAATAAACATTTTTCCTCTACCAGATCTGTTACCTTATGCACACCCCTACCTCATCTGAGAGACATCAAGGAGATTCACTGCACAGTGTTTGGCTATTGTGATATTCCAGGAGCCTTTTGTTGTTGATAATGAATTAAGTAGCAGTCGGAGGTTTTTTAGGACACCAATATTTATACAACAACATGTTGCTGACATCTCACCAAGAATCCAGATGTTAGGCTCCACAGCTCCTAGATATCCTTGTTCAAAATATCTGCAGTGATCGTCCAAAGCACCCTGGTCACATATAGAACCAGCCCTTTGTTGCAGTGATAATAAATATTTTACGTTTCTGTAATGTCTCTCCTTAGCCTAGTGGCTGGCCAACTGGATTATACAACCTGTGCCTTAGCCATTAAGGCGGTAGCTCCTGTAGCCCCTATGTTAGAGGCCTGTGCTTCTAGGACCAGCCTTCAACGGACACTAGATCAAGCCCAGGCCGATGAAGGTTCCTGGGGTGTACGTAGGCAGCCATGATTTGGAACAAGAGCACTTTTCAACCCAGACGCCCTCCAAAGTGCTGGACAAATACAAACAATGCAACTAGAAAGGATTTTAAACAACATATTGCACAATTGAGCAACGGGTAGATTGTGCTGTCTCTGGTGTAAATCTGGGTGAGCTTCAATGAACTCAGAGTTAGTCCAGATTCACAAAGGGGTAATTTAGAGCAGAATCTGGCCCTTTTCTTGAATTCATCCCCTTCTCTAGCTCGAGCTCTTCAGAGCTCCCTCCCAGGAGAGCTGGCTGGCCTTGGAGCTGTGCAGTAAAAACCTCAATACATTGTTACAAACTCATTTCAGAACCCTCCTGGCAAGACAAGGGCTAGATGTTGCTGTATTTCAGCCTCCATCAGGGTTTATCAACTTGCTTCTCCATTCCTCTCCATTTTATTACCAACCAGTTTTCATTTAATTAGGTAACAAAGCACCATTTACATGCACTAAATAAATCAGCATTCTGGTTGATTGTGAAGTTAATGATCCAACTGTTAATTCACATGGTTACAAGAGACTTCGATAAACAAAAGCATCTGAAGTCAGCAGGCTCCTGCTCTAGCAACCCAGGTCCTGATTAGTTCAGTACAAACAAAGCAGGCCTCAGGGATAGCCCCAGAACAGACCCTCACATTCAGAGAGCTGACCTCAGGCCACCCACTGCAGACCTGGCCTTAGAACCGGCAAGACCTTAGGCAAAGTAAGAGGTCTGCAGTTCTGTCCCATCTCCCACCTCCATGGGGCTATTGTAAGTCACTGGTCAGCTTGTCTCCCGCAGAATCATAGGACTGTCCCTGTCCTCAGCCCTCATACTGCAGATGGGGCTCTAGCTGGCAGCGCAGATCTCTGCCCCTAGTGACCCTGGATATCCCAGGTCCTCTCCCACTTGTGCACTTGCTTAGAACTGGGGTCACCATTGCACAGGCAGAGTTATGTCCACATATAACTGCGGCTCTTCGTAAAGAAGAAGGCAGGAGAAGAGCTGCCTCCACAGTGCAGAACCTGTTCAAATGCAGTTGAGGGTCAAGCGGCAAAGGTCAGATCTGGATTGAGCACCCCCAGAGCTCAGGGGGTCTGGAGTTCGGCTTTCACCCAATTCACTTTCACTTCCCCCTTCAGGACCTGATGCTGGAAGCTCTTCTGCTCAGGAAACCTGTGGAGATCTGCAGCGGACTACAGTTCGGCCTGCAGGAACAGCCTACAAGACTGGGACACTTGATTGTAAACTCTGCATAATGGGGATGTTAAACCAAAGCCTGATCTCATTTATGATGGTAACATTGGCTTCACTGGACTCATTCCAGATTTACACCGGTGTGGTCCATGCTCAGTGTGTTTGTCCCCCTCTAGTGGCTTATAGAGACTCATGAGTGCTACCCAACCTAATGGTCCTGGCCTTTTACCTCAAGCAGTAGTAAAACATGCTTTTAGGTACAAAGATCCTGACTTCAGTCCCTGCCGATGACCTCTGGAGGGGCACCATTACATCAGCGGTAATGAGATCAGGATCCAGCCTGCTTGTATTTGTCTGGGAAGTGCCATGGACGCCGTTAGCCCTGTAGAATTAGCAATTAATAGAAGCCACATTGGATGCTGATCCCTGAACTATTCCATTTTGAGGATCCACAATGCTCCTTCTTGTGCCCTATCTTTTACCCCTCTAATCCACAAGGCTTCAGCACTTGTCCCATATTTATTTTCCTGAGCAGCTTCTTCTTGTGGACTTGTATCAAAAGCTTTCTGGATACTCTAGCCAATTAACACTCACCAAGTTTCTCTTAGCTGCTGTTTCATCAACTTTCCCAATGCACCAAAGGAGGATCTTCCATGCAACACATAAGCAGTAGCTACAATGCAGTGTACTGCATCATTGATAGGTGTCCTTGTTCTATATTATGGTCCATTAGTGATGATAGTTATGAAATAGACTAGCTGGTCACTACCCTAAATTCAAATGAATGAGTAATTAATTTCAAATGATGTACGACGTAATTAACAGATATGATGAAAACATAAAATTTTCGGGCTTCACTGCTCCAAACTATAAAAGTCCACCATCTGTTTTACATTCCTAAAGCACTGTCCTCTACATTTCCTGCTAATCTTCCCTCCCCCCTGCCTGCATTGTTAAAAGACCAAGCCCATCTAAATGTATCTGGCATAAATGGAAATGATAATTAGGCTGAAATGTAAGACGATAGCTCGTTAAGCAATTATAAGAATCCTAGATCTGTGTAGATGTAAGAGGCAGAAAAATCCTTTGTTTTGAGAAGATATGTTGAGGATTTTTATGGAATGAAAAACGTCTCCCTCACAGGGACAAACTCTCAATCATTACTTACATGACTAACTGTGACTTATGGGGCTGTTACTGTGATGGCTTCAGCTTCCTCAAAAGGTGCTGGTCTCCCTCAAATCCCCATAGACTCTCGTTGAGGGCACTCAACATTTTCCAGAAGTGCCCCAGACTCAAGCCCCATGTGAGTTGGCTCACTTACTATAACGTAAAACCAGGGACTTAGGGACAGCAAACGGTCCATATACAAATAACCCCCAGGAGGATTGTGTGCAAAGTGCTATCAATTATTGATCATCAAGGGTCAGAAAAACACTCACAGAATCATAGAATATCAGGGTTGGAAGGGGCCTCAGGAGGTCGTCTAGTCCAACCCCCTGCTCAAAGCAGGACCAGTCCCCAACTAAATCATCCCAGCCAGGGCTTTGTCAAGCCTGACCTTAAAACCTCTAAGTAAGGGAGGTGGTGGAATCTCCTAGGTAACCCATTCCAGTGCTTTGCCATCCTACTAGTGGAAAAGATTTTGCTCATATCCAACTAGACCTCCTCCCTGCAACCTGAGATCATTACTCCTTGTTCTGCCATCTGCTACCACGGAGAACAGTCTAGATCCATCCTCTTTGGGACCCCTGATTAATTCATTTATTATGGATCGGAGAAGAATGATTCTTACACCACAAAATCAAATTGAGCTTTGCCCATCAGAGCTTTCAATGTCAGGAAGCAATACACGGTCATCCCTTTAACTAACAGGCATAGAAAGACAATCTGATGGGTCACTTGACTGATCATTATGGAGATTTTTTTTTCCGCATTGCCTATCTTCTGTACTGTCAGCTCTTTGGTGCAGGAACTGGCTTGTTATTAGGCATAGTATACAGCCAAGCATGTAATTACTGGATGTAAGTTTAATGGCCCTCAATATACAGGAGGTCAAACTAGCTTGTCTAGTGGTCCCTTCTGCCCTTAAACTCTATGAAACAATTAGCAATTCTGTCTCTTCCGAATAACTGGGATTCCCTCCCCCAGAAAGGTATCCTCAGTGCATGAGGATACCATGACATCATCTGGAGGGAGGGTCCCAACTATGGGATTGTTTTCTTCTACTCCAGCTTGATGATCTCCTTCCTGGAGACGTTCATCCTCCTCAACAGCACAGAGGCTGTCAGACCTGGGGTGGGACCTGCTCTGCGGTGTCCTTCAAAATCTCATGTATGTACCTCCATTTCCCTTAGCTCCTCCAGTTCAGCCGCTCTGGTCTGAGAAGCAGGGTGGGGGGTTGGATAGAGGGCAGAGAAGTTCAGGGGGTGGGGGTGTGGATAGGGGTTGGGGCAGTCAGAGGGCAGGGAACAGGGGGGTTGAATGGGGGCAGGGATCCCCGGGGGACAGTCAGGAATGAGAGAAGGGGTTGGATGGGGTGGCAGAGGGCAGTCAGATGTGGGGGTTCTGGGGGCAGTCAGGAGACAGGGAGAAGGGGTGGTTGGATGGGGCAGGGGTCTCAGGGGGGCTGTCAGGCGGGAGAAGGGGGTTTGGATGGGGCAGGAGTTTCGTGGGTGCCATCAGGGGGTGAGAAGCAGAATGGGTCAGATGGGGGAAGGGCCATGCCACGCTTGGCTGTTTGGGGAGGCACAGCCCCCCCCAAGTGGCCCTCCATACAATTTCAGAAACCCAGTGTGGCCCTCAGGCCAAAAAGTTTGCCCACCCTTGCTATCTACTATAGTTCAGCATTTCTCAAATTGGGGTCCATGAGGGAACTCCTGGGGGTCTGTGGGCCCTGCTGATTAATTCCTCCCGCTCCCTCCCAGACCCTCCTGCAGGCCACAGAACAGCTGTTCTCTGGTGTGCAGGAGGTGCTGGGAGGGATGGGGAAGAGTGGGGATGGAGTGTGCTCGGGGAGGGGAGAGAGTGGAACAGGGCAAGGAAGAGGAGGGGCAAGGGTGGAGTGGGGGCGGGAAGAGGTGGGATGGGGATGAAGCCTTGCAGAAGGGGTGGAGTGGGGGCAGGGCCTGAGCAGGGCCTTGGGGTCCATGAAAAATTTAAAATCCAAATGGGGGTCCTCGGGTTGTTAAAGTTTGAGAACTACCGTTATAGTCGCGTAGCAAGCGCCCAACAAAAAGCAGACAGACAAACTCACCCCAAGGGTTACGTCACATCACCCCTCCTTCACAAAACTCCCTGCTTAGCTGCTCCCATTCACCTCAAAACATTTTCACCACTTCTATTGCTGCACAGGGGCATCTGAGCTCCAATAAGGTGGTGTACCATTACCATAGAACCACGGTTGTCCCATATACATCTGTCAGAGGACAACACAGAAACCACGATTTACCATATCAGTGTAACTCCTTCGTGTTCCAGGGCTGTCTTGGAAAGTTTTAGTGGAAAACAGCGACTTCGGTGCAAAGACGCTATGCTTCGACATGAAGTAACTGGGGCTGGTTTTGTGTTCCTCTAAATACCTAAACGACTTGACCTGTTGCATGGATTTCTTTTCTACAGAAAAAAACCCAACAACGCTCCTCTCTAAATCAAAAAATACCTGTCTCCTTATTCATCTCCCTTCCCTGTCTTTCAGAAATAACTGCTTTCAATATATTTATGAATGCAATAAATAACTTCCCGGGAGCTGAGTGCCAAATGTTAGGCCAGTGTGTATTTTTCCAGATGCATGGAAGAATTGACAATGAAAATACTGCTGGATTCTTAGCTCTGGGGTCCTGCTCAAATCTACCTTAAAAGGAACTACACATTGAAACCCCCACTACAAGGCAGCTTTTGCCTTTTCTCTTTTCATTTTGCAGAAGAGATCTCATTTCAACACAGTCTAATAACATTTTGTTGGAGCTAAAATAAGGGCTTTGAGAAACAGCCAGACCGAGATTGCTTCTTCAAGGATTTTTAATCTTGAAAGAGTCCCACTATAGAAAGAGCTTTATGAAGTAGGCTAACCGGCTATATACTAACTTTAAGCAGCGTAGCACAGAAAGGAGCTTTGCAGCAGGAGTCCGTAGCTGGAATTTGTTGTTTTGAGGGCTGCATTTAGTTTTATGACTTTATGGGAAAATGTCTTCCCCATGAGCAGGGGCCTCTGTTCTGCTTCAGTCCTGAATCTTGTCACCATTGAAATCAACAGCCACACTCCCATTAACGTCAATGGGAGCAGAAGCAGGCACTGTTGCTGTTTATTGTTCTCATTCCCCTCTGCTAGGAGTATCTACTGGGTGATATAAACTCCCTCCAGCATGCCTCCCACTTTATAATGGTAGCTGATTTATGGGTCATTAATCCTGGAGGAGACTCTAATTAGAAAAAGAGAAACGGAACTATTACTATTTATTTTCTAACTGGGCCGGGCGAAGGAAGCAGCATCTGCTTTAGCAAGCACTTTCGAAGCGGTTTTAGGAACAGGGTGTCATCATAAGTCTGGAGCTTACAACAACAGCCCATCTGACTTGAGTCATTAACTTTTTGATGGCTGGAAGACTGGATATTGTGAGCATTTCAGGTGAAGCAAATCCATTTGCAGAGTTAGAATAGTCAGGATACCGTGAGAGCCAATTTTCTTCCATCTGCTTTCTTAAGCCTATGAATTTCATCTCACTTTTGCCCTCTTTATGCGCCGTTACCTTGTTTCCTGCTCACGTGCTGGCTCTTGCCACATGCCTAGATTGGAAGCCCCCTAGAGCCTGCACCATGTTTTTGTTGTGCCTAGTGAAATATCCACTATTTGGAGCCTCTAAGTACTACTGGTATATACGTACTAACGCTTGCGTGCCTAAACACGGCTCTAGGAGCCGAACTTCAGACATTCAAGTTTGAACTGTCTGGCCATTGGGTTTTAAAGATCAACTTTAGAAGCTTGAGCACTGGCGGGCTGTGAAAACTGGGATGTTATTGGCTAAACAATCTCGCACACCCAGTTCACATAAGGAAACTTTGCACTAGTTTAATGGCGCTGCCCTAATGGGACTGTACTGTACTAGGGCTTATACCAAAGTCGATATACCAGACTAAGGTACTCAGGTAGAAAGAGCTCTTTGTACCAGTTAGACATCTCTAGTAAACACAGTGATGTATGTACACGGGTGTGGGTGTTCTTAATGCAGACAGTCCTTTGAACTGCCCAGAGGATTTAACTGGACACTCCCACAAGGAACAGAACCCTCCTCAGCCTACTGTTTTCAGACATTTTAAATCCATCCCCAATATATTTGGGAGCACTGACAACCTACCTGGGCTGTTGAGCACTGAAAATCTCCTGCTTGCTCATTAGCTTGGGCTGGTCAAGGGCTTGTTGTCTTTGGCAAGCAGGGCTGTTGACTTCCATGGGAACACTTGCATCCATAAGGAGAGCAGGACTGGGCCTTGGATAGTGTATGTAGGAATGTAACACTTCATGCTCTATATGCTTTATCTCGGGGCTTTTTTTTATTTTAAAACCCTTCCACCAACTAAAATGCCTCCATGCTTATTAAATTGGCCTATTATACCTAGTTAGGAGGCAACTTCCAAAACATCTCAGCTCTCAGTTTAACTGCAAGGGAGGAAATAGTTGGTTCCTCTTTTATTATTAGTCATCTGTGCAACTCAGTAAATATTAGAGACACACAGGGCAAAATGCAGACTTCTGGCTGTGCCTGAAAGCTTGGGGATGGGAGGGAAACTTGGGGGTGCTATTTTCATTCACACTCTACTCCCCCCAAAACCTTTGACATCTGCAGCTCCTCTGTGGCCAGTGCCCCAGAACAAGGTCATTGTGGTAGCCAGGGATTCTACTTTACAAACAGCAGTGCCCAGCTACCCCATTAGACCAGCTTTCCAGCTGCTTTGCATTCCTGGGGAATGGGGGAGGCAGGGATGTGTGTGAGAATCTGGCCACACAAGTCTGGTTAAAACCATTATTATTGGTATCATAGTAGTAGCTAGAGGCCTGAACCAAGATCAGGGCCCCATTATATTAGCTCTGTGCGAAAAAGACAGTCCCCTGCCCTGAAGGGTTTACAATCTAACTAGACAAGGCACACCCAGGAAGCACTATTACCCCTAGGTCACAGGCTGGGCGCTGTGGAAGAGATTAAACAACTTACCCAAGGTCACACAAGAAGTCTGTAGCACAATCAGGATTTTAACCCAGAGCTCCTAACAGGCTCTCCAGTGCCTTAAGACCAACCTTCCTCTCTACAAGTAACTAAAGGGCAGTGACTATAGGTAAAAAAGAAGTGGCTATCAGCCATTGTTTCATGGATCTGGGATGAGTTATTCCATGCTAAAGTGCCTTGGTTTCACTCATACATCAGATCCCCTTTACTTATTTTGGTGCAAATTCAAATCTATCTGTGTCCGTTTCTACCTTACAGTGTCCAGCAGCAGCAAACTGCTGCTCACAAAAATCTCCCGGTGGGATGGAGAGTGTGTTGGCTGAACTAGGCTTCCCCAGCCAACCCCTTCCACTCCATGTGTGTCATTTGGTTTGGCTGCAGCTGGAAAGAATTAAAATATCAGCCGGGGACAATTGCCTTCATTGAGATGAAAAGCTGATGTAAGAAACAACGGTAACAAGCATGGAGAAAGCCTGGTGCTGTGTAGTTGGCAATAATTAGCCACGGCATTAGGAGACGATAGAGTTAGACGGAGAGGGGGAACCTTCAGTTTGGGACGTGGCTAGAAATGGATAGATTACCGCCGCTAATCCCTTATTTACAGAGGGATCTTTATGGAAATTTTAGCCTCCCACATTAAACTTGCACAATACATTCCATGCAATAAAGACTGGAGCGTGGGTTCCAATTGCAATGTGGTTGCAGGGACAGCAGTAGAGGTTGCTGGCTAGAAGCTCTGTGAAGGTGACCACCAGGAATGTTAAGTATCTCAGGAAAAATTGTCAGAGCAGCCACTGGCAAGAGTTGGGGGCTGTGCTCTGAGGCCATCAAAAATTTTTTGGTGCTAAACTCTGTCCTAGAGCGTGGCTTTGCTACGCTCTGTTAGGCCACAATTCAGCAAAGCACTTCAACCATGTGCTTAGTTTTAAGCAAGTGCTTAAATTCCTTCGACTTCACGTTTAAGCACATGCTGAAGGGCTTAAATCAGGGCCTTAAAAGCAGCTGCCACATTTCACACCAGAGGTGGCTGGATTGCAGTGGGGTGGGCGTGATTTCTTGTGGTGAAGAGTTTGGGGATGAATGGTGCTAGATTCAGACAGTCTGAGTGCATATGTTTGTAATTCATTTATATGGATGTGCATCTCGCACAAGGTTTTACGAAATGAAGTCAATGCTCATTGCATCTGGCCAGCACTTGGGTACACGGCCAGGGAAGATGTTGTTTTACACCTACCTAAGGGATCCGCCGGAGAAAGACCCAACACACCTGCCTGGGTGCACCTCAATTCCAACTCTCCACCTGCAAAGGGCAGCATGTCTTTTCTTTACTTGGTGTGAAGGAGGGATGTGACTTTTCTAGAACTAAGGCTTATTGTGAAGTGATAATGACACATAATGAGTCCTTAGGAACCTTAAAGACAGGCAGACAAAGCCCTCTCTTATATAAGAATTGCCCTATCCAAACCAAGTATTGTTCCATCTAATCCGGTCTCCTCAAATGACTAATTCTTTCTGAGGTAGATTAGCACCTTCCCATAGTGCACCTGCCCAGTGGTATAACACCAAGTGAAGAATGACTGTGCATATAATCTTCTTAAGGGCTCTGAAGCATGAGATTTGATTATTTGTATTGTATTCACACTTAAACAAAACAAACCCCTTTCCTGGTGGCTGGGAATTTTGCTGAACAAGGCACTGAAACTAAACACACGTCTCATGTACCCTCTTTTGTAACGTCCTCCACAACCACCTACGCCATTAACCCTTACCCTCCTTTCTCTTCTCCCCGCATAATGCCCCCTCCTCCCCAGCATAAGGATCAAATTGATTGCAGGATTACAGCAGTTGTAGTTTGAGAATGGTGGGTGAAAGGAACATTTCCTGTGAGCATAGTGTTGCCTATAAGGAAAGGTTTCAAAACAGAAAATATCTACAGAAAATACCTACAGCTCCCTCTCTTCATAGATTGCAAGGCCAGGAGGGACCATCGTGATGATCTGATCTGACCTCCAAGCCGTTGAACTTCCCCAAAATCATTCCTGTTTGTACTAGATTTGCCTTTCAGAAAAGCATCCCGCCTTGTACCCAACACGGGATATTCTAAGTAAGGTCACGGAGATCTGCAGGGCACGATGTTTCCTTCCCAAGAACACTGCATTCGGCCTGCGATTGCTGCGAGAGTCTGCAGGCACTTGGAATATTCTGCTCAGATGTGTGCCCAGCACATGGCACCGGGTTTGCACATGTCACAAAATCAGCCCTGCCCTGACATGGCTGTGATGGAAGTCGGGCTTGCTCATCGTTAGACCGGCTTTGAAAACCAAATCCTGGGTTTGGAGGCCCATGCTGATGTCCCTATTGGCTTTATAAAAATAGGTGTTTTTATCCTGGCTTTTGTAAGCCCTGAAGGTGGGTCTTCTGAAGCCACTGGCTGGCGGAACTGGTAAAACTGACAGCAAGCTGGCCAGGTGCACAGGTAAGCAACCCCACTGGGGACAATTGGGGCATTTGAACCAAAGATCTTCAACTGGAGTTGGGGTCTTCTTAGCTCCCATTTGTACCTTTGAAAATCTGTCACTCAATCTATTGTCTGACCTCAGCATGAAACACATCAGCTCTTCCCTTGACCAGCCACCAGAGGGGAATGAAGACTCTTAGCCTGGATTACAAATCAACATCTCCTCAGGTGCCACCTGCCCCAAGCCTCTTACATGTTACATCCCTGTGAGGGCCCCTGCCCCCCACATGAGTCCTTGAACCAGCCCCATTCATTCTGGGGACTTGCCCCAGTGATAACTTTCACTGTAGCTGCATTAGTGCAAATGCCTAGAGTAGACAGTGATTTCCACTTGTACCCTGGTTTCATGCAAAGATTAGCATGGCACTGCCAACTGTGCTTTAGTTTGTCCACGTTAGGGCTTTGCACAGTGCAGTTCACACAGGTGGCTGGCCAGCAATGGTCAAAATCCTCAAGGTAGGGAATGGAACCAGGAACCACAGCAAGTGCAGACACTACCAGCAGTGACAGGATTATACAGGCAGTGCAGCGGCTCCACTGGCCCAGGCTGGGTGAGTGTCTGTTTTGCCACCCCCCTGAATCATGCTCATTATTGATTTGCATTATTGTAGCTCCCAGGCTCCATAGTCCTGGATCAGAGCCCCATTGTGCAAGGTGCTGTACAAACCGAGAGACAGTGCCACTCCCTGACTATTTAAGAGTTTACAATCTAAGCACTGTTACAGACGTGAACATGGATTATTACAGAACGTGTGAGGGAACAAAGAACCTGGCTTGGATTTTACTCTCTCAAAGAGCTGATTTTCCTCCACTGCCTCCTCCTCCTCCTCCCCACTTTTGTCTCCCTTTCAGTGTCAGTCCTCTGCAGAGATGAGATGGGGAAGTGGAGAGTGTTACCTCTTCATTAACAACACTGCAGAGCAATCTCGCAGCAGGCAGCTGGAGTAGGGAGGATTCAGTCCATATTCCCAGCCTGCCTAATTGCAATGCAGTGCCTCATTATGCCAGCTGCTTTTGCACTCCTTATGAGCCAATTTATTTTTAATATACAGCCTGACAGGTCTGGAAATATCAAATTCATCAGCTTCATGCCCCACGTAGATCTGAATCTCCGCAAGGCTGATTTAATTAGCTAGGGTTCAGATCAGAATTGACAAGGCTCATCCCCCTTCCCTATCCCCTGACAGCCTCGTTTCATCGGGACCTCCAGGGAAGCCTGTTTAAAGCTTTCCCCTCCCAAGCCAGACACACAAGTCAAAGGCAGCTTTTTCACCTGAAGAAGGATTAAAGGATCCTTTGAGTTACATGCATATCTGCTGACTCCGTGGGTACTCCAGGACTGGAGTATCCATGGAAAAAAAATTAGTGGATGCTTAATACACAGCAGCAGCCAAACTCCCCACTCTTCCCCCCAGCACCTCCTGCCTGCCGGCAGCCCTGCCAATCAACTCCTTCCCCTCCCTTCCAGCACCTCCTGCCTGCTGTGAATCAGCTGTTAGGTGACATGCAGGAGGTGCTGGGAGGGAGGGGGAGGAGCAGGGAAGGGGGCATGCTTGGGAGAGGGTGCAGAGCTGGGCGGAGAGTGGTGGTTGGGGGTGGAGTGGGGGTAGGAAGAGGTGGGGTAGGGTAGGAGATTGGAGGGAGGGGAGGAGTGTGGGTGGCGCCTGGAGCTGAGTTGGGGTTGAACACCCTTGGGGAAAATTGGAAGCCAGCGCCTGCGGTTGTGTGTGTGTGATATTCACACAATACGGGAGATTTCATGTCACTTCATGTGAATTTCATGCCACTTCCAAAGCACCCACCCCACTCCCGTGCACACACACATTTATTTTTGGGAAGGTAAAAAGAAAGATTGTGTTGTATCCATCAACCATTCCTTTATGGAGTCCTACAGAGAGGTGCCTGTCTTCCTCAAAATCTGCATATCACTGCCCCTCCCGGGTGATACCAGCATGAAAGATTTTGAAAAGATACCAGCATGAAAGCTACCTTCAGAAATCACACTCGTTTTTACTCGTTACTCATCTTTAAACCATCCAACCCTACTTCCCTTCTGAATCTTCAGAAAATTCACCTGTTCTTTTCCCTCCCTCTCCTCCTCCTATTGCTGGATTGGACTCCAAGAAATTCACCACAAAGCCCAACCATCATTAAGTATGTAGATTTTAAGGCCAGAAGGGACCATTAGTATCATCTAGTCTGACCTTTTGCAAAGCACTGACCAGAGAATTCACTCAGTGATTCCTGCACTGAGCTCATAACTTCTGGTGAAGGTAGAGCAGATCTTAATTTAAGATATCACATTCCTAGGTAAGTTGTTCCAATGGCTAATTACACTGATTTTGCAGCCTAACAGATGGGCAAGGCCAAGAATTTTCAGTGGCTAGTGATTTCGGGTCCCCAACGTGACACCATTAAGGGACGTTAATTTAGAGGCACGTTCTTAGCCCTTTCTGCAAAGCAGACCTTCTAAGATGCCGGAAGTTGGGTGCACATGCAAATCACTAGGCATGTTGGAAAGCTATACTGAGCGCACTGCTTCCTGTTCAGATTCAGTACTTAATCCAGGATTCTTCCAGCTGCAGGGCTGGAATCCCAAAGAGGGAAGGTTCCTGTCGCAATCCACGCCTGCCCAGCCATCAGCTGTGGAGAGGCGGTTATTAGGTTGATTATGCGAAGGGTGTTCCAGGCAGAGGGGTGCTTTAACAACCCCTCCACCCCTCCACATACCCCACCTCCTTCTGTCTCCATCCCAAGCCATTTAATTGCCTCTAAGTTGGATATTGAATTCCCACACAGTATGTTGCCGTAGGCAATTGGCAGCCTTGTGAGGCAGCACAAAAAGTTCCAACCCACCTCACCTGTGCTCCCCTGACACCCACTGAACCAGGCTTTTTTTAAAAACCCCAATTTAAATAAATCATATGTAATTTAATAACTATTATATTTGTGTCAGTGGGCGTGTCAAATCCGTTCACAATCCCAGGCCTAACAAAGCCTAGGGAGTCTAAGACAAAGAGTCCCATACAAACTCCCTGCCCTCAGCCATTTCCCTACAATAACCCCCATTGTAAACCAAGCCCTAATGCTGGAAACCTAATGTGATGAGCAATAGGAGAGCCCTTGGCTGCACGGCAGGGCGGGTGGGGATGGTGGAATGCAACCCTCAGCAGAGCTAGAGAACAGAAGTTACTGAACAATGGGGAGAGCTGTGGCTCTGTTAAAGCACCAGCTGTCTCTGAAGGTGGAGTGTAAAAAACCGAATGTCAGGCCCCAGGATCTGGGTCCTTGATAATGCTTCACAATTAGGGCCAAATTCTAATACCTTTACTCACTGAATAGCACCTTCCAACATGGTTGACTTCAGGGGGAATAGCTGGAGAGCAAGGGACCTTTAACAACATTTTTCATCAGAAGACTCTAAGGTCAGCCTGGATATTCCGGTGTGGCACTCTGTACCTTAAAACTGCACCCTGGAACCTCCATATTCACCCCATCATATAATTATGATATATTTTATACAAAGCATGCCAAGTCACATCTCATAAGAAAGGTCATGATTTGATGAAACCCGTTGTTCTGTCGAAATATGTATATTGTTAGTGTGTTTGAAGTGATGAGATTTTTGCTGAAATATGTTGTAAAGTTAAGTCTCTACTGCTAGGTAGTGATCTACTCCCAAGAGGGCATTAAGAGGTCATTAATCAGCAGGGGAGTTGTAAACAAGGGATTTACAGTACTGTAAGAGGGATGCACAACCATCACTCAATGGGGGATTGCTCAACTCTGTGACTCAAAGCTGACCAGGACATGTCTGGGCTAGTGTTTACCAGGTACGTGGACTGATGATATAAAATAGGCCAAAGCATGATGCCACTATCACCTTTCTCCTCCCCCACCTATGCAGGAAGCAACAAGAATGCTGGGAAGACAAAGACTTGAACTGGGGAGACTGGTCCCAGGCTTAAAGGGGAAGCCTGTATATTAAGAAATACAACCTACCTGCAACATCCAGTGGGGTGAGAAAAATTGCTTGATCTAAATACTGCCTCTATTCTAATAAGGTTTAAGATTTAGACTGAGTTTCATCTTTTATTTTCTGTGGTAACTTTTTCTAATCCTTTATGCCTACCGCTTATAATCACTTAAAATCTATCTTTCTATAGTTAATAAATCTGTTTTATATTTTACCTAAACCCAATGTGTTTTGCTTGAAGTGCTTGAGAAATCTCAGCTCAGGTGACAAAGACTAGTATGTGTTCCTTCCACATCAAGGGAGTGCAGACTGGGTAATAAACTTACACCGGTCAGGCTTCTGACCAGGGCAAGATAGTACAGCTCTGGGATGTAAGGCTGGGGGCTTGGGAGATTTCCTGGTGCCTTTCTCTGTGTGATTTGTGAGTGGCTCTGGGAGCATTCATGCCATCTAGCTGGGTGTGGGGCTGCATATGCTGTTGTGCTAAGAGATAGTGCCTGGAGGGGTTTGCTGCTTGTTGCTAGCAAAATGTTGTGAGAGACAGCCTAGGCTGGAGAGTTAGCGGGCACAGCGGTACCCCAGTTCCAGGTGCCAACCCTAAGCTTTATTTACTCTTGGCACTTAATGTATATAGGCTGGGATTCCTAAAGGCTCTTCAGGAGTTAGGCTCCAACTCAGTAACTTTCAGAAGGAGTTGTGTATCTTAGAGTAGGGGATGATGAGGCACAGAAAGGTTAGTGATTTGCCTGGCACTGTACAGTGAATCCATGTCAGAGCCAGGAATAGAAGCCAGGCCTTCTGGCACATGCCAACAGTGCCTGATTGGATCTGCAGTGGGAGTTTAAATTGGCAGAATATAATTAGCCAAGGTACAGACTCAGAAGGAAACATGTTCCCTTATTAATCACCATTGCAGCTTTCCATAGTGCCTAGCATTTCTTTTGAGATCTCACATAGATGTATACAGCCTCTCTCTATAAGAATACAAGAGCTTCCATACTGGGTCCACCATACCCAGTATCCTGTGTTTGACCTCCTGCATGTTGCATACTACAGAATTTCACCCACCCACTCCTGTAATAGACTCCTACCCTCTGGCTGAGTTACTGAAGTCCTCAAATCATTTTCATTAGTTCAGCCCAGCAAGTGACCCATGCTTCATGCTGAAAAGGAAGCTGAAACCCCCAGAGTCTCTGCTAATCTGATCTGGGGGAAAATGCCTTCCCGACTCCAAATATGGCCCACGTGCTCAGAGTCTGATTGCAAGATCCACTAGCCAGAACCTGGTCATACTGCGGTAGAGCCAGGAACACTGGGGGAATCAACTGTTTACACACATTTGATGGATCTGCTACAACAATCATTCCCCACTTTATACTGCTGCAACAAAATGAGACATTAACACCTTCAGGCTGAGGCATATAGAAATATGTGATGGAACACTGTAATACCAGCCAAGTGAAAGGAAATGATTTTCGAGCCAGACATGTATACACCTATTTGAACAACCCTTCCAAAGAGGAGTAGGGAGTCAAAATACTGGCACCTACTCTCGCTTCTAGAAGTCATGGATCCTTAAAGCACTTACTTTCAAGCAAGCTGAATCAAGGTAGGGTTTGCCATATGAAGTTATTTCACATGAAATTAGTAACTGCCAGAGGAACAGAATTTTGGGGCTGCCTACAAAATCTCTGCTTTAGGAATTACCAGAGGACGGGTTTTTCTTATCCATCATGTTGAAAGTATGTGCCTGCCCCACCCTGACCCAAACACTTATTGTTATTTTACTGGAAAATAAGCAAAGATGAGTATATTCCCAGTTCCATGTGAACACATAGGTGTCGGCTTTGTGGGTTCTCTGGGGCTGGAGCACCCCAAGGGAAAAATTAGCAGGTGCTTCTCACCTCCCAGCAGCCAAGCTCCCCTCTTCTCACCTCCTTCTCCCCCGCTCCATGAGCATGCTGTGTACCCGCTGCTCCCCCTCCCTCCCAGTGCTTCCTGCTCTCTACCCACTGAACTGCTCTTTGGTGGTGCTTAGGACTTTCTGGGAGGGAGAGGGAAGAGCGGGGATGCGGCACACTCAGGGGAAGAGGTGGGACAAGGACTTTGGGGCAGGATTGGAATGGGGGCAGGGTAAAGGCGGGGCAGGGGCAGGGCCGGGGTAGCAGGGGTCGAGCACCCACTGGGCAGAGGGGAAGTCAGTGCGTATGCATGAACATACGAGAAGCCAGAATGAGTCAGCTGTATGGATGTCCTGAGAGAGAACTCCATCAGGCCATTTAGCCCAGGATAATATTGTAGAGCTACAAATGTTATTGTTGTGAGCTGGGTGAAACCTTGTTAGGGAGTGAGTTAAAATCTCATTGAGATTGGTAGGTGTGAACTCATCCTTCAACTAACTGTAAACATAAACCCTTACCCAAGACTCCAGGAGTGTGTGAACCCACCCAGTAGCTTTTACTTTTGGATAGGTTCGTGTGGGAAGGGAGAACAGACAAGGGCAGACAGAGGGAGACAGCACAATGGCTGACCCTGGAAGAAATCTGGGAAGAGGTTTTTGAGTCAGAGCTGTAAGCTAGAAGTGCTCTAGGTGTTGTGAGCAAACAAAACTGTTTCCTTCTGCATTTCTTTGTACACTCTTCATACATAAATAAAACGGCATCAAAGACATAGCTGACGACCACCAATTTCTGCTGCTAACTGGAACACCCACAGGCCCCCACATTTTGACTAGCCGCTTGAGTCAAAAAGGGCAGCATTATATAGGCTGTTGGACAGACTGGATTCCAAATCCTGCCTCCATCAAAGGTCAAGACCTGACACTTCAAAGATGAACCCATCCTCTCCCCCACAATATCTAGGCGAACCTAGGCCATTCTGCAGCACTGCTTTTGGGGTATAAGATTTACTTCCTGATTCCATCCCTGATGACTTTATGCCCTGAAACATCAGATTTGATCATGCTGGCTTCAGTATGCAGAACTACAAATGTTATTAATGGGCATAACATTATCCAGCCCTGTTCCAAATCCAGCCTTAGTTTTCGACTTGGATTTCCTGTATCTTGAATGACACAGACCGCCTTCATGCAGTGTGAAGTAATAGTTCCTTTTGTTGGATTCAGTGTATCTCAGTGAATTAATAGAAATGTCACTTAAAGCTAACTGAGAAGATGGAAAATGTTCTAAGAGAAGTAACCAGAATGATTCTAGGACTGGTGAACAAAGCCAGGGAGAAAAGGGTAATTGAGGGCTCGTCTCCCCAGCTTTGTATACCAGCTGAGGTGTAAATTCTAGCATGCACCAGCAGCCCGTGTGGGACTGTGCTGGCCTGCACTAAAAGTTCCCTAGTGTGTGTTGACATAGTCCTGTCTCGAACTGTACTATTTCAATGCACAGTCAAGAACTTTTATAGTGCACCAGCAGGGTCCACCCAGATGGCTGCGTACGATGTTCTGTAGGCACTAGAATTTACACCCCACCTGGGCAGCACTAGTGCAATGAACAGACAAGCCCCGAGTTCACTTACTGTAAAGTAACTGGGTTGAATCTTTCTTCCCACTTGTTCCTCCATGACACTTGTATAACTCCATCTACATCAAGGGAATTCATGTTGTTTTAAAACCAGTGTAATGGAGATGAGAATCTGGCCCAATATGCTTAACTGGAGTAGGCCTTATTAAACCTATAGACATTTTTAAGAGGGAATAAAGACTTACAAAGTCTCTAGTGGTGGACTCCAGCCATAAACCAAGGAGCAATAGCTCTCCTGGAAATTAAGTAAACAATTGAAGCACAAAGAAAAATCAGGTCACAGAGCAGCGTTCCTGAGGAGATAGTGATGACAAACTCAAAGGCACTAGCATTAAAGTTATCTGTGTGGTTTGATCCTGAAAACACACTGTGGTCTGCCCTGTTTGAAGAAGAGGATTAGATTAAGTGATCCATGGTGTTCCTCTCCCATCTCCACCAATTCTGGGATCTGTTTTGTGCACAGAAAGCACAGTGATGAGCAAAGCCAAAGTGAGATTAAACAGATGTACTTCAGATAGCCTGCCAAAATGTACAGGTTCCCCACAGCTTCAGTGCTGGCCTCTCAGGGGGCTGACCTAGTCTTAAAATAGGTCAGTGTGCTAAAGGCACTTTGCCATACAAGGATTAACCCATACGCTTCTTTTTATTCGGGATTGTGAGAACAACAGAACACGAGAGAGAGAGAGAGAGGGAGAGAGCATCTCTCCTCTGTAACAGTCTGCCTCACTTCACTGAATGCCATCTGCCCCACGCAGACAGCAGGCCTGATACACAGAAAAGAAAGCCCGTCACTGTTACATAGCTATGTAGATCATGAAGCCTGTCAAAATTAAGAGAAATTTTGCCACCTGCTTCAGCAGGAGCACTGTGGGCCCCTTGTTTTGTGTCATCAGTTTCGTCCCATTTCCCCCTCACCTCACACCCATTGATAACTTACCATGGACCTGATGTTCAGTGGCAGTTGAAGGTGCCCGGTATGCCAACGAGATCTTCATCAGCATGCTTGGTAGAGCCAAATATTATTGGCTACGTTCTGGGGATTGTAAATTCCTGCTCTTAACTGTAAAGCATCATGTGTGCCTCTGAGGCCGTATCAATCATGAGATTTTGACACAAGGGGCCAAGCTGTGCACAGATCTACAGCCTGCATGATGCCATTGACTTCCATGTGATTGCACGGGGTATAAGTGCAACGTTTTGCCTGGTGAATTGACTTCAGACTACAGCAAGCAAATAAAGATCCGAATGGGATCATTATCTATGCAGCTGAAAATGTAAACAGCAGGTAACCCGGCCAACAAAAAAAGCACAGGAATTAATCTAAATAACTTAGTGACTGTATCATGATGGGCTTGATCTCAATCGGGCTAGATAAGCACAAAAGAAGCCTAAATCAGTCTTCTGTAGCCAAAGGCTGAGATTACTGCTCCATCATTAGTGCAGAACGAAAGCTATACTGGGCTGCTTGACCCCTGATCCCTGCTCAGGGGTCAATCAGCTGCTCAGCAGAACACAAGCTTCAAGTTCTTAAAGGTCAGAGGCCATCATCAAACACTCTGTATCTAAAGCAGGTTTCACTGGAAACCAACATTTGAAGTAAGGGCTATTTATAAAGCTTTTATCTATTTAAAACACACACACACAGAGAAATATGGGGGCTTTGACTGAGCTCAAAGGCTTACTTTTCTGAACACATGGTAGCTTGGATCCCTTGCACTTACAGCACGTGCTCTCATTTCCAGGCAGTCTGGCTGGCAATTAAAGGAACATTTCACAAGCAAAATGACAACACCCCTGTCATTACAATAGGGCAGCTCAGTGTATTTACAGGTTGTCACACTATTTCTAACTAACTTCTGTTTCTAACCCTGCATACACATGCTTGGTGTCACCCCCAAAGAATTCTGAAATGTTCTTCTGCAGACATGTAAAGCAGCTTTAGGGAAATTCTTGTACCAAGAAATAGCCACTGCCCACCAAATGGTAACAATCAACAGTATTTTTTTACGTCACAGCAGTACCTAGAGACCACAGCGGATATCAGGGCCCCGCTGTGCAAGGCAGCGTACAAACCCCTATGGAGTGACAGGCTACAATCTAAGCAGAGGAGACAGACAAAGAGCGAAACAAGCATAGAGATGAAGTGACCTGCTGTGGTTACTACGCAGGTCAGTGGCAAAGCAGGGGCTAGAACCCTGCTCTCCTAATTCCATGCCCTGTGACCACACAGACTCTTCCATCACCCGGTACCTGCCTCGTCTCTGCCCCTCTGGGTCAGCATTTCCTAGCTGCTCTCCTCTCTCTGCCTCTTTCAGGTCTCCTTCCTGGTCCCCTAGCTTAGTTCTGGCATCTGGCCTCTTCCTTCCTTTCCTATCGTTGTCACTCAGCCAGAGCCAGGGGCCTTTCTCTCTCTGCACACCTGTCCCTATTTCATAGGATGCAATCCTCAGAGCTGCCCAGGCCCCTCAGCTGCCATTGAGTTCAGTGAGGATCGAGAATGCCAAACACCCTCAGAGGCCTTTAATCAACATTTTCTCCCTTTGCTTGGCCTCATGCTCATGGCTTCCTGGACCTTTTTATTCCTGTATCCTCCTCCCCGCCACCGGGTCCCAATGGCTACTCTCTCTCTTAGCCCCATACCTTCCCTCTCCCTGTACTGCTGCCTTCTTTGCTTGCCCAGCACCATTCTTCCCTCATACTCCATCCAGGCTTTTCCTAGAGCCACCTACAGCCACAGTTCTGGCACTGAATCATGGAGGGAACTAGACTGTAACATGACCATCTCACGCACATGTAGTAGGATGCCCTTATCTTCTCATTGCATGGATGCCCAATCTCTCTACAGGTGGGACTCCCAGGATTGGTCCTCCCAGAAGGGTTTTCTGCCCACCTGGATATATTCCTTCTGTCCATATGAACCCAAGATCTAGGATTAGAGTTCAGCGCTTATTAAGACATAACCTGGATATAGGCTGCAGTCTGAGCTTTCTCCCTCCCTGTTCTAATATATCAGCTGCAAAACACACTGCTCCCGGATGTCTATAATTAGCAGCCGATATTGGCTTCCAATGGAATTTGGACCAAAAAGGTCAATGAATGTTGAACCCAATTGATTGAACTAGTAAATCAAAGATCCAAGTTCCATAAACCTGAAATGTTTGATTTTACTTTTTGGCCAAATCCTGATCCCACAGAAGATGGTGGCCCATTAAAACCCCATTAAATTCAGCGGGACAAGAATTCGGCTCATTGTCTCCAGCTGTCATTTCCCATGTGACCAGAAAGCTAAGCTTAATTGTTTCATGTTCCAAAGTTTTACCAAATCATAAATGAGGGTAATGGACCCTTTGCTGCTACACTTGTGTTTATTACTTCCATCTTCCTGCCCGCCATGAAAAACCTATTTGCACCTAGACAAACAACAGCTGTTTGCTACTGTTTATGAGTCTTGCTTATCCGCAAATTCTGTCAACAGCATCACATTTTATATATAGAACACTCTCTCAAGCAAGTTGACTCCAGGAACTTTTCCAATAACTCCAATATAATAAAACATCCTATAGAAAAAACAGTTCATGCAAATAAAACTTTGTCTGGGTCACTGTCAGGAACAAGGGATGGGGCGGTCAAGTGCTAGGAAACAGAACTGAGGATCAGAAGCTAGATGCCAGAGCCAATGGTCAAACCCGAGTCAGAGCCAGGAATTGGTGCTGAGAGTCAGAAATGGGTTACCTGGGATCAGGGAAGGGAGGAGCCAAGCTGGGTCCAAGGCACGAGCATGGCTGGGATAGAGCTGGAGCAATTCAAGGAAACCAGGACCAGCAGCAGATCAGGGTAGTCCCTCCAGGCCTAAATAGCAGGTCTGGGCCAATCAGAAGTCACAGGAGGAGTTGCCAATCATCTCTACCATGGACAGCACTGCTTGCAGTGACTCGTCACCTTAGCTGTATGATGTGCTAACAGGGGCATTGCCAACATGGTTGTGTGGCAACATTGCTCACCTAAAGCCCCTTAGCTCTAAGTTTGAATCCTTAAAGCCCTCCTCCTAAAGAAGTATCATAGAGCTGGTCCTGTCAGGGGAACATTCATGAAAGTCTTTTACAAATTCAGAGGCGTGAATGTTACCGGCAGTCTCCCCACACCATTTTTCGGGGCCATAGCCTTCCCAGTTTATGAGGCACCACAGTTTACTCTGCTTTAATCTGGAGTCCAATATGGCACATTATATCATGCTCTTGCATATCATGCATATTCATGCTCTTCCTGGCCCTGAACTGAAACTGGCAGTGGCTGTGTGTGGGGAGGGAATGGGTTTTCAGTGTATGGTCAAGAGAGACACATGGGAGACTGGGTGCAATCTTTAAGCAGAGTTTGAAAGTGACAGTATTGATTTTCTGACAAATCTGGTAGGCTCCAAGGAACTGGTGGTCTAATTTCTGCCTGTTCTGATATTCTTAATGGATAACCAGACCTTGTGGCCTACCAAGAAGACCAGCCTCTCCTGTCTCCGGCAGTCACCATACCATTTGTAGTTCTTTAGCGTCCTCAAGGTGCCCTCTTAGTTTTTCCTCAAATGTGTGGATTTGTTGAACTAAGTTGGTAACGGCCAGGTTTTTAGAGAGACAGTTTAGCAGCCAGCCAGGTATCCAAGTCACTGTCAGCTATTGGGATGGAATATCAGTTATTTTGCTTATTGTCAAGAGTAGCTAGTTAGTAGGCTTTTGCAGGAACTTAGCATAACTAGTTGGGAGGAGTAGGCAGTTGTCACATGAAATGAGTTTGACTTACACCTTCTCTGACATTCTGGGGAAATTGTCTGTGAAAAACAGAAAGTCTGGATATATTTTAGGATTGTCATTATGGGGAAAAATAACTGCCAGGCTCATGGTTTGAAACTGCTTTCTTAACAATATTTTTAGTGACATGTTTTTGTAACTCCTACTTTTGGCTAATGGCTGATTTTGTTTAGTCAGCTATGTAACACTTTTGATTGACATGCCTTTGTAACTTTTGGGGTATAAAAGAGAAATTGTGGGTCTGGGTCAAGTGGATTGCTTTGTGGACATTTCAAAATCTCCAGCCACAGACAGAAGGCTGGCCACTGGAAATTTGCGGCTGAATCACCCAAATACCACTCCAAACTCCTGTGGGGTAATCCTGAGGGGTAATTATCAGTTTCGGGTGCTCTATGACCTATTGTGTTTGTGTGTGCTTGAGACTAAACAAAGAAATGACTTTGAGTAAAGGCATTCTAGTGAGAGTGCTGGAAACTAATAAAGTACTGGCTTTAAGAGACAGCATGTGATTTTGATTTGTTTCTGTCAGACAGAAGTGCTGCATCTCTCTTGAGCTGTCCTGATACCGCCTCACGGAGAGTAAAGTTACCAAGAACTATGAGTTCGGGGGAACGTTGTGTAGCAAGTTCAGGAAGGCCGTTGACAGTGTGATGGGGGTGAAAATTATCGTTTGTAAAAAAAGGCTTTGTCCTGTAGAGGCATGTTCAGCATAGTTGTATGCAAATTTGATATAGAGTAGGAGGGTGGACCAATTGTCTTGGTGGTAACTAAGAAAGCACTGTAAATATTGCTCCAGCATTTGATTCATCCTTTCTGCCTGACCATCTGTTGGTGGGTGGTAGGGTAATAAGACAGTGTCTTTTCATTGTGAAGTGCCTTATGGCAGAGAGTTTGCAAATGCAGCAGCATCTCAAGCCTGCTCTAAACTACAAAGTTAGGTCAACGTAAGATGTCTTGTGTCAACCTAGTTGTGCATGTGTCTACATTTAAACTTGTCTTCCACCAGTGTAAGCTCCTCCTTACAGTGACACAGTAACACCACTCCCTGAGCAGCATTGAACCATGACTGATATACTGAGGTTGATGCAGCATGAGTGTAGACACTGAATTGCCTATGTCGACTCTGCCAGTCTTCCAGCAGCTGTCCCACAATGCCTGACACTGACCGCTCTGGTTATAATGGTGAACTCCAGTGCCAAGGGGTCACAGAGACTGGAAGAAGGCCTCCCCTAATAAAGCCCTGTGAATTTTTTAAATGTCTTCTTCCTGATTGCCCAGCTTTGCAAGCACACTTTTCAGCTCTCCATTGTGTGCGACTGCCCAGTTGACCATGCTGGCTTCATAATCCAGAGTCTCTCTGGTTTGGAGTAGACAGGAGATATTGGATGTCCTTGGCCTGTGGGGAGAAGAGGCTGTGTGGGCACAGCTCCAAACCAGCCGCAGAGATGTAGACATCTAGGAGCAGATTGCACAGGGCTTGTAGGACAAGTGGTACATCAGGGACCAGCCGCGGTGCTGTGTGAAAGCAGAAGAGCTTCAGCAGGCACATCAGAAGGCCAGGAAGGCCAACAGTTGATCCAGTGCCGAGCTGCAGCCCTGCCACTTTTACAATGAGCTGCATGTCATCCTTGGCGGAGACCCTACCGCTACCCTGCAGCACCATGGATATCTCCCAGGAGCCCAAGTCACAAGTCCCTGGCATGTCAAGGAGGAGGAGGAGCTGCAACCAGGGTGCCAGCTATGCCACGAGCCAGGACCTGTTTGACCACCACAATCCAGCCAGCCCCAGCAGTTGAGCCTGATGCGGGGGAAGGAACCTTGGGGAAGTGTGTAAATGTTCTTCCCATTAGTGACGTTCTGATGGCACCTCTGACATAACAGGACACAGCTACTGACTTTTTATTCATTGACTCGTACTAGTAGAGGTAGCTGTCGAGCTAGGAGGGGTACAGTTATCTGCCTTTCCTTCCCCTGTAGAGTTAGGCCAGGGGGGCTATATGAAGCAGTGTGTTTATGGACATGGGGATGTATCTTGAATCCTCCTGAGAGATCTCGATGAAACGTTCATGGGGGTTGTACCCTGCAATCCTCTCCTGAAAGTCTCTAGGGACGGCAGCCTTATTTCTTCTTCTGTGCCAGGCGATAACTTCAACAGGCACCTTTGCAGAACACAGGCCAGCAGCATATGGGTCTGGGAGGTTTTCAAATGCCAGCAGCAGCTGTGCTCGCTGTGTCTTTGTTACCCTCGGGAGCGAGACATCTGCTAAAATCTCCACCGCCTGTGGAAAATGGTGCCGGCATTCAGTGTCTTTGCCTTGTACTCCTTGTTTCATAAACTGAGCAATTCCCTCCTCATGTCCCTTGCCCTTGGCAGGCCATACTCACTGGGGCTGGGAGTGGTACCATGCTCAAGCTCTCTGAAGCAGTTGTGCCAATGAGGCAGGGAAGGACGTTCTGAATCTGTGTTCTGTTGTGACTATACTGACAATAAGAGGAAAGTTCTGCAGCCACTGCTTGTCATCTCAAGCCTGCATTACGATGCCGCGCCACCAGTCAGTGCTCGTTTCTCGGGCCCAGAAGCAGCGCTCCTCCATATGCAGCTGGTCTGTGAAAACCACCAACAATCTTGAACTGGGTCTTGCTCTGTTCCACAGCAATCTGTCCTCCAGGAAACCATTACGTTCCCTACAGCTCTTCTTGTGACTCTGCAAAATGCCAGAGGATCATGTGTCCTGTGCTTGCAACGCCCATGACAATACTGCAGAGTGGTGCAGGCTCCATGGCTCTGTCAGAGATGGCGGACAGCGAGAAGGGCGATGCAGGCTCATGGGAATTTTAAAAGAGGGACAAATATTATGGGATATAGATGACATTAGGAGATGGAGACAGTTGCATGCTGGGAAGTTGACCCCATGCTCCCAGTTATCCCTACTCAACTCATTTCTGCCCCACCATGCATTGCCAAAACTTCTCTGAATGGTGAAAAGTTGCACACTGGAATGCCTGCCCATGCTGCACGACGCCGTGCATAGAAACAAGCTCTCCTGGTGAGTATGTGCAGCACCAATGCAAGAAGCTAAATATGCATGTGCACAAGTGATATACTTACTGCTGCAATTTTAAGTTGATGTAACTTGTGGTGGCAAAGACATGCCCCTAGTTAACAGATCTGCTCCTCGGGCCAGCTTTGCTATTCCATTGCAGCAACTAAGAGCCTGAAAACCCAGAACTGTTGACTCTGCCCAATTCAAGGAGTAGAAGACACTGTTTTGCTGATTGTGATCCATCCCCTGTCATCTGGTCCTACGTTCTGGCGGTCAAAGGTTTAGGGACACCCAGAGCATGGCTGCGGGCTTGTGTCCCTGACCATCAGAGCCCCAAAAGGTTAGAAGGAACCACCAGGGTTGTCCAGTCTAATCCCCTGCCAAGATGCAGGATTTGTTGTGTCTAAACCAATCAAGGCAGATGGCTGTCCAGCCTCCTTTTGAAATCCTTCAGTGAAGGAGCTTCCACAGCCTCCCTAGGCCCTCTGTTCCATTGTCCTACCGTTCTTACAGGGAGGAAGTTTTTCCTGAGATTTAATCTAAATCTGCTATGCTGTAGTTTGAACCCACTGCCTCTTGTCCTGCCCTCTGTGGCAAAAGAGAACAATTGTTTCCATCTTTTTAATGGAAGCCTTTCAAGTATTTGAAGATTGCTATCATGTCCCCCCTTAATCTCCTTGTTTCCAAACTAAACATACCCAGTTCCTTCAGCCTATGCTTGCATTCCATCCCTTTGATCATCTTTGCCTCTCACCTCTGGAGTGACTCCAAGATTTCTTTCTTGAGTAGTAACAGCTGATTTTGACCCCATCATTTTGCATGTGTAGCTAGTTTCATGTTTTCCAATGTGCATTGCTTTGCATTTATCAACACTGAATTTCATCTGTCATTTTGTTACCTAGTCTCCCAGTTTTGTCAGATCCCCAGTCTGTTTTGGATTTAACTATCTTCCATAATTTTGTATCACCTGCAAACTTTGCCACCTCACTGTTTACCCTTTTCCCAGGTCATTCATGAATATTTACTCCTACGGCAGGTGGCTGGGGAACCTCTGCTCCACCTGATCCATCCCTTGGGAGGCACTGTCTGTGCTGCCCATCTAACTCGAGTATATGACTCCCAGTAGCGTAGCCTCTGCCCGCCTCACAACTTTAAATACATTGCCACACCTGTGAGATGGGGATGTGCTACTATCCCTTCTTTAAGTAGATGGAGGCCTGAGTCACAGAGTGCCTAAGTGACTGGCCCAAGGACACATGGGAAGTCTGTGGCAAAGCACACAGGGCCTGGGTCTCCCAAGTCAAAGACTATTGTCCTACTCACTGGACCATCCTTTCTATCTTCTTTCGGGACCTTTTGGCTGTGAGAAAGCCACAATTACCCCCCTTTTTAGCCATGGCAGAAAAACAGCCTTCACAATGCTTGGTGTTGGATATTATTATTAGACTGTGCCAATCCTATATGAAGCTGATACCAATTCTTGACATTCTTGAATGTGCAGCTATTAGGCCTCAGTAATGGATCTGCATTTGGAAAAGGATGGAGTCCATCATTGCTATTTGCTCATACTGCAGTAGTAGCAAGAGCCTAGGGCCCCATTGTGCTAGAATGCTGCACGAGCACTTAGTAAGAAAGCCCCTGCCCAGAGAAGCTTACAAGCTAGATATATAAGACAGACAGTGGGAGAAAGGAAGCATTATTAGCCTAATTTTAGAGATGAGGTGCAGAGAGACTGATTTGCCCAAGGGCACATAAGACCACTGTAGCAGAACCAGGAATTGAACTCAGAGCTTTAGTCTCCCCGCCTGCTGTTTAAACCACAAGAGCCCTGGGATTTTAAAGACTAAACCAAGGCCTTGTTAGACTGCCTGAGTTTCTTGAGTCTGGCATTCTCTGCAGACCAGGTGTTGTGTAAGCTTTCTGGCATGTTGGGATCCTATCATGGCTAGGAGCTATTGCTGAGGGTCCCATCCTTCATACTCAAGGGCAAAGCTCATCTGTGCTGGCAACAGACCCTTCTCTGTGCCAGTGCAACTCTGTGGAATGAATTCCCTGAGGAACAAGGAGCATCCCAGCCCTCCTGGCTTTCCACTCGTCTGTGACCTTGCCCTCCCTAACATAAACACATAGCAACAGGCCTGGCTGTATTTACCCTGTACCCTCAAAACACATGACTAAAACAAGACATCTCACTGCACATATTTCTCCCTGTGGGGACAGGAAGAGCAAATCAACAGCCTGCGACAGATGTGTAGTCATGTTGTGTAACATGCCACTGGAAAGCACTCAGATACTGCAGTGAGGAGCACCATATAAAATCCGCATAGACCAGAAAAGTTAAGTGGATGAGGCACTGGGCTTGGGCAGACTGGGGTTCACTTCCTAGCTCTGACACAGAAATGCTGTATGGCCTCAGGCAAGTCACTTAATTTACCCTGTCCCTCCGTTTCCCATCTTCGAAACAGGAATAACACGATACATGTGGTAGGGAAGTAAGGATAAGATCCATTAATGATTATGAGACGCACCAAAAATATACAGATGTGGGCTGTATAAATACCTAGCTACAGAGAATCTCTCTGGTGCTCACTTTTGAGAACGAAGATTTAGCTGAACATTTTAGAATCTAAAAAAAAAAAAAAAGGTTCATATCAAATTCCAGCTCCTGAAATGGGCACACGTTCATGTTTTAATTTTTTTTATTTTTCTCCAAGCCATGTGGACCACCCCTAATCAACACTGTCATTTTCAGAGTTGCATCATACACTTTCGAACAAACCCTCCTTCTTTAGCACACAGGATCATGTCTCTCGGGTTTAGCTTGCCATTGCCAATTTAGTGCTGAGCACAAAAATGTCTTAGAGCTCCGTGAGCTGTGCAAGGAAGGTTATCTTGGTGCGCCAAAGAATGAAGGCATTGTGTGGGCAGGCAAAACAAGGCCAGGGACGAGCCAAGATTAATAAAGGATGATTCACCGTGGCAGTTGCAGAGGGAAATGTTAAAATGAGCCACTTAAATGTATTACAGCTCTCGTACTATTCCGACCCCTTGCTGCTTTTGGGCTCCATGGAGAGGTTTAATAAAGAGTTGATCAGTAATTTCAGTGCAATGACGCAAATAGGACATTGGAAGAGACCATCACAGGAGTGAAATTCAGGGGTGATCATAGAAAAGTGTAATGCAGAGATAGCTGGGAGTGGAAGTTGTTTGGTCCAGTGCATAAGAGACCGGCTGGGGATTCAGATCAACATTCTGTTCCTGGTTCTATCCCCAACCTACTGCGTGACCTTAGGCAAGTCGCTTGCCTAAGGCACCTCCCAACCTTTGTCCATGTTCTCTGACTGTAATCCTAAGTCTTCTGGGCAGGGACCATCCCTTCCTATTTGTTTGTACACTGCGTACTACAATGAGGCTTTGAGCTTGGAAGGGACCCGAAGCACCAACATAGTATGGTAACAAATAATAATAAATTGTTCTCCAGGCATTCACAGCTCATCTACCACACTATGTGAATGGCTCACTCAGTGTGAAACTTGTCATGTGCAGAAAGGTGGTATGTAGGTCTGGCATTGGCTCATTGCACCAGGGTGAATTCTACCCTTAAACAAAGGCGGAAGTCAGCTCAAGCTTCAAAATGTAGATCTGCTTGGTCGAATGGCAGGCTGTCTTGAAAAAGAGTCATTTGTTACATTCTACAGCCGCAAGCCAGTTGTGTCTCATTGTTTCCATGTGCTTCCTCTGTATGTATTGTATTGCCCTGCAGGCTCTTGTCTTATATTTAGAGTGTAAGCTCTTTGTCATAGTTTTGTGGACAGTCTAGCACAATGTGGCAGGGGCCTTAGGCACAAGGGTAGCACTGGGGCGGCCTTGTGGGGCTATAGCCATTCCAAAATTTGCTTTAGCCCTCCCATAGCCACCCCTCCCAGTGCAAAGGTCAACAGCTTTCCCCCAGAGGTACCCATGGATCTGGACATTTTGCTGGTATTTAAATAAGAGACAAAACATTAAAAAAAACCCAAAAAAACTCATAGGCCCCTGTGGGAGTCTGGAAGTGGAAGAACGTAAGAACATAAGAAAGGCCGTACTGGGTCAGACCAAAGGTCCATCTAGCCCAGTATCTTGTCTACTGACAGTGGCCAATGCCAGGTGCCCTGGAGTGAGTGAACCTAACAGGTAAAGATCAAGTGATCTCTCTCCTACCATCCATCACCCCCTCTGACAAACAGAGGCTAGGAACACCATTCCTTACCCAGCCTGGCTAATAGCCATTAATGGACTTAACCTCCATGAATTTATCTAGTTCTCTTTTAAACCCTGTTATAGTCCTAGCCTTCACAGCCTCCTCAGGCAAGGAGTTCCACAGGTTGACTGTGCGCTGTGTAAAGAAGAACTTCCTTTTATTTGTTTGCAGTGCCCACTGCAGGACAGGGCTTAGCAGCTAAGGCTGTGCAGGTAAGAGCAGAGGGTGGAGGAATAATAATAATAGGGTGTTTCAGAGATGGTAAACTGCCTGTGTTGTTCCTAGCAGTAGGTGGCCAATCAGCAGCAGGAATCACAATGCCCGCCCTGCTATCAGATGGCCGTGTTCTGTATGCAGCATGGGACAAGGGAGTTTTAAGAAGAGAGAAGAAAGAGAAGGTGGATTTTGATGGAGAGTTCCCCCCCACAGCAATAGAGCTGCATTTCTGAGGGATGCATTTCATGTATAGTATAATGGGTGTGCTCATTACATGTGAGTAGTTGTATTGTTTGGGTTAAGTAAACCCTATTCACTCTTATTCCCAAAAGTATTCATCAGTCTTAGCCAACACAAGGACATAACAAGAATTCTATAACTATAGAAGAGCAAATATATACATATTTAGGGCTGCATTAGCAGAAAGAACTAGTGGGGCATTGCTGAGAGCACAACTGCCTTGCCAGATTGGACCCTGAATCCATCTAGTGCAGTATCCTGTTGCTGACAGTGGCTAGTACCAGATACTTCAGAGGAAGATGTAAGAGCCCCACAGTAGGTAGATGTCAGATAATCTGACCCCCATATGGGTCTCGAAGGGTAAGTCTCTACTGCAATAAAAGATCTGCTGCATGCCTGTGGCTGGCCTGGGTCAGCTGACTCAGACTTGAAGGGCTTGGGCTGCAGGGCTCAAAGTTGTAGTGTAAACATTCAGGCTAGCACTGGAGCCCAGGCTCTGAACCCTGCAAGGGGTCTGGGCCTCAGAGGCCAGGACCCAGCGCTAGCCAGAACGTCTACATTGAAAATTTTAGCTCCACAATCCAAGCCCAGCTGTGGGACAGTGTTTCTGTGGAAGAGACGGCCCAGTCTGCACTAGCAGCGAGGTTCCCCCACTGACTTGCCTATGACCTCATGCAAGTCACTTAATTTACCCTGGGAGCTGGGTGGAACCTCAAGAGAGCAACTCCTAGAGGTCACAGTGGCAGGTGGCAGTAGAAAGTGACAGCACAGGCAGGGCCGTCCCTACCTATTCTGGGGCCCTACGCAGCTCCCCTGTGGTGAGGAGGGGTCCCAGGCCTCCGTGCGGGCTCTCTCCTGCATCAGATCAAGATATTTATCTATGAGAAAATAACTTAAGGGCCATTTTCTTGTTCAGGGTTAGAATCCCTCCGCTCAGGACTTGAATCCCTGCTGTCATCAGTTTTATTAATATTTTACATACACTTTACAGTGGGGTTTTTCCAGCTGGATTTTGTGCTGGCTCGACAGCCAGGGAAACTGGAGTCTTCTGTTAATCCACAGGACAGGTACAGGAGCAACATGCTGGGGATGGGCAGGTGTGGGCCCCACGCCAAGTCTAAGGGGAGGAGCCATTGAACGCAGGGCTCAAGTGAAGTTGGGGGACAACAAATGATAAAACAGAGATGGGAGTGAGGGTCACAGGGAGCCAAAGGGGGACACGAGCGAGAACTCCAAACAGCGCCCGCTGCTCCTTGAGGGCATCCAGGGGGCCAGTGAATGCGGCCCACAGGAACGCTGCCTGGCCACATGACCTAAGGGAGAATCTGAAAGAGGCCCCACAGTTGCAGGGCACCTCCCTGTCCAGCATCCTCCTCCTGGGATGGGGGATGGCCACCTTGGCTAGTGCCAAGAGAAGGTCGACGAGGAGGTCTTGCGATTTCGAGGGGGTCACAGACGGGGTGTGCAGAGAGCAGGAGGTGCGGGGAGAAGTGCAGCAAGAAATTGAGAAGAAGGTTTTGGAGGAGCCGGAAAAGGGACTGTAACCTGCTGCACCTGGGTAGACGTGCGCCAGCGTCTCCACCAAGCCACAGCAGGGGCAAGCGCCAGGTATACGCACGTGCTCATGGCTCCTTGAAGGAGCTGCCAACTCATATACCTGGTGGGCAGCAGGACCATGGCGGAATACAGACTGGCCCACCAGCGCGTCTGACTCTCCACAGATGGTAGGAGGTCTCATCACTTGGTGTTGGGGCGGGACACGAGGAAAGGAAGGGAGAGGTGCGGAGCAAGAGCGTGTACAGCTGTGTCCTAGGCGTGATGGGGCAACAAACCCGCTGTAGGTCATGCAGCCAGCATGGGTTGTGCCGAGGGGGTGTCTGCAGGGTGACTTACGGGGCTGGAGCCTAATGGCAATGTCCAGAGGGCCGGGGGGGAGCACCCTCGCACGGGACCCACTCGAGGCACAGCACTCTGGCCACTGCAACTCTAAGTAATTACCCCAGACCCTACCTCATGAAGAAAAACTGTGCCTAACTGATGGGCTGAAGAGAACGAAGGGGCTAATTAGGTGGATGATACAAAAGGCACAGGAAGAAAGTGGGGCAGGAGGGGGCAGAAAGAAACAGTAATTGCTTTTCCCTGCTTGTCCCGGAGCTGAGGTCTCCCTAGGACTGTAGGTGTGTGTAAGGCTGTATAGCAGATAAGGCTGGTGGAAACTCAGCTTGTAAATAAACTGCACGGGGTGTTTTACCAGCCAAAAGATCTCAGAGCTGTCTGTGACCTTGAGCAGTGGCAAGGGCAAGCAAGTCCTGCCACGCTGCCCTAAGAGCTTAACACCGAACTAGATCAGAAGTCAGGAACTATTATGTTTCTTCTCCAGATGGGCAACTGAGGTGGAGAGAGATTGAACCATTTGCCCAACATCACACAGGAAGTGTGTGTCAGAGCCAACACAGTGGGTTACATCTGTTGGCAGATCTTTCAGATGTGGGTGCTTTGACACAGGGGTACGTACGTGGCTTGGCTATGATAAATAATACTGAGGGCAGTGTATTACTCCTGCTTTATCAAAGCTATACGTATTTACCTTCTCTGGGTGTTCACACCTCCAGATCAGCTGCTGGAAGTGGGCCTCACTCTCCCTGATTGAATTTACCTTGCTATCTTGCCAACAAATTTATATCTGCCTCTGGAGATTTCCACAACATTCATCTGATGAAGTGGGTTTTCACCCACAAAAGTTTATGCTCCAAAACATCTGTTAGTCTATAAGGTGCTACAAGACTCTTTGTAATTTCCTAATGTTATGCTAGCCACAGTATTTATTAGGACGGAGAGTCACTGAATTGAAGGATTTCCTTTTAAACTCCAGTATTGTTTAGCGATTGTCCCTCGAAGTGGGATTATTGTAACCCCATCTCTCGCCTAAATGGTGGTAGTTTAAATTTCGACTTCATTTTCAATAAACCCCGTTCTAGTTGGCTGCAACTTCTCCAGTGTTTGGTTTCCAAGAAAATATTCGTGTGGTTCCTAGCAACAAGAGGTTATTCTCTTTTATTTCGAGAATGGCCCAAACCATTACACTAGGTCCAAATACCCCTCAAACTTTGAAGGTGTTTGTAATCCTATCCAAGATCCATTTTTTTGCACATTGCCTTTTTCTTTATAATGGCTTCAACCCAAAAGCCAAATCCAATCATTGTAAAATTTTGAGATGTTCAATATCTTGATCCAGATCCACGTTTGAAACATGATTCCATCTGTTATTAATTACTGCGACTATTTCTTAACTCTTTCACATGGCATCCCTACTAGACTCAAACATATGTGGGTTTACTCAACATTTTCAGCGGGACTACTCTCATGAGTATGAAGAGTGGGATTACAACTATTACATAGTTTCAGATCTATTACAGGCAGCTGGGAAGCTATGCAGCATATGCATAAATATGGACTCCGGGGATCCCATTCTTTCTCTCACTCAAGACTCCCCAAACCACTGACTATTTTTCTTCTGGGTGTCCATATCTGTGAACCCATCGCTTTGTTTCAGCTAAAAAGATCAAACATGCCGGAATACATCATCCAAATTTATGTAAATTTATTCCATGCATTTTAAAAGTTTTGCTCACGGGTTTGTTGTTTTTCCAAAATGACACAATAAAACTTTAATGATCCTCAGCCTATATTTTATTATAACCATTGTAGGAGATGTATGCTGCTTTAGAGTTAGCGTACCAGTACACTCTACATCTAATTGCTGCAGAGGTTTGTGATACCCCCCAAAACATTGCTCACCATAGGATGACAACTGGTGATGGTAGGTGATCTTTTATGCAGTCTAACAACTAAAGGGAGATATGACACATTTGGTCTGTATGTGACACTGAGACTTGAGAAAAGTTGATATAGACAAGATACTGAGCTCAGTGCCACCAGACTAAAACTGGAGTAACTCCACTGACCACTTAGGCTATGTTTACACTACCTGCCCGATCGGCGGGTAGTGACTGATCTATTGGGGATTGATTTATCATGTCTAGTCTAAACACAATAAATTGATCCCCGAGCACTCTCCCCGTTGACTCTGGAACTACACCGTCACGAGCGGTGGAAGCGGAGTCAAAGGGGGAGCAGCAGCAGTCGACTTGCTGTCATAAGGACGCCGAGGTAAGGCAATCTAAGATACGTCGACTTCGGCTACTATTCGCGTAGCTGAAGTTGCGTATCTTAGGTCGACCCCCCCAGTGTAGATCTGGCCTAAGATGTGGTCGGATTCATAAAGAAGACATGACAGCAATGGAAGAGTTATGACAGGCAAGGGTGAGTTACATAAAATTATTTATTTCTCTACATGTGGAATTCAAATTTCTGTTAAAATTAGGAAGAGATCTGTTCTGGAAACCCAGGTCCAAACTTCCCCAGTCCTTACATTTGGCATTAACTTCAGGGCTTTGGCCTGCCTCTGTGATGAGCTGAAGTGAAACACCAAATAAGAACACCCACGAAATCTGGGGACCTTGAGGTTCCAGTCTGAATCTGAGTCTGAACGTTGCTGCTCAGGCCTGTCACTGCTGGACATGCTTCCATAGCTGTGTGCTACAGAACTGAGGTTTCTTCACCTCTCCCCGAGTATGTCATGATAGAAAATACATTGTAACAACTTGGGGGTTTAATTCAGATCAGCAGAGAGGTTGTGTCATCCCCTGCTCTACAACCCTGGGTGCCTTACATGCTCTGCTACTGTGGCTCACAGCCCGGGGAACCAACAGGCAGAAGACACGTATGCAGTTCCCCAAGGGCATGTCTACATTGCTATGTAAGCCCAGGGACTCGAGACAGCTGACTCGTGTTAGGGAACCCTGGGCATGAGCACCTACATTGTATTTTAACTCTACATAAAGACTTTCCTAACCCATGATTGAAACTAGTAGCATCCACACTACAATGATCAGACCTGAGTCAAAGTAACCATATCCCAGAGTCCCTAGTGCCTCTCCTACCCTGACATGTGGCTGCTCTAGCCCTAGGACCATGGTGCATGGTGAGAAAACTACTGCCGGCCCTGAACATTGCGGGAAGTTTGAAGCAGCTCGCTTTGCAAAAGGTTTGATCGGTTCCTTCTCCGTTGCAAACACAAGAAGCTCTGTGATAGTGTGCTTGCAGAGTGGTGATCAGAAGAGTTTGGGTTAATGCTGACCTGAGCTTCTGCTGTCCGCAATGGAGTGGTTTGCAAATTACTGGGACAGAAAGGACTAAGGAAGCTGGCCAATGGAATTGTGGGATACTTCCAGCTGACTTCCAGGACCTGAGTGAAGCGAGACTGCATCTACACCACAAAGCAGAGACCCTGGGTCCTGGCTTAACCTGAGCTCAGACCCTCCAGCCCTGCAGCGTCCTGGGACTCCAGATCTAAGCCCTGGGTTAGTGCAATTGTAGTGTAGACGAAAGGAGGGATTAGGCTTGAGCCCGGGCTCAAGCACGGGTTTGTGTTGCAGTGAAGATGGACCCACAGTATCTGTGTGCTGTGCAGCCCTGGTCTATCACTCTGACCCCAGCAGCCTGCCTACAATGCAACAGCCCTACCCTGTTCTCCGCCAGCCTTGGTTACTACTTTCAGGGTGACCCCAACCCAGTCCTGAATTTCCCTCAAACCACCTGCCCTGAAGGATCCAGCCCTCTCCTGGAATCCTCTGAGAAGTAATAAATTCCATTTCTCCTTTAAAGAGAGCACAGCTTACTACTTCAATTGGTGTTAACGGTCACTTCAACTCCAACACAGCACTGGGTTGGTTTAGGTGAAAAGTAAAACAAGTTTATTTAACCAGAGAGATTTTAGGCGAGTTCAAGTACAAGGGATAAAGAGAAAAAGATTACAAGCAAATAAAAGTAAAATATACTTTCTAGTGGCTAAGACCTAACACAACAAGCTACAGCCTGAGTTCAAGGTAGATTCCTCACCAGTCTTTTTCTTTCCAGCCATGGCCAACTTTCTCTTCCACACAAGTACAAGGTGCTAGTTTCCCTTGTCTTCCTAGGTAAATGATCTTTACCTACACGGGTTGTTCACTTATATTCAGTTCCCAGAAACTTCAACCCCTTTGGTTGAAGGATCAATCTTCCTCAGCTTGCAGCTGCTCTGGGCCCTTGTATCTGTCCAGTGATGAATGCCAACATGGCTTCTTTTCTCTCCCTATATCTTCTCAAACTCACTGTTTTGTCCCCAGACCCAGGATGACCTCCTGCTGTTTTCCCCTTCCTGTGGGCCTCCCATCTCCCTGCTGATTCAAATGTAAACAGGGCTTCCACAATTTTTGGTCATACCTTGCTTAATTTCACTGGAGATAGGTAGATAGCTGCCTTCCGTCATGTGTGGGAGAAAACCTGTTTCTCCCTTTGTTTGGTTTCAGACTTTAAAGCATAGTATCAGTGAGCATCCATAATTCCTAATAGTGTTAATACAGACATTTCACAATGATATTAATCACCAATATGTCATTAGCTGTCATGAAAGACCTCACTCAATACATTTTATAACATAGTAATATTGTATATAGTCAGATGATTTAATTACTTATCATTTTAGGTTCACCCCTTCTCCTTAGGGTGATCAGATAGCAAGTGTGAAAAATTGGGACAGTGGAGTAATAGGCACCTACAAAAGATAAAGAACCCCCAAGTATCAGTGTGACATTGCACTCCATATGATTTTTATAAAAATATGCTAATGAGTGTGACTATAATGTAACTGGAATATGCTTCATGGAAAAGGTCTCTTGTAAGGTATCATTACAAAGCTTATAATCTACTGAGTGTGGAAATCCAGTTTGTATAAATGTATTATTCTTGGCACTGAAACTAGAAATTAGAAATAAGAAATATAAATGAGAATCATGCCCATTATGAACTTCTTCCCCACTAACAGTTATGCCTGAAGTCATCTCAGTCATTGGATCTAGGAGTGTCCTGGTTATTCTCAGAACAGTTTGCTTGGCAGCATGGAACAAACCTTCTTTGTTAATACAAAGCCATCCTTCAAATCTACACTATGAACAGAGAGACGCCCCAGCTGTGGAGTTCAGATCTAGACTGGAACATCCTGAGAGCTGAAGAGGCAGCTCAGATCTGGGGTCTTGGTCTGGCCCTTTCTCTTATGGTCAAGCTTAAACTGTTGCCAACAGAATGTTTTATATTTCCTGCTGGGAACGCCTTATGCTTCCGTGCCAATGCCACAAAATTATTTGTTTTCCTCTATTTATCTTTGTATGCCAGATGATGAAATCGTAGGGATTGGATTTCCCACACTGGAATGAATGTTTATAACAAGCCAGTTCCAGCTAAACAAAATCCAGGGGATATGGGTATATTTTATAAGAGTTCAGGAATAAGAATGATAATAATGACACAAAATTCTTCCAAGAGAACATTCCCCTTTGGCTATAGAGTGCTAGTTATCTTTCATTTTCAGTTACTGGGGGAACAAACAACTGTGTACAATAGCGTACATCCAGCGGTCAAAATACAGCTAGAGAAGAAGGATACACAAATTATTTTCCATTATCATTTCAGCTTGACTCCATCCATCTTTTGTTGTTGTAGCCTGAAGAAGAGCTCTGTATAATTCAAAAGCTTGTCTCTTTCACTGACAGAAGATGGTCCAATAAAAGCTATAATCTCTCCCACCCTGTGTCTCCATCCATTTTAGGTACTCCTCTAGCTCCCATTACCACAGTATCAGAGCATGTCACAAATGTTGATGTATATATTGTGATAGAGGAGGGTGAGGGAGCTGCAGTAGAGTGCTTGAGGGGAGATATGTAAGCTCAGAGCTAATTGAGGCGTGGCTCCCTGTGGACTAGGGAAGGTTGCAGATTCATTGGAACACCTGCAATCAATTAAGGCCCTGCTAAGAATCTAATAAAACCCCCTGCTTCAGACAGACAGGGGAGGAGGAGGATAGGAGTTGGAGCAGTGAACAGTTGGAGGAGAGTTTGGAACCAAGACCACCCAGACCCTAGGTAAAGAGACACCTGACCTGTGTAGAGAGAGGACAGGAAGCTCCACAAACTGAAGGGTAGGAGAGGGAAGTAGCCCAGGGGAAGGAATAGCTAATTCAGGTGGTTTATCGCTATCCTCAGGGCCCCTGGGCTGGGACCCGGAGTAGAGGGTGGGCCCGGGTCCCTCCCTCTCCACTCCCCCTCCTCTAGGATACTAGTGGGGCAGTTAATACCCTATTCAGGGGCAAGAAATAGCTCCCTGAACCCCCCACAAGAAGAGTAAGCGCGGGACCCATCATAATAGTGCCAGCAATTTGCCACAATATCCTCACAACACCTCTGTGTTGTCTGTCTGTGTGAGTTCTCAGCAGGCTTCAGTCCATAGGCACTGACTTCCTCTCTACCTTGGGGGGTGGGGGGGTGTTTCAGCCCCTCCTCTGCCTCAGGCCTGTCCCAATTCCAACTCTTCCTCCATCCCTGCCCTGCCTCTTCCCACCCCTGCTCTGCTCTGTCCCCACTCTACTCCTTCCCCCAAGGCCCCAACCCGCCTCTTCCCAGCCCACTCCACCTCCAGCCCCACCCCCATTCCCAAACCCTCTCCAAGGGCACACCCCCACCCTACCTTTTCCCTGCCTCTTCCCACCCCCTCCCCCGAGTGTGCTCCATCCCTGCTCCTCCTCCCTACCAGTGCCTCCTGCATGCCCACAAAATGTTTTCTGTCAGCACCTATGCTCCGATCAAACTGCCCAATAAGACCACAAGACTTGGTTTAGTAGCGAAGGTACCTGGCCAGGTTTATTGTCAACGAACCACGGGTCTAGCTCCCTGGATCAGTGTCTACAGCTACACTAGCACATGTATGCCCGTTGCAATGGACGCAGCTCAGTGAACGGTGGGACTTTCCATTCCCCTGTTGGCTGACCCAAAGACACCCCCTCTCAGACCAACACAAACAAGTTATGTATTGGCTGTCTGACTTGGTTAATCACCACCCTTGCACATGTTGGTTCAATCAGAACATCTCTATCCATCTCCTTGTCATCCTAACCTCAATGGGTCCTTGTATCATCTTCAGGGAGTGTGTTTACACCATAACCTTGTATCAGGGTGTTCTGGTACTACCCTTTTGGGGTGTGTTTATGTGAATACTTAGTGCCTGTGTTTTTGAAATGCCAGCCCTGTTCTTGCCAAGTTCATGTATTGGACAGTGAACATGCAAGCAGGCTTCTGCTTTGTAACAGGCCAGGGCCTGACAGGGCCTTAGGCCTTGCAGCAGGTCCTTATATGAGGCCTTATGTTTCAGGCTCGCTCTTTCTACTACACCTGTGAGCTAGGGAACTATCATCTACATTTTGGAGATAGGGAACAGAGGCACAGACAGAGTAACTTGGTTAAGGTCACACAGCAAGTCTCTGACAAAGCAGGGAATGGAACCCAGGTGTCCTATATCTCAGACTACCATATTAACCACTACACCATTCTTCTTCTCAGATCAGCTGTGCGGTTCCTTGCGGCCCACCAGTGGCTTTCTGCTAGCACAGGCACTGAGTCCAACAGGGCCTAGTGAAGGTTCTGTCATCACCTGAATTCTATGCCAAATGAGTTTTATGTACACCAAAAGCCCACCTGTTTGCTAATTTTAGCTGCAGGCCACTAAGAAGCCTATAGGTGGCAAGACTGACTGCTTTTTTGGTTCCTGCCCTTTCAGGCAACATTCTTCATCTCATCCCACTGTATTAGAAATCTATCGCTGCTCATTTTACAAAACCCTCGTCCTCGCCTCCTGCATAAAATCTGAGACATTGCAGTAACTCTTTGTATTAGTGATAATTGTACCTCAACACATATTGAGATTTGGGTCAGTTTGGAAAAATAAATCATCCACAAATTCATATTCTCATCCAAATGTCACTCCTATTTTTTCACGGTAGATCTGGGCCTGAACCAAAGTCCCTGATCCTAATACCTCTGCATTTTAGCATTGCCGTTTGACTCTGCAATTTATAATGGAATGATCCAAAATCCATGACTGCTAGAGTATCTGAAGTGTAAATCAGGATAGGATATTTGGCCATTGCCCTCCCCTGTCTAGTGTCACGCTGGGCTGCAAATCCCTATGCATGGAGATCTGCAGTGAGATTTCAATACACTCTGCTTCGAGTCAGGCCAGGGGTGGCTGTTAGATGCAGCTACAATTTGCTACACAAAGCTAATGATGCATTTATTTTTCAGCAGGGCTTCTTCCGTGTCCCCACTACATCACAGGGTTGCCCTGGTTTTTCCCCTCATGTTCACTTCCCTATTTTTTGAGCATACACCAGGGCTTTAGCAGGCTGAGTTAATAGAAGAAATGCTGTTTGAATGGGAACGTTCTCTTTCCAGGAAAAAGAACAAGGAGTACGTGTGGCACCTTAGAGACTAACAAAAATTATTTGAGCATAAGCTTTCATGGACTAAAACCCGAAGCCCACAGAAGCTTATGCCCACATCATTTTGTTAGTCTCTAAGGTGCCACAAGTACTCCTTGTTCTTTTTGAGGTTACAGACTAACACGGCTGCCACTCTGAAACCCATCGCTTTCCAGGGTTTTCTATTCTATTCAGTTTCCATACCTGTGAGCCCATAATTTTACACAAACACATCATAGTTATCCTGGGCCCAGCAATTTCTTATCAGCGACCTTATCTCCCACTTCTTTCCCAGAGAGTCCTTAGCTGTCCCCAATCTTGACAGATGCTCTCGATTGGCAGCCTCCCACATTGCCACAAATGGATAAGAGCTCCCTTAATCCTGCTATAGCCTGTAAAGGAGGTTGGCCCTGACTCGCAGCATTCTGTGTTAAGAACAAACATTTCCCACAGTCAGTGCCCAACGCTGGGCTGACCTGCCCCCTCTGAGGAAAACTGGAGAGGACTTTCTCCAGAACCTGTCACCACCTCCTCTTAATCAGCCGCTGAGGTCATTTGTGTACATGGGAGGAAGGATATTCTCTCCAGCAGATGAGTGAGCTGCCCAGAGGGCCCATTGTCTCCAGCCCAAGCAGGCGGCTCTTCCAGGAAACATAATTCAGCCTCATTGGGGATGCCAGATTTTCTGGTTTTCATCATCCTTTTAAGCCTCTTTCTCCTCTAGTGTTTCGTGCTGCCAGTCAATGGGACAAGCGGATTTGTTGGCGTCCCTTCTGCAAAGCAATGAAAGGGCCAAGCCCCTCAGGTGAAGGAGGGGCCACAGACCCCAGAAATCAACACTCCTGGAGACTAACCTCTTCCCCTTATCTGCACAACAGTAGATACAATATAATTGTCCCCACCTCGTCCCCCTCCATTGTAATCCGGAGGGATGAATGGGGAGTGCCAATGATGGTGTCCGTGACACAGACAGCTGTCCATTAGTCATTGGACTGCGACCGCCAATTCATTTCACAGGGGGCCACTGAGCAGCCATCAGCTGCTAACGATGCTAAGCCACAGATATCACAACTGACCTTGGATGAATTTGAACCACCAATCTAGAGGCCCAAGGCTGCTTAAAAGAAAGGGATGTTGCCAGCCCCCTGTCTGAAGTCTGGTCCACACATCAGACTTACATTGGTGTAACAATATGGCTTTGGGGTGTGACAAATCCACCCCCTGAGCAGTGTAGTTTGACCGATCTAACCCCAAGTGGATACAGCACTATGTCAGCAGGAGAGCTTCTCCCGTCACCATGGCTACTGCCTCTCGGGGTGGGGGTGAGGGTGGATTAACTACATGGGTGGGAGGCCTCTCTCCTGTCAGTGTCGAGTGTGTGCAGTAAACTGCTGCATCAGTGCAGCTGCACCCGTGTAGTGCTTGAAGTGTAAATCTGCTCCTAGTTATCCCTCTCAGCCCGGTTTGTCTTTTCTCTCCCGCTCCTGCACCTCAGACCAGGTGAAGGTCACCCTAATTCTATGAGAAGTCAGTAGAGCTATGGTGCTTGACAAGAACCACGGGTCTGACCCAGGTAGCTTTTAGAGATGTGTAGTAGAGACCCGAACAAACAGACCATGCAGGGAGTGATCACAGACATGGCAAGGACACCTAGAACAGCTACGGGACATACTAGGACATAGCTTATTTTGAACCCCTCTATAATGTTTTCTTCAACGGACGAATTCCCAGAGTGTGTGATCTGTGGCACAACATGAGAGAGAAAGGAGGACCTTATGATTAACATTGGGCCTCCTGTTATGTCTTATATCATAAGCTCTTTGAGGCAGGGACTATCTGTGTACAGCGCCTAGCACAATGAAGGCCCCAGCCCATGCCTTCAGTTACTAGCCACTACTGCAGTACAAATAATATATAGCAACAACCCCAAGCTGTACAAAAGTCAGGAATCAGGCTTCCAAAATCATGAGTGGCTTAACAACCGTGATGCTTAAAATAAAACATTTGGGGGTTTTTTAAATTCATTTCCCGGGCCGATAGGGTGCCCATGGGTAGGTTTTTCTCCACACTGAGCAGGGCTAGAAACTTCTTTTATTTTCTTAAATGAAAGTGAAGATTCTCATAAGGTAACTTAGGTCTGGTAGCTGGACCTTTCTGAGAAAACACCGACTACCATGAGGCTTGTGATAAAATGGCAGGCATTGGCAACACCGGCACTTGGGAGATTTGGGGTCAATTCCCATCTCAGCCACAGACTCCCTGTGGGACCTTGGGCAAGTCACTTAGTCTATCGGTGCTTCAATTCCCCGCCTGTAAAATGGGGATAAAATCACAGTGTTCCTCCCACCCTCCCATTGTCTGGTGTTCCTGTTTAGACTGCAAGCTCTTCAGGGCAGGAATGATCTTTCACTATCCACACAATATCTAGCATGATGGGGCCTTGATCTTAGGGTATGTCTACACTGGAGAAGGGAGGTGCCGTTTCCAACTCAAGCAGACATATGCGTGCTACAAATAGCTGTGGTGCTACAAATAGCTGTGGTGCTGTCAGTGGTTAGAGGAGCTAGCTGCCCAAATATGCACCTAGGGTTTCAGATGGGATTGTACTCAGGGCAGCTAGCCCTGCCTACCGCTGCAAACCCATTTCTGGTTGTAGTGCAAAGCTAGCACAGGTATGTCTGCTGAAAATGACCCCTTGAGCCCTGGTGTAGACATACCCTGGGTAGAAGCCTCAAGATGATACTGTAATAGAACTCCCCCCTGCACATTCTCCCCAACAACTCTGGGACAAAGTGTATCCTGTACTTGATACAGTGTACAGGACATTAGGCACAAAGTAAAGGACACTCAAATAAGGGATGTCCTTTATAACAAGGGATGGCTAGCAGCTTTGTCATGTAAGAATAGTACTTCACTATTTTAAAATCCACAAGGTATAATCTTGCTTTCACCACAGCCAAGCGTTTTCTATTTCTCTCTTAGAATTTTTTAAGCATAAAAACATTCCATGAACTGATTTTTAATGCTAGTTCCCAGCTGCAGAGCATGTAAGCAGGGGGCCGAACATCTGCTCTTTGATTTGCTCGTTAGCAGAAGTGTCTTTACAATGCTAAAAGGGATCCTGTTGTTTTACGGGGAGATAAAACTACAACTGCCTAAAAGTGTGAGCAGTGATGTTTGGCCTGGTGTTTGACAAACACTCTGAACAGTCTATCACATAGATAGAGTAGTCACAAAGGGAAGCATAATTAAAGAAGCATAATTATATCCGTTGTATCCCCCTTGTCCGCATGCTTGTGGTACAAAAAAGTACCACAAGCTTGCCATATGCTTGTGTTACAAAAGGGTAAATTATGCTAAATTTTCTTTCCAGGCCAGTTTTCTATTTCATCTGAGAAATTAATTATGATGGATGGTTAAATGGAGTGAGAAAGCATTGTTCAAATGGGAGGGCGGGGTTCTCTCAATATTAAAACACAGATTGGTAAATAGATTCATTGGGCTAAAATCCTCACAGGATGTGAACTCACAAAATTCCATTGAAAGAAATAGGGCTATGTTAATTTACACTATAAGAACATAACATAAGAACGGCCATACTGGGTCAGATCAAAGGTTCATCAAGCCTAGTATTCTGTCTATTGACAGTGGCCAATGCCAGGTGCCCCAGAGGGAATGAACAGAACAGGTAATCATCAAGTGATCCATTCCCTGTTGTCCATTCCCAGCTTCTGGCAAAAAGAGACTAGGGCCACCATCCCTGTCAATCTAATAGCTAATAGCCATTGATGGACCTATTCTCCATGAATTTATCTAGCTGTTTTTTGAACCCTGTTATAGTCTTGGCCTTCACAACATCCTCTGGCAAGGAGTTCCACAGGTTGACTGTGCATTGTGTGAAGAAATACTTCCTTTCGTTTGTTTAAAACCTGCTGTCTATTAATTTCATTTGGTGATCCCTAGTTCTTGTGTTATGAGAAGGAATAAATAACCAGTCATGATTTTATAGACCTCTGTCATATCCCCCCTTAGTCGTCTCCTTTCCAAGCTGAAAAGTCTCAGTCTTATTAATCTCTCCTCATACAGAAGCTTTTACATACTCCTAATCATTTTTGTTGCCCTTTTCTGAACCTTTTCCAATTCCAATATATCTTCTTTGAGATGGGGTGACCATATCCGCATGCAGTATTCAAGAGGTGAGTATACCATGGATTTATATGGAGACCATATAATATTCTTTGTCTTACTATCTGTCCCTTTTTTGACAATTCCCAATGTTCTGTTGGCTTTTTTGATGGCCGCTGCTCAGTGGATGATTTCAGAGAACTCTCCACAATGACTCCAAGATCGCTTTCTTGGGGGGTAACAGCTAATTGAGAGCCCATCATTTTATACAAACAGCTGGCATTATGTTTTCCCATGTGCATTACTTTGCATTTATCAACATTGAATTTCATCTGCCTTGTTGTTGTCCAGTCACCCAGATTTGTAAGATCCCTTTGTAGCTCTTCAAAGTCTGCTTGGGAGTTAACTATCTTGAGTAGTTTTGTATCATCTTGACAGGTTTAAGAGTAGCAGTCGTGTTAGTCTGTATCCGTAAATAAGATGAGGAAGACTTTGTAGCGCCTTAGAGACTAACCAGTTTATTTCAGCATAAGCTTTCATGGGCTTCATCGGATGCATAGAATGGAACAGAAGTAAGATGCATTTATACATACAGCAAGCGAAAAAAAAAAAAAGGTTGTACATTATCATACCAATTCTAAGAGGATGTTTAATTTGGATGGGCCATTATCAGCAGGAGAAAAAAATACCTTTTGAAATGGATCTCTGTGTCTGACAGGAGATAACAACTATTGAAGGTAAATTAACTAGGGAAATGCAGTCAATTAGTGTAATGAAAGAACCATTCACAAGTTCTATTTAGTCCTTGGTTTATTGTGTCCAATTTGAAAATTAATTCCAGTTCCTCAGTTTCTCATTGGAGTCTGTTTTGGAAGTTTTTCTGTTTCAGAACTGACACCATCAAGTCTTTAATGGAATGGCCAGGAAGACTGAAGTGTGCTAGACAGCTCTCTAACTCCACATTCTACAGGCCATTATCCTCTGATCCCACTGGGAATTACCAAAAAACCCTACAACATCTGCTCAAGAAACTGCCTGAAAAAGCACAGGAACAGATCTATACAGACACATGCCTAGAACCCCGACCAGGGACATTCTATTTACTACCTAAGAGCCACAAACCTGGAAATCCTGGACACCCCATCATCTCATGCATTGGCACCCTAACAGCAGGATTATCTGGCTATGTGGACTCTCTCCTCAGGCCCTACGCTACCAGCACTCCCAGCTATATTCAAGACACTACTGATTTCCTGAGGAAACTACAATCCATCGATGATCTTCCAGAAAACACCATCCTGGCCACTATGGATGTAGAAGCCCTCTACACCAACATTCCACACAAAGATGGACTACAAGCTATCAAGAACACTATTCCCAACACTGCCATGGCAAACCTGCTGGTTGAACTTTGTGACTTTGTCCTCACCCACAACTATTTCACATTTGGAGACAATATATACCTTCAAGTCAGCAGAACTGCTGCGGGTACCCGCATGGCCCCACAGTATGCCAACATTTTTATGGCAGACTTAGAACAACACTTCCTTAACTCTCGTCCCCTAATTCCCCTACTTGCGGTATATTGATGACATCTTCATCATCTGGACCCATGGAAAAGAAGCCCTTGAAGAATTCCACCATGATTTCACCAATTTCCATCCCACCATCACCCTCAGCCTGGACCAATCCACACAAGCGGTCCATTTCCTAGACACAACTGTGCTAATAAATAATGGGCACATACACACCACCCTATACCGGAAACCTACTGACTGCTACACTTACCTACATGCCTCCAGCTTCCATCCAGGACACACCTCTAGATCCATTGTCTACAGCCAAGCTCTAAGATACAACCGCATTTGCTCCAATCCCTCAGACAGAGACAAACATCTACAAGATCTCTACCAAGCATTCTTAAAACTACAATACTCACCTGGGGAAGTGAAAAAACAGATTGACAGAGCCAGAAGAGTATCCAGAAGCCACCTACTACAGGACAGGCCCAACAAAGACAAAAACAGAACACTATTAGCCGTCACCTTCAGCCCCCAACTTAAGCCTCTTCAATGCATCATCAAAGACCTACAACCTATCCTGAAAGATGATCCCTCACTCCCACAGATCTTGGGAGACAGACCAGTCCTCACTTACAGACAGCCCCCCAACCTGAAACAAATACTCACCAGCAACCGCACACCACACAATAAACACATTAGCCAAGGAACCTATCCGTGTAACAAAGCCCGATGCCAACTCTGTCCTCATATCCATTCAACTGACACCATCACATCAGCCACACCATCAGAGGCTCATTCACCTGCACATCGACCAATGTGATATATGCCATCATATGCCATCAATCCTCCTCTGCTATGTACATTGGCCAAACCGGCCAGTCTCTACGCAAAAGAATAAATGGACACAAATCTGATATCAGGAATCATAACATTCAAAAACCAGTAGGAGAACACTTCAATCTTCCTGGCCATTCCATTAAAGACTTGATGGTGTCAGTTCTGAAACAGAAAAACTTCCAAAACAGACTCCAATGAGAAACTGAGGAACTGGAATTAATTTTCAAATTGGACACAATAAACCAAGGACTAAATAGAAAGTGCGAATGGTTCTCTCATTACACTAATTGACTGCATTTCCCTAGTTAATTTACCTTCAATAGTTATCTCCTGTCAGACAGAGATCCATTTCAAAAGGTATTTTTTTCTCCTGCTGATAATGGCCCATCCAAATTAAACATCCTCTTAGAATTGGTATGATAATGTACAACCTTTTTTTTTTTTTTTTTTGCTTTCTGTGTGTATAAATGCATCTTACTTCTGTTCCATTCTGTGCATCCGATAAAGTGGGCTATAGCCCATGAAAGCTTATGCTGAAATAAACTGGTTAGTCTCTAAGGTGCTACAAAGTCTTCCTCGTCTTATTTCTGTATCATCTGCAATTTTTGCCACCTCACTGTTTACCTCTTTTTCCAGATTGTTTATGAATATGTTGAATAGGGCTGGTCCCAGTACAGATCCCTGGGGGACACCACTATTTACTCCACTATTTACTACATTCTGAAAACTGATCATTTATTTCTACTCTTTGTTTCTTATCTTTTAACCAGTTGCTGATCCATGAAAGGACTTCCCATAACAGCTTACTTTGCTTAAGAGCCTTTGATGAGGGACCTTGTCAATGGCTTTCTGAAAATCTAAGTACATTATATCCATTGTATCCCCCTTGTCTGGATGTTTGTTGACCCCCACAAAGAATTCTAGTAGATTGGTAAGGCATGATTTCCCTTTACAAAACCATGGTGATTCTTCCCCCAACAAATCATGTTCATCTATGTCTCTGATAATTTTGTTCTTTAATACAGTTTCAACCAGTTTGCCCAGTACTGAAGTTAGGCTTACTGGCCCGTAATTGCCGGGATCACCTCTGGAGCCCATTTTAAAAATTGGCATCATAATAGCTATCCTCCACTCATCTGGTACAGAAGCTGATTTAAATGATAGATTACATACCACAGTTAGTAATTCTGTGATTTCACATTTGAGTTCCTTCAGAACTCTTAGGTGAATACCATCTGGTCCTGGTGACTTATTACTGTTTAATTTATCAATGACACCTCAATCTGGGCCAGTTCCTCAGATTTGTCAACTAAAAAGAATGGTTCAGGTCTGAGAATCTCCCTCACATCCTCAGCCATGAAGACCGATGCAAATAATTAATCTAGTTTCTCTGCAATGGCCTTATCATCCTTGAATGCTCCTTTAACATCTTGACTGCCCAGGGAACTCCCCACCTCCCCCACCCGCCAGTGTTGGTTAACAGGCTTCCTTCTTCTGATTTACTTAAAAAAACTTTTCACTATTATTTTTTGAGTCTTTGGCTAGCTGTTCTTCAAATTCTTTTTTGGCCTTTCTAATTATATTTTTACACTTCACTTGCCAGAGTTCATGCTCCTTTCTATTTTCCTCACTAGGATTTAACTTCCACATTTTAAAGGATGCCTTTTTGCCTCCCACAGCTTCTTTTACTTTGTTGTTTAGCCACTGCGGCTCTTTTTTGGTTTGCTTACTATATTTTTTTAATTTGGGGTTTATATTTAAGTTGAGCCTCTGTTTTGGTATCTTTAAAAAGTTTCCATGAAGCTTGCAGGGATTTTACTTTTGGTGTTGTACCTTTTAGTTTCTGTTCAACTAACTTCCTCATTTTTGTGTAGTCCCCGTTTCTGAAATTAAATGCTAGAGTGTTGGGCTGCTGTGGTGTTTTCCCCGCCGCAGGGATGATGATCTGCCTATTCCATTTTTGTGATATAAAAGTATAGGTGGCAGAAGAGGGAAACTTCCCTTTTGTCTAATTTAATTGGCCACCCATTTTCAACATCAAGTGTCTCATAAAAATAGTGTTCCTAAAACCCCCAATGGATCCGACTCTGAAAGTGTTACTCTGGCTTACTAACACCTTATTCTACGAGTAGCAATAGGACTATTCAGTGTGAGAAAAGGTATTACGTCTGGTCCTGGAAAAGTACATGACGGTTGAGAGGAAAATTTTGGGCATCATTCTGGTTCTAGCTTTTCTAGGGGCCATCTAAAGCCTGCAGTCTATCAGGGAGGTGCGGCCTCTAGCGGACAAGACAGGAAATGAGAGGAGTGTGTTCAGATTAGGTTCGCTCAGGGCAGATTAAGAGGAAAACACAAATTATTGAGTAAAGTCAGGAGTAAACCAGCTGGATGAGACTGACCAAGGCTGTAAAGCTAAAATCAGTTGCCTGATTCATTCTGATCTTTCACTTAAGAAAACAAAGAGAGAGAAAAAAACAAACAAGCTAAAGTCTGAGAGTTGCTTAAATGCCTGCAGTGACCTTTCAGGCAAAGCAAGATGAAAGGGAAAGCAGCTAAAGAAGCTTTTTGGGAGCTGAGAACTGAAGAAGTGTTTGGGATGACTGTGTCATCACCACACAAACACATATGCTGCTAGATTATTTTATCTGCCCACATGACAGTGCTCTGAGGAGCTGTAAATCATCTGGGGTGGAGGGGCAGCCAGAGACAGATAAGGATGAGGAGCGTTATCTTGCTGCCAGATGTGCTAACAGATGTGCCCTGGTTGCAATGAGGCTGGGGGGCTTTAAGGAAATGTGAGACTGAAAGTGAGGAAACAAAAAGAAAACTGCAGGAAGAGAATAAGACAGGACAGGAAAGGAGGTATCTATAGACCTCCCCATACCCGACTGCCTGAGCTCCTCACTAGGGTATTCAACTTCACATCACCCCTATGAGATTGTGCTGTTGTCCCCATATTCCAGATGAAAAACACACAGTCTTGGCAGCTCACTCAAGATCACACAAGATATCTTGGGCTGGAGCAGGGACTTGCTCTCCATCTTGCAAGTCCCAGGCTAATGCCCCCAATCACAGGGCCATCCTTCTGCTCTAGGTACAGGGCAGCAGTGCAGCTGAGATGAGTAGGGATGCTAAGGCTGATGGTCACTGAGGGGATCTCTTGTAAGAGCCAAGGGCACGGCATTTTCAGGAGAGGCCTATAGCGATGGAGATGTCCCTGCATGCCCATCACTATAAGAGCAAATGACATACACATTTTTAGAAACAAACAATCAATCTTCCCCACCCCGGAGTAGACAGTGAGACCCCCCAATCCAGCAATGCATTTACAGACAGCTTTAAGCATCGTTTTGCTAAGTTAATGGGGCTAATCATGTACTTAAAGTTAAGCACATGCTTAGCTGCATTGTGGCCTTATTGCCCATAGGGGAAGCTTCCTCATTCCCTGAAGCATGAGGGTTTAGGGTGACCAGATTCCCGATTTGATAGGGACAGTCCCGATATTTGGGGCTTTGTCTTATATAGACACCTATTACACCCTGCCCCCATCCTGATTTTTCACACTTGCTGTCTGGTCACCCTCGTCCTGTTACATATCTATATCCTATCTAAGATCACAGTGAAGATCCTCATTCTCCCCACACACTGGCTACAGAAACTGGGGTAGTTACAGTCTGCTCTCAAGAGCCAGCCTGCATCTGCAGCCGGATAAGAGACTCTTTCACTTCCTGCTCTAAACTGGGGTGGGCTGATAAGCAACTGCTGCAAACCAGCCGGTGGGGGAGGAAATTGTTTCCCTATCTACTGAACTGAATCTGTCTGCAGCAGTCCCTAAAGCAGGGGTAGGCAACCTATGGCACACATGCCGAAGGCGGCACACGAGCTGATTTTCAGTGGCACTTGCACTGCCCAGGTCCTAGCCACCAGTCTGGGGGGTTCTGCATTTTAATTTAATTTTAAATGAAGCTTCTCAAACACTTTAAAAACCTTATTTACTTTACATACAACAATAGTTTAGTTCTATACTATAGACTTGTAGAAAGAGACCTTCTAAAATGTTAAAATGTATTACTGGCACACAAAACCTTAAATTAGAGTGAATAAATGAAGGCTCGGCACAGCACTTCTGAAAGGTTGCCAGCCCCTGCACTAAAGCATCAGGGGTACCTTTGGAGTGAAAAGTGATGTATAAATGCAAGATGCTATTATTGCCACAGTGATCAGACCTATTTTTGTATAAATAATAACTCTAAACCTTTCCCACTTTATTTTGTATTAAATACTTTATCATCCATAGTAGTGTATAAAACCCAATTCAGATCTTGTGCTAGGTGCTGCATAAACAGAGTGAGAGACAGTCCCTGCCCACCACCCTTACTATCTGAGAAGACAGTAAGTCTGACTATCGGTGACATCACAGTGGAAGCCTTCACGATCCATCACTATGTGGAGTGACGTGAGGCCTTAAATTCGTTCTATGCAACAATACTTCTGTACAACACGGAGAGGCTAGTTTGGCATGGGTTTGCTTAGGAATGAAGGGATCAGTTGGATTCTGTACTTCATTTCTTGGTGCTCCTGGAAGTGGGGAATTGACAGCGATCATTAGAGAAATATATAGCTTAGGAAAGGGCTTCTCTTCCCCACAGTGACCAGGAAACTGCCAGCCCGAGGGCCTTCTAAAGCAGAGACTTTAGGACACATGGTACTCTTCTGATGCAGAAGCAATTCTCAGAAGGAGCAAACGGTGCTGGCCCACCTGGGACAGAAAGCACAATTGAACCCCAGTCTCTGTAAGTAACAAGCTTGTCTGACTGCAAACACTCGCTTGTTCCTGTGGAATGGAGTGGGTAACAGTGAGACATGGAGCCTTTGCACAGTAGGTCAGAGAGAGATGAGAGGTCATTAAAAAGAACATCCTCTGCTTTTTCAGTGCTTGGCTAGCAATGTGAGTTCAGAGCATGAGTAGCAGGGAGAACCTGCCTTCTGCATCTTGAAATACAAATGAAAGTTATATCAGTAAAGCCAATGTGGCCTTTCTCTCTTTAAATTTAGCAAAATTTAAAGAGAGAAGGGCCACATTATATGGGACGCCCAGTTATCCTGTCATAGAAACTCATGATTCCAACCTCTGCTAGCAATAAACACATGCTGCATTTGTCCACAACGTGGGCCTGGTTTTTCAAAAAGGCCATTTATACTTTTAGTTTTCACACCCAATTACTGTGATGATGCACACAAATTGAGCATTTGCATGCACAAATGGCTGCCTAACCATTCATCTGCATGTGCAAATACCAGCTATGTATGTATAATTACAGGAATTATGTATGCAAATGAGATGCACAACTGTGCACTCTGTTTTGGTCAATACACTGCCTGTTTGAAAACCAGGATCCACGGGGTACATATTCTAATCTTAGCACATGAAGGTTCCCACTGAGTCTCCTGTCTAGTGTGAATGGGAGCCAGTGTGTGATTTCCTGAATACAGAGACCAGGATCTAAGGACCTAAGCAGGGAGCCTTTATCAGCACTGAGGAATATACGGCTCAGGGGATGGAAATGGGCTCAAGATGCTTTTCTCTCTAGCGCATCTGCTCGTATCTGGCCTAGAATGGCAGCAATGAAAATTTGCTACCGCATAACAGCAGTAGAAGGGCCAAAGTGAAATGAATGGCGGTACACTTAGTCTGCAAGCGTTTGCAACCCAAAACCTATCCTCACTCTTACCAATATCTGCCCTCCCCAGACTTGACTGACAGAGAAGCTGTGACTTGAATAAGCCATGGAGACTGTGCTGCCCTCTCCTCCCAAAGGTCCCTCTGGAACATAGGCAAAGGGGCAGGGCGACATGAAGACGTTTGCATTGCTGCTGACTGTCCTGGGTGTAAATCGGGGATGGGCGAGGTGGGGAGTTGGCCTGCACAGCTCGTCTCAGGGCAGTAATGAATCCATGCAACACTAAACCACGCATTTTGGTGTCATTTATGCTCCTTCTTATACACGGTAACAATGACCCTAATCTTGTTTTCCCCTCCTAATCCGGCCTCTCATTTAAATAGGCCTACAATCCATAGCCAGTCTCATGCGGTGCCCCGGGCAGCTGCTAGATTCTCTGCCATTGTGCGACTGTCTCTTAGTTGTCAGCTCTGCACGTCTGTTGCTCTCAGCCGCCCTGGTAATAATTTCGGTCTGCTGGGCGGTTCCCTGCTTTCCGAGGCGCACGCATTGCTCTGCTACGTGAATCATTTTGAGCGATAGCGACTGGGCATCCCAGATGGACACCCTGGTCTTTTGCACTCTGGGTTGACTCATGGAACTGAGCAGCACTTTCTTCAAACAAGGAGCAATGACCTCCTGAGCCTGCTGTCAACCCAGCGCAGTGCTCGCTGGGTACTGAAGGGAGCAGAGAAGGATGCCGGTGGCCTAGACTGCTTATCACTATCAGCTTAGGGGATGTAAGTCAGGGGGGAGTTTCAATCACCAGCGACGCCATCACACAGGGAAAGACAAAGAGACCGTCAATTGTCTTAAACAGACACCAGAAGGGCTGAGCGAGGTTAATGTTAATGCCTAAAGTTAATGGGCAGGCGTCTCAACCTCGTTTGGAGGACGGTGTCACTAGAGCTCCCGCAAGGGCTGCAAAGCTGTGGGGAGGTTGTAACAGTAGCTGTTAAAGCCTGGAGCAGGAGGAGACGTGTGACCCAGGGGCCCTTGGACTCTGCCTGGGGAGGTGGAGCCATCAGCCCACGTTGTCATGGGCTGATGGCGTTTGGAGACTCCAGGCAAGCAGGGGTCCCTGGGAGTGAGCTCTCCCTGGTGCTGAAAATGCATTACCTTTACCTATACCTTTAACTAATGCAATTCCAAGCAGCCTAGCTGGTGCTGCTGCTCAGGAGCTGATTGTGGGATAATTTATTCGGGGATAGGGAGTATTTCCCCAAGCTGTAGAAATCCCCATGGAGTGTATCTGTAGAACACACTGAGCAGCTCAATAGCTGATGACATGGGGCAGTAACACAGCCGCATAAGGCCCTGGCAGCCCGGTAAGGGACTTGTGGTCTGCTGTCTTGTAGATGGATAGATGGATACCACCAGTTCAGATTTTAGAAAGCAAACCTAACCTGCTCAGCACCCAGTTAAAGGGTGTTATGAATGCAGGGTAACTACTGCCCATTTCTGATGATGAAGCATGGATGGGAGTATGGAGATTGAAATTCACAATGACTTTGTGGGAGATGGGCTTTAACTGATTAGATTTTAAACCAGTAATGATGGCACAATCTGCTACACTGTAGTAGAGTGTAATTTAACACTTCGTTATGTGAATTGAAATTGCAGTGCCTCTTTTTCTCCACTCTGCGATTATCTTTCTGTCCTTCCTTCACTTTACCAGATTAAAAACAATCACAGGCAAGTGAGAACAAGTTGTTTTTAAAGTAAACTGCCCTATTGGCTTATATATGGGCATACCATTATTCCTTTCCAAATACAGGTTTAGATGTATGAGATACCATTGGTCAATCTAGACCATATACCTTTTTGCTACTGCAGCCATATGAAACTAATACAATATTCATGCATTAGACAATGAAAGGCATGTATTGGAGAGTTAATCTGACACACAGTAGTCTTGAAATGCACAAACACAGAAATATTAAATCAGCAGATAGCCTCTTTTAAACTACATTGAAATCAATAGGTAAACAGAGAATCACCTTTGTTTACTGAAGTTGTAAACAATATGCATCCAATTGTTTATCTACTGCAATTGCATAAATTTATTATTTTGAAAAAATATGAAAAGTGGATTATAGACAAAATAACACACACGAGAGAGAATATAAAGGCACAATGGGACTGATCCTGCATTCTTTGCAAACCCAAAGATCCCACTGTTTTTCAGTGTATGAAGACAAGGATCAGATTCCTTTATATGGATACAATTACAAAATTATAGCAAACGTATTCCCATCAGTGAATTAGGAGTATTGAATCAGTGGTCTTAGAATGTTACCTGCAGTGAAAGCAGAGACACATAGCCACATTTCCTTTATGATTGTGCATCTATCATTTTGCTACTTGTGAGATTGTACTTGCTTCCAGTATGAGAGGGTAGGTAACATGCCTGCAGAACAGCACCTCAGTTCGCAAAACATCCTTGCTGGCTCATTCTCTACAGTTTGCGCACTATTTTCCTACCTTAGATTTTAAGGCCAGAAGGGCCCATTATGCTCAGCTAGTCTGAGCTCCTGCAACACACAGGAGGGTTCCCACACTACAAAACTGGTATATAGACCCAAAAGCGACAAAGAGTCTTGTAGCACCTTATAGACTAACAGATGTTTAGGAGCATAAGCTTTCATGGGCTTCATCTGACTTGGGCTTCAAAGACATTCATATGATGAAGTAGGTCTTTGCCCACGAAAGCTTATGCTCCTAAACATGTTAGTCTTTAAGGTGCTACAAGACTCTTTGTCACTTTTGCAGATCCAGAATAACATGGCTACCTCTCTGATATATAGACCCAGTAATTCCTGCATTGAACCCAACAACCTGTGGAAAGTCAAGATATCAGATAACACTGCCAGGGATACAGCTATTTCATATCGACTCAGACCAGCTTTCCAGAATCCCTCCCGCCTTTCTGTAACAGTTTGGAGACTCTGAATTACATCTCCAGCCTAACTTTTGTTGCTGCTTTAACTGGGCAGCTCGGGGCTGAATAGGCCCTTCCATTCTTTGAAAAATCCCATAGTCTGTTCCATAGTCTAAAGAATCAGCAATATACCTGTCCTCTGCACTTTCCATGGTCACCAGAAGGTAACTGCCTCTGCTGAGAATCTTTACTGCAGAGAGGATCCCAATGCTGGAACATAAGAATACCCATACTGGGGTCAGACCAATGGTCCATCTAGCCCAGTATCCCAGCTTCCAATAGTGGTCATGTCAGATGCTTCAGAGGGAATGAACGGAACAGGTCTAGGGGCCTACCTCTAGGAGGCAGGAATTAGAAGGCCCTGAGAAGGGGGTGAAGTAAGAGATGGAAGACGCTTGGGCCAACATAGTGCTGGTGGGGCCCCAGGCTGAGCTATCTAGTCATGGTGAAAGAAAGCTCTGAGGAGAACTGGAGGAGAGCCTGGCAGATCCTGGTGGGAAAAAGGAGTATTGAATTAGGAGCCTGGAGAGAATGATGACACTATTACTCTGATGGCTGTGGGCCAGTCTAAGAAGCTATGGCCTGAGAAGGATAAAGGAATTGTTTAACCCTGTGTGACGGGGCTAGCCAACCCCGCACTAGTGAGGAAGGGGTTAAGCCAGTAGCTCTGGCAGCGGAAGTCCCGCCCCCAAGGTACTGGGCATGCTCCAGGTGCCCCGGCAGTATAAAGGCCGGGAGCTCAGCTCAGTGTGGGCTGGTAGCTGAGGGAGATCTGATGGAGGACCAGACGCAGCCCCTGGAGGAGCTGGAGTCAGAGGCTTGCCCGGACCTGCCTGGAGCCCAGAGATGGGAGCCGCTGGAGGGGATGACTGACCTGAAGGTGCACGGAGGATCCGGAGGTGCCTGGGAGACGCCCGCTGTGGAGCTGGTAGGAAGTGACCCAGAGAGGGTTGGGGAGTGGTATCTCTCACCTGAAGCGACTCAACATGTTCCGGTGGGACCTTCCTGCTGAGTCTGTGGCAAATTGCTGAGCCACTGTTAGGGCCCTGGGTCGGGGCCTGGTGGAGGTGGGTGGGCCCTGGGCCCCCCTACCTAGGCCACCACACCCCTAGGTGGGTGACTACCTGCCCATATAGACTTTGGGGTGCCACCCTGCTTTGCCCTGTGACTGGGGTGCCCATATAGACTTTGGGGTGCCACCCTGCTTTGCCCTGTGACTGGGGTGCCCATATAGACTTTGGGGTGCCACCCTGCTTTGCCCTGTGACTGGGGTGCCCATATAGACTTTGAGGTGCCACCCTGCTTTGCCCTGTGACTGGGGTGGTCCTATGGACTGTGGCTGCCCTGAAGCAAGGGCAGGCCTACCAATTTGGGCCATTAGGCTGTGTTGCCCAAGACTCGGGGGGGGGGGGTGTGAACTCTGACACCCTGCTTTATGTGGGTAAGAGACACCTTCATTTGGAAGGGGTGAAGGATGACTGAGCCAGCAAAGGACTGTTTTGCTTTAGTGTTTGGGGCAATTTGCCCTGCCAAGAGTGGTCTTCACTGGCTGGCTGGTGGGTCAAGCTACTTGTAGTTGAGAAACTGAGGCATGAATTGCCCTGCCACCAGGTGGAAACTGTGGACCATGAATCAGAGGGAAACTGAGGCACGGATGTGACTTGATGCTAGAAAGATGATTGTTATAGACCAGCCAGGACAATTAAGTGCAAAAGTACTATTGTTCCACTTTCATGCCCCTACCTTTGCTTTCAATTACTTCAGAAAGAGACCTTCTTACACCCCCTCGGGTGGGGGTAACAAATGTTAATTTATTTCTGTGGTATGGGCACCCTCCCTGGCCCTTCCCCTTCCCCTTCAAGCCCCCTGTTTCCAGATAAGTGTAATGATGAGAAACAAGCCCCTCACTTACTTTATGATGTCTTACCTCTGTGTTCTGCACTAGATTGTAGCCAGCTCCCTTGGCTGCCCCCAGTGAAGAAACCAGTTCAAGTGAAATCCACACAATGAACTGTTTTATTCTGTTCTGTGGGTCACTTGGAGGCAATGCTGCCTAGTGATTAAAAGCTAGGACTGGAAGTCCAGCAACCTGGATTCTATTCCTGACTTTGCTGCTGGTTCACAACAATGCAGCCTCTGCTGGGAGGGGTGGCTCAGTTATGTAGCTATAAAGTGGGGGATAATATTGTTTGCCCCTCTTTGGAAAACTTCAAATGTAAATGTAGTCATTATGACCATGGTGGATCAAGCCATGACTGAGACTGATCTAAACATGAAGTTGCCCCAAGGTAGCGAACAGTGTTAAATCAATTTAGTGAAACTGGTGCGGTTGGAATCTCTCATGATATATAAAAATATCAGGAATGATGGATAAATACTTAATGTGTACACCTCTCTGAACAAATGAGGCAGTAAGGATCTGATTTCCTCAGGGAAATCAACAGAATTTTCCCTTTAATTGCAATTGGGTTAGGACTAGGTGCTAAAGAGTTATAATAATCCTCATAATGACCCTATGAGGTAGGTATGGGCAAGTATTATAATCCCAACTTTACAGATAAAGGGTCAGATGAGGTAAATCAGTGAAACCCTGACTGCCATGGAGCTGTGTTGATTTACACCAGCTATGGATCTATTGCCCAGCTACTGAGCCAAATATTCTGTGGCAGTGGCTAAGTGGAGCAGGTATGAGCAGAAATAGTGCAATACAAAATGATTCCTAAGTAAATGTCAGTTGAAAGCTAAGAATTGCCCTGCCCTAAGGATCAGATTTCCTACTGTGACTTTAAAACTGTCTCGTAGTTACTCCACATCAAAATCAATAAGTAAGATCAGTGCCCAGTCTCCCAAGAATGCAGTAAGTGTTCGGAGCCTTTGGTTGCCACCTCTGTGTTCCAGTGCAACTCAGATTATTTTAAATGATGATTTTTCTTGATGAGATAAGCTTCAATGATCCCCAACGCTTCCTAAGTAGAGAAGCCAGCACTAATCAGGAGAGCCTATTCAAACGGATCTGGTATTTTACCCCTTGCAGTGTTTTTAGGCATAAATTCATTTATGACTGATTTTGCTTTTATGGTTTATTTGCATTACAACAGCACCATGGGAGTCTCATTGGTTTAGGAGATGAGCATTCCCCTAGTCCAGAAGGAGTCCACAGACTTCCGGTAATAAAATGAGGAATACTTGTAGCACTTTAGAGACTAACCAGTTACTGAAGAAGGCAAAGGTTTGCTCACCTTTCCACTGTCCATCCACATCCTCATATAACTGGCTGGAAGAAGTTTAATGATCCAGCCACCTTCCTTCTGAGGGAGTGGGAAGTATCCCATCCATGTCCTGTGTCCTTTCATCACCTACCACACAGAGCTGGGCCTGCATCAGCCTCCCGAGTAATGATGGGCCTGAACCTATCCACTGGAGTCCTCACTACTGTGGGCAAGACTATATCTGTAGGGCCCAGGCCTGCTTTGAGGCTGCACCACTCCAGGAAGAGCTCCCAGGGGCACTGAGCCTCAGGAAGCTTTGCCTTCCATGGGGTAGAAAGGGAAAGAGGGGAGTTTATTTGTGACTGGCTACTACATGGTGAGTTGGAGGGGGCGGGTGGCTCCTTTGAGTGCCTGCACTCTTTGCCAGCCACTATCTGGCCCCTTTACATTTGGGGAATGTTCTGATTTGAATCCAGGTTTGATCTGAAAGCAGAAGGGTCCTGTTTTCCATTTCTGGTTTGCATAAGGTCAGAGTCCTGCCAGGACAGCTCTTGAGACTTCTGCCATCAAATCTGAGCCTGAAACCTTGGCTTGATTCAGCCATTTAATCCAAGCCTCAGCCTAAAACAAATGCAGGTCAGATCAGTCTATATCTCCTGCTTTCTGCCTTTGGCATGCTCTTCTCTAAGGATATCTTTAACAACGATTGAAGAAGATTAAAACTGGTGAGGATGGGAGCCAGGGAAGAGAGAACATAAGAGAAACATAGAAGGCAACCTCATGACTTCCTCACCCAAATATCACTTCAACTAAGGAGGAATGGGAGGGGCTGCTGTTGTTACAGCTGTTCGTACTTGGCTGTACTCTGTCGAGTGTACATGATATGTTGACTCTGGAACTGATTTTCTGATGCTGACAACACAAGTAGGTCAGAGCCTAGAACAATGACCATCATCGTTAATATCATAAGAGACTTATTCTTCCTTCTAACCATATCTAATTAACAGTTGTGGATTAAAACCGATCCAGGCCTAGTTCCAAACATCCAAGATATCCTGGACAGATTCTTCCTCCCAGCATAGCTTACTCCTTAGATCCCACATAGACACGTCCCTCTTCTCTACTTCTGAATCTTTGATCTGCCTCCCACCTGAAGTAGCCCAGGTAACCTAAGATCATCCAGCGAGCACCCAAGTGGCACAAAGCAGCTGTAAAATGCACCTCTGCTTCTGGATACTCTCTGATTTCAGCATCAAAGGACTCTGCCTTAATCCACCCTGGCTAAAGATATAGCACTTGCATGCATGCATACATGCTGTCTACCTCCAGTCTGGGATGCTTCCCCAAGTGCCAGACCTTACTTGCACAAGTTATGAGCAAAAATGGATTTTCACTCCTAGGCAAGTTCTACAGTCTGATTTAGAGAATGATCTGACTCAAGGAAGGGGGATATATGATGTCAAAGACTCAAACCACAGTGAATGAGAGAGAGATGGTGGCCCAGTGGAGTGAGTGCAGATCTGGGAGCCAGTAATCTTTGGGCTCAGCTCTGCCACTGACGTGAAGCAAGTCACTTTATCTGTCTTGTGTTTTTGGTTTCCCATCTGGATCATGGGGACAATGAGATTTTCCTGCCTTGCAAGGGGGTTGTGATTGACTGGACAAGGCTTTCCATGTGTATAGTGCAATATATAGTGAGTGCTAAGTTTTGGTACTTGCCCTGAGAGGGGCATCCCAGAGTCTAGTGGATAGGGGACAGAATGAGGGAAATACTGTGGACAAGTCAAAGGAAGCGGGAAGTGGAGTAAGTTGGATTCAGATTAGTAAATGAGCAAAGTTCCACTGGACCCAAATGAGCTATTCTGATTTTTGCCCACTGAAGTGCTAGCCCAGGCTCCCTTAGACATACTTACACCCCCTTGCCAATGGGCACATGAATAAGGGAGACTTCCTTGCATGCAGAGGAGTCAAACAAGCAAGCATTAGGTGGTCTAAACATTTTCCTTACTATGCCCCTCTCTTCTGGCTCATCAGTGGGTGAGTTCCATTCTATTTGACTCATCTACATTGATAGATCAGGGACCAAATTCAGAGGTTACGTAAAGAGGGGATGCCAATTACGTGTTGGTAAATTGGTTTGGGTCTAGGGCACTTCAACATGATGCAGCAATGTGTACTACTGGGGTGTGATTTCTAAAGCTCACTAAGGTGTTTCACTCTAATTGATCCATGTAGATCCCACTGATGTGCAATAAAAGTTCCCTAAGGTGCTTTAATGCTGTATTGTTTGAAATGCTGGAGATGGGGAAGTGTTAGTACCATTATACAAGGCACCAGTGAGACTTCATCTGGAATACTAGGTGCAGTTCTGGTCTCCCCTGTCTGAGAAGGATGAATTCAAACTGGAACAGGTACAGAGAAGGGCTATTAGGATGATCCCAGGTATGAAAAACCTACCTTGAGAGGAGCTTGGCTTGTGTAGCCTAATCACACAAAGGCTAAGGGGAGATATGATTGATGTTTCTATAGGAGAGCAGAGGTAAATATCAGGGAAGTTATTTAAGTGTCAATGTGGGCATCAGAACAAATAGATATAAAACTAGCCATCAGCAAATTTAGGCTTGAAGTTAGACAAAAATTTCTAACCACTAGAGGAATGAAGTCCTGGAACAGTCTTCCAAGGGGAATAGTGGAGGCAAAAAACCTGACTGACTTCAAGACTAAGCTTGGTAAGTTTATGGCGGGGATGGTATGATGAGACTGCTTACAATGGCACATAGCTGATCTATGACTGCTAGCAGCAAATATCTCCAATGGCTGGTGATAGGGCACTAGATGGGGAGGGCTCTGAGTTACTACAGAGAATTCTTTCCCAGGTGTCTGGCAGGTGGGACTTGCCAACTTGCTCTGGATCTAACTGGTCTCTGTATTTGGCGTCTGGAAGCAATTTTCCCCCAGGTCAGATTGGCAGAGACTGTGGAGGTTTTTCGCCTTCTTCTGCAGCAGGGGGCATAGGTCATTTACAGGATTAAACTAGAGTAAATGGTGGATTCTCTAACTTGAAGTCTTTAAATCAGTAACTCAGCCAGAGGTTGGGGTCTATTACAGGAGTGGGTGGGTGACCACATTAGAGGTCTCACCAAGCACTGAGACCTCTAATGTGTAAGAGGTCAGACTAAGGCCAGAAGGGATCATGATGACCATCTAAAGTCTATGGGCCTAATTGGACCAATCAGTACTCAACATATTAGTGCCCTTTAGAAATCACACCCCTGTAATGTGGACATGCCCTAATTCTAAAGGGAGTATAACATACAAGTGCGTCAAGGAGCTGGTAGCAGCTGGAAGTTACAAGAGCTTAGCCTTCCTTGAGTCATTTACACTGAACACAGAGTTTAGCCCTGAAAGTCCAGAAAAAACAATGAAAAGGGGCAACTCTAGAGAGAGACCGGCAGAGAGAACCAATGCAGACTAGGCATAAGTGGATTTAGCTCGATTAAGTATAAGTGAAGTTATTTTCTGCTGCCTGGGTTGAATTTATCCCAGAATGCATCCAAAAATAAGTCTTCACAGGATTATGAAGCTGTGATGTTTTATTAGAGTTGCACTCTTTAGTGCCAAGAAGTAGCCTGAAATTTGGTATGTTCTCTCTTCACAATGAGCCACTAAACACCTGCCAAGCTGTTTGAATGGTCTTTGGTGAAAGTGTGCATCACCAGGCACTGTTTTAATCAAGCAGACAGAATACAGATTGCCAAATCCCATGCTGTCTTTCAAAGTGTAAGGACCTGGTTCTTGAGCCGTTGAAGACAATGGGAGTTGTTAGTGATTTCAATGAGTGGTGGTTCTTGGCCTAAATTCTCTTAGAGGCCTAACTGAGAGTGCTCACCGATTGCCTTCCACAAGATACAGCGGACTATGTTTATGTGATGAGATCGCGCTGCACAAAACCAAATTGCACCTCTGGGGGTGTGCTCTGGATTTTCACTGAATTTAGTGGGAGTTGCCCATGCTCATCAGAAGTTGGTCTATGACATTGAAAATAAAGGCGGGTTTTGTTATTTTTGTGGATATTTTGCAAAAGCCAAAAACTTTGCTGCAGGGAAGTAAAGTTCAGTGAACAATATATAAAGGTTGCAGCTCTCAAGGGCCTTGCTTTGATTTCTGCCTTACTGGCTGATGAGTTTTGACTGCCCATTAGGTACAATGTGCTCTGTGCCACAAATTAGATCTTGGTGTTCATTAGAAAAACAGCTGTTTGGCTGTGCATACAACATGCAACAGTTTATCTGAGCACATAAAATGGCTGTTTGGCAGGCACTAGCATAAAATGAATTATGCTCCAACAATTAAATAGACATATGAATCCATATTACACACATTTATACTGCTCTGGTGGTGTAAAATAGATGTAAACCAGAGTTAACTAGCCAGTTATTCTGGGTTTACAGCTGCTATGCATCACTATCATGGTGAGTAAGTCCCAGTATAATCTTTAGAACATTTTATGTGCTTAGGAAATGAATCCTTTCTTGTTATGCTCAGTGGTGCCTCCCTGTGGCAAGAGAAGCTACTGTGACACCAGCTCCAGTCAACAGATAAATACAGCTTTAGTGGCTGATACCAGTTTTGAATTTCTGGGTTCTATGGGAAAATTCTGCAAACTTGGCTGGAAATTAGTGCCCAAAGCCACTGAGAGGCTACGTGAGAGTGTGATGGCAACATAACATGCCATAATGCACTAATGCATATCACTGCACTGTTAGATGATGGGGTGATGCAAATATCACAGCATCATGGCACATAAACCTTCCCCACTGCCTGCACCCACTGTTAAAAGTGGCAGCCTTGTGGCAGGAGGCAACTCCTACTTCAATACTGGCTTTATAATGCAGAGAAAACTGGAATTTTTTTAACAAAAATAAAGCAGAATAAAGTACACAGGCGTTCATGGTGTACAGTTCATGCTTATGATTTCACTGAGTTATATGGATCTGTTTGTATTCCAACAAGGCCTCTCTGAGGTTAAATTCATCACACTTTGTAAACTTAAGCCATCGAGCTGCTGGGACATAAAATACTTCCTAACCGCCAAGGATTTAAAATACAGGTCAAGGCACAGAGAGAAGGCTTGTTCCCCTGCTGTCATAATACCACGGCACCACCATGTGTTGCATTTCGTTAGCACAAAGGGGAAGTTGAAATCTCTCACATGCTATCAGCTGTGATCCAGTTGCAACTGCCAGTAAGAATTTCAGCTTTCTGCCCCCTTCAGGCACAGCACTCTGCAGATCGAGTTAGTCCAAGGGCCTGTTGAGATGTTGATGCTGAATGATCTCATGTTTATAACCACTAGACTGAACAAAAAAGTTCTGAACTGTGATCTAAGGGTGAGAACAGGACACTGAAAACAGGATTTCTGCACGCTATTGTCAGACTCATTAATGCAACCTTGAAGCCTCAGTTTCACCCACATGTAAACTAGGGTAATGGGATGAATCCATTCCTGTGCTGGTAAAGAGCCTGGCAGAAGAACAGAAAGGGAATCAGTTTAAGAAAGATCATGAAAGGTATCTAAGCACCTAATTCCCACTGACTTCAATGGGAATTAGGTGCCTAAATATCTTTCAGGATTTGGGCACTTGTCTTTCACAATTCTGGGGCTGCCAGGGGACAGGGCAGCCCTACATTGTGACCCTGCTGCCATGACCCCTAGAGGCTGTATAGCAGCTGAGGTGTAGAAACACTTCCTCCAACTCCCAGATCTGCCTTTCATTTACCAGTGAAATGAGTTTGTTGATCTCAGCTTGATTCTAAGTGGATGCTGGTCCACGCTACAGAACCATTGCCGAATTTGTCACAATACAGCTTTTGAGAAGAAGCTGTTACAGGCCCGGACTGAGGCAAACTGGTGGAGCTGTGCAGGAAAACTTACATTTGTCATGCCTTGTATCTGGTTGTATTCAGGGCTACTTTATTTCACTTGCACAGGAATTCAGATTTCCTTATTATAATTGATGTTAATAGTACAACAGAGGTGAGAAAACAAAACTCAGTGAAAAATTAGAGACACTGATTTCTTTGTGGTAGGATACAAGATAAAGCTTCAGAAAACAGAACAGAGTGATCTTACCAGACATATACAACTTTCAGATTACACTTATGTTAGGGTATGCCCAAAATTCTAGCCTGAATGACTTTTTTGCTTTAGATGAGGGGGAAAAAATGAAATCAAGAAGGAACAAATGTAATGTCCTCATGAGAGGGAGAGCACAATATGTATTTCTCCACTGTTACAAGCTGCATCACTTCTGGCCTCACAAAATGACCTTTTGCAGACAGACTTCCAGAAATGTAAAGCACAGAAAACAATCTTTACACTTGCACAGTTATATAGGCCATCTGTACAGTATACAGCTTTGGGGTAGGGATACCTTTGTTTTCCCCAAAGATAGAAGCTACTCAAATTGTCAGCTATGGATTTCAAATAGTGTTTGGAACTTTTTGAGATTCATATTCTGTTTAGCTTCCCAAAAGTATGTCTGTCTTGCCACAGATTGCATGCATAGACAACTACTCTGCTGGTTTAAACTGGCATATTTCCAACAGAGCAGGCCAGCTTACCCGAGCTGAAAACCATGTCTCCTGGATTCCCAACACTGGAGTGCAGAGAAAAGAAGGCCAGCTAGATTTGTAGTGCAGATTACTTTAAAATGCCCAGGTCTTTAAAATGGCAGGGCTGGAAAGCTGTAACTTTTGCAGCTGTATCCAAACTTCTGCTAATTTGGAGGTTTAGCTTACAGAAGTTTGGTAAACTGGGAATGTATTATATTAATGTTCAGAAGAAGCATCTTCTATGATTCTACCTTTTCTTCAGAGAAGATTAGGGTTGGAAGAGACCTCAGGAGGTCATCTAGTCCAACCCCCTGCTCAAAGCAGGATCAGCCTCCAACTAAACCAGAGGTGTGAGGGGAAACTGAAAGTTCGAGCTGCTGATTAGATGCCCATACTAACCAGCTCTTTAGCTGGTGTGAACTGGCACTACTCAGATCCACAGCAGCTGAAACTCTGTCCCACTGGACTTTGTTCCAACAGAGACAGAACACTTATCGGGACCTCTGATCTATAACATTTTCATCCCACAAAGTACAAGGCACAGGTTTATCGTTTCAAATAATGTTTATCTGACTTTTTTCAGAGCACCTGAGCCTTTGAGAAGTTTATGGCAATAGCAGATGTGTGATCGCAGCACTGAGGTGTAGAAAACGTTTGTATAACATGTGAAGTCTACAACACACTTCTCTTCACTGAATCTGAATGGCAGATTGGATACACGGGAATTCATTCACTAACCTCTGGTTTAATTGCTTTCACAATGCAGGAAGCCTCCAGTATGGCTGTGTATGAGGTACTCTGTGAAACATGCTTGTGAAATGTGCTGCAATCCTCATACAGTGGCTAATTTTAATTGAGGAAAATTGCCTACTACTGCTAGCAGGTAACGGGCTTACTCTTTTTTTTTTTAGCTTAGGTGATGGAAGTCTTGCCCTGCGATGCTGGAGGTTCTGGGTTCTAACTCTGCTGATGACCCATGGTGTGGGTCATTATACCTGATGTGAACAGTCGGACTACCCCAGTGAGACAGCAATGGCCCATCTCCTCTAAGGGTGTTCTGAAGAACTTGTCTTGGAGTACAGTATCTAAGACGCTGCATAAGGTTAAAGGTCATATCCTACCGCTGCTAATGCATGAGGGCAGAATCTGGGTGCAACAGCTAACAAATGCTTCAAAAAAAGTCATGTAAAGAATCCCAGAAAAGGGAGAGCTGGTCAAAAGTGGGTCAAAAAGGCGTTGACCTAAACAGAAACACATTGTATTGAGCTTTCAATATGTATAGCCACAAAGGAGGGGACCTTCAAGGAGGGTCTTTTACACTGGATTAATTAAAAGCAGATACATACCACAAAGTTCTGATCCAAGTCTAGACCCCACTTTCCCCAATGTTCAGGAGCCTTGTATCTGGCATTCCAATTTGGGCTCATTATAGAAATGATCTAGGTCATGACCTTTGGAGCCAGCAGGAACTTTCTCAAAGTTTTGATCTGAGATCCCAGTCCAAGACCATTTCTAATTTTAGCTATTGTATAAAGGTTTCCTTGATCTCTGACCTGTTTTGTGGTCAGGGAGACAGGGTATGGCTGAAGAAATTTGAGGCTGGAACTTTCCATGACCAGACAGAGTTCCAGCGGCTTACTGAGAAAGGTAGGAGTTGAATCAGGGGTTGGTGGTGGTGGGTTTGCTAGAAGACCTCTGACTGCATGGAATTTGTGTTTTTTCCAGCATTTGCATTGACTCATGATTCATAGCTGTCAATAATGCTCGTGTAGCAAAAGCCTGTGAAGTGGAACACACGATGGAAACGGTCAAGCTGGTCAACAATCAATGTGTCAGATTCAGTAACTTGCTAAACCCCACTGTGGGCCTGACAAAGCTGCTGTGGTATTTGAGAAACTCATTGTGCATTCAATGACCATATCCGCAAGACATATTGGCTTGGAACCAATAGTTCTTGGTGGCTGGGGTGTCAGCCAAAGCTAATGCATCTAGTGAGTCTTTTCACTCATTATTTGTCATCTGGTTACCAATATGATAAAAACAAGACCATAGATTTTTCCTGAGATTGCACTACCTTTCCAGTTCATATGCCTGTCAGAAGTCATCTTCTAGCATTCAATTTTTAAAAAAATGCCAACTGAACACATAACTAGTCAAATTCAAGGTCATTGGGCTATTGGCTGCTCTTGCTAACATGGGGAAAAAAAGGCATATAAAATTTGCCAGGGCATTCCTCCAAAAACATCATTCTGGGAAACACTTGAATAATCAAGGCAGTAATAGAAGATCACTGTATCCCAAAACAGACCAGGTCCTCAGTTGGTGTAAATCAGCTTCTGCTGAGATCAGTTCAGCTTAGCCACACCAATGTGGCCAAAGAAATACAATTTTCTATTTTTTTTTCCCCCTTCCAGTTTAAACTTTCTAAGATCCCTTACTAGTGTGCAATTGCTAGGATATAAAGAAATGGGGCTAGAATAGCCCAGAATGGTGGAGTGGAAGGTGTAAGGAGTTGTTCATCTCCAACGTGTTGTGCTGGTGTGAAGGATGGTGTTAAGTCTTTACACTCCTGGTCTACAGAGACTGAAGTGTCTAGTACAATGAGTAAAATCATCCTCAGACTGCAGTGCCAACACCAGCTGAGCAGATGTCTGGCCAACCTGGTTTCCTGTGATCCATTTTCCTGTTTCAGATGAAAGATCTACATCATGGAAATGTGAATCCCTTTCTGGGCCTCATTTGCCATGGTGACAGAGCACTGTTCCTGAGGAAGCCTGGGAGACCAGAAACTTGTTCAGATGTTCAAGTCATCTCTTCTGGTGGATTTTATAAAAGTAAATCCACTTCTCATGCTAAGGCTGCACCATTTTTGCTATGTTTAGAGGTGCAATTATTTTTACCAATGCATTTATACCAGCACAAGCTCCCATGTGGACGTAGTTTATATTATGATAAAGGAGTCTGATGTGGGGCTAACTTTTCACCTTCCCAAACAGAAACAACAATTATGCTGGTAGAAGCACATTTATAATGGTATAACTTCACCTACACAATGGGGAAGGGGAAGTTTGTCACTTTAATAATACCAGCATAATTAAAGTGGTGCACATTTTATGTGTAGATGAGCCCTAAGGATGGAGGAGGTTGACTTATGAAGGTCCCTGTCCTTCTCAGTGGCCTTGTCTAGTGTCAGCTGAAGATGGGCCTGAGTGGCAAAGTCCAGTTCCAGATCAGGTTCTGCTCTTCCTCGAGGTACAGTGGGCTGCTCACACTCCTGGTTTTGGAGATGGGGACATGAGCTCAGTTCTGAGCTCTCTCAAAGTTCAGTCTGTCCTTTAATTTCACTGTATGGGGAGTGAGTCAGGGTAAAACTTGGTCTGGTTTCTCAGAATGATTTATTGTTGTTTTAACAGGGCATTAAGTATTCACGTCTCTGGGATTTTGCCTAGGGACATCTCAAACCCTGTAATTGTGTGGCTGGTGGATGGCTTGTGCTGAAGATCAGCGATTATGGGTAGAACACACTACGGAAGCACAAAATTTCCATGTATTGAGGCACCGCTGGAAGGCAAATTGTTGCAGGGAAGCAGGAAAAAAAATCTGCTGGAAATAGATTTCCAGTGATTTAATGGCACTAGTTCTGGATCCCTGTGTAATTGTGGGTTGGTGACAGCATGAGAAACACCATGCACTCCTAAAATCTCTCTGAAATTACACATGTGCTGTATACTATTATAATAAAGTAGATGTTCGGCGATTAAGTTGGCTTTACAGAGACCAAAAGCCAGTAACAGAATTCCACCACAGTGGCAAATGATTTTGTCCTAAGCACTGACAGACAGTAAAACCATCCTAATTTGAAATGGGACCCAGCAGGAACCTGACATCTGAAGTAATTCTGATTTTTCTGTGGTGTGAAGGGGCTGGATTCAAATCCCTAAGTCCGGCCCGCTCTTTGGCTTCTAAAGCGAGGTCAGATATAAAACTGAAAAGTGTGTGTGTTCCAGATCCAATCTGACTGCAGTCCAAGAGTGGAAATCTTACGGGAGCAGCTGATCTCATGACATTCCAATCAGAACCCATGGCCTAGGCAGGGGGAATTCTCAAGATTTTGTCCCAAAATTATGGGAACGGCTTTAAAGATTTTGGCTCTGTTTACTCTAACCTGACCCCTGTGGTGTGCTTCCACTCTATGGCAGTTTGACATTACTTTCAGTGGGATAGGATATGGCACTCACACATTTCCATGCTACTCTCGCTACAACAGTTGCCACACAATGGATATTGCCCCCTATAGAATTAAAATTTATTGTAGTACTTGCAGCATTCCCCATTCTATGTACACAGAATTTGCAATTACCACAGCATGATAAAGATCCACTTTTTGAGGGTGTCTACTACATATTATGCTTGTCTTTTTGTTTAATTCTGTGGGTTGTAAGGACTCATAGTATTTCACTATGCCTGGGGCTGCTGTAGTGGGAGTTGCTTTGTTTGAGTTGATCTGTGTGAATGAAATATTTCTTTCATTCAGTTTTCTTTTTTTCTAAAAAAGCAAACACATCCAGGCTTTAGGATGAATATTTTTTGTGTGGATATTTTCAAACAAAATGAAGCACAAAGAAATGAAGACAGACACAATGGAGCCATTTTCCCTGACAAATTTTAGATGCACATTTCAGTTTTGGTGGAGGAGTTTAAATGCATTTTTGGTATAATTTTCATATGTGGCAATTTGGGGAAAATTCAAAACCTTTTCCATAGTGGAATTTCATTATGTTTGACACACCACAAAGACAAAGGGCCTGATTCTGCAAAGATTGAACTGAGGATTGAATCATGCATCTCCAGAGGGAAAAGTAGGAGTTGTTGCTGATTGAGTGAAAGACCCAAGGCATTATATCTTGGGGTGTAACAACTTGTGTCCCTTGTAGATTGGCACAGAAGGGAGCCAGTAACAAACCCCCTCACCAGTGGGTTACATAGCATGTGTGTATAGGTAAGCACATACTTCAGCATTTGAAGGATCAGGGCCAGGATGTGAGCAGTTTCTCATGCTATCCTGCACATTTGCCTAACTTCTGGCGCAGCTACTTGGACTGCATGCTGGGTTTGTCCAAGTCCAAGAATTACATGCACATATCCCCTAGAATAGGTGGGAAGTGCTGGTCAAAAAATTTCAAATGAAATGTTTCCCTGTAGGAAAATGAGTTTCATTAAAGCTGAAATTTTCTACAAGAAAAAGATATTTTTTATTTATCTTATGATCAATTTCTGTGGAATTAAGTTTCTATATTAATCTCTGAGTTGCCTGAGCCACCACTGTGCCTGATGGGAGTTGTAGTTCCAAATCCCCCAGATTCCTCTGGTTCCTTACAGACCCTGCTCTGTGTATATCTCCTATAATGCACCATGGTGTCACCTTTAGTGGACTGCCAGAGTGTATCAGAGGAATTTAAAAATTGAAATATTGAAACATGATCTCAAACTGGGATGAAAACAAATAAAAATATGGAATTTCCCCTGAGATGGAAATTCTAGTGTTTGAGCAGCTCTGGTGCTTAGTATGGGGTTTGTACTCTAGTGGAGTGTTCAGGGCCTCAGAATGTATATAGCATTCACATGTGAACAGAGGTATATGGGCCCAATTCTGCACACTGAAGTCAACTGCACCTCATTTACTGACTTAAGTAATTCAGGATCAGGTCTGTGCACTATTGAAATGCAGTCTAGTCACTGTCTGCTGTTTACATGTCATTCATTAGTCACCTGATTAAAAAGTTTCATTCCTCCACTCAGGGAAGCAATATCATATGGCTTAAATGCCATACAGAAGGTCACACACATTAGATAACAAATAGCTGGAGTGAGCAGCTTAGGAAAAGCCGACAGCCTGAAAATGGTTTGTTCAAACCACAAGGTTAATATTTACAAGTAATGAAAACATTCACCAAAATCAAGGTTGGGTCATGAAAGATTCATGAAAAGGAAAAAAGTTAATGGGATATTTGATTCACAAAACAAGATATAGATGGTAAGATCTTTGAGGCAGGAAGTGCCATTTACTGCAAGTGTGCACAGCACCTAGCATAATGGGGTCTTGACTTTGTTGATGCCTCTCTAGGTGCTACCACATTATAAGATAAATGAAATAAACACAAACAACACAATCCGTTCTAAAGTTTAAAATGATTGCCCAGGCCTCAGTCCATGTTGACTGTTCTGTTTTTCCAGGTGTTGTCCCACCTAACCCCTTTGGAGAGTTCTATAGATGTTAAACATACTGCTATGAAGTTTCCAGTTGTCTCTTTTGACCCATTTTTAAAAATAGTGAATTTGCTTCCTAATTTTCTTAAACCTTCCCCCAGTGGAATAAATATTTTAACTATCTGATGCAATCATTTCTCCTTGCTCACCCTGGAGGTATGGTAGTTTGGCCAGGTGCTTGGTTTAATTCATTGGTGGGAAGCAGTAGAATTGCCCAAGATAAGAGCAGAAGATCTTGATAGTTAGACAAAAATATTAGAAGTCTCTGGATACCTGCAGTGGAATTTCCATATTTGAAATATGCTTTGGAATTATAGGGGACCATCATGAGGGTTAAGGGTACTTCTGTTCTCAATCTCGCAAGATGCTGTGTACCTCCTGAGAGAGATCTTGCAATACAACCTGCAGAAGTGTTTTCTCAAGGAGACCACCACGCTTATGTCACACAGCCATCAGTTGGTGAGGACATGGCCATTACAAACTCAGGACCCTCCACTCAATGATCCATTTTGTGATCTTCTCTTTGCTTCAGAAATTGTAATGGCAGTGAAGAAACCCCCTCCCTGTGTCACTGACTGGTGTATCACAGAAACATGTTCTGTACCCGAGGCTTCTAAGCAAGTTAAAAAAAAATGTAGCCATTAGATAGCCATCTGTAATAACACTTTGCAAGTCCAGAGCACTCCCGTCTAAAGATCTGATGGTCTTATTATAATGACAAATTTGCCTGCCAGACTGCATTTCACCAACTCCTTTCATTTCAGATCAGTGGTAGAAGCACTTAAAACCTGCACCACAGTTGAACTGGAACATTTTCACCAGATCACTATCTACTTCGGTGATGTTGCTAGACTCATGACTGTTTCTGCTCAGTGAGTGCATTGAGGTGGTTGATCTCCTTGACCTTTATTCACCTCTCAGTGCTGTCCTTGGCAATCATAATGTTTACAAGTTAAGGAGTAGACTAAAAATCTCATCCAGCTTGCCTGAAACCCCTTGGCTCTATGACACACAAGGCTGGGTTTCATTATCCATTGTCTGTTATGGGTGAAAGTCACCCATGTGCAGAGGTCCAGCACAATGCTGCATTCCACTTTAGTCCCACTTCTTATTCAGGAAGTGATCAAAGTATCAGCCCTGATTCAGATCTCCTGGCAGCTTAATTCCATGCTGGTTTCCTTTTCTCCCTTCCTTCCTAAATACCACAGTGGTGTTTTCCAGGTGGAAACAATTGGTGATGCTTATGAGGTTGCATCCAGGCTTTTAAAATGCAATGGAAACATGCTACTATAATTGCTAATATGTCTCTGGACATCCTCAGTTTGATGGGATTCTCAAAAATGAGACATGCCGGATATACTTGTCAGGATACAGATAAGATTGCATTCAGGTAGGTAACAGTAGTCTGCTCTGCCTGATCATACTATAAATGCTTCAGTTATACCTTCAGCTTTAGACAGGTTTTCATTTTCCCAGCCAAACAAATACACTTGGAAGATGCTTATAGGTCATCCATGGCACCAAGTGTTTTACATGGAGATGAGAATTCTAAGGATGAAAGTGGCTGTGTCTCATTAAGGACCAGATCATGCCTATTATTACAACCAAAGAACCCAACGGAAGCATTAGTCATAAGGGCTAGACTGTAATTGTGGTGCAGGGATTTAACAGGACGATTTGCACTGATGTCAACTGGAGCCATGCAGTGAAATGCCTGTAGCTATACATTGAAATAGAGACATGGGAAAATGTCCATATGATGAGAGATTGAAGAGAGAGGGAATGTTCTGTGTAGAGAAGAGACAAATAAATGATAGATACATGATAGAGTTGTAAAACGAATGCTATAAAAAGAGGAAAATTGGGTGCTCCCATAATGCAAGAAACAAGGGATGTTCACCGAAACTGCAAGGCAACACAGACAAGAGGAACTCCCTTCTTTTACACAGTGTCTAATTAATGCATAGAACTCTTGGCCAATGACTTCATGTAATTCAGTGTAGGACTGGATACTTACATCAACCATGAGACATCCACCCTTATGTTAAATAGGGTGTATGTATATACATGGTGTGGCAGAGTTCCAACCTTGTCTCCATGGGTCCCACGGTTCCAGGCGGTTTATGCTAGCCTCAGAGGCTCACTGCAACCCTCCATGTGGCCCTTCTCTCTCTAGAGCTTCCCCCTGCCTGACTGGAGTGAGCCCTTTTACGCTATCAGAGCATCAGGTGGTCACATTAGCTTAATGGCCTCACCTAACTCTTTGTAGGTTAATGAAGTCAGGTGTTCTCATTAGCCTGGAGCAGCCCCTGCCCTGATCAGTCAGGGAACACAAAACTGCTAATCTAATGGCCAGTATATCTGCCTTTGACTGACTATGCTGCTGTATTCAACTGGTCTGGGTCTATCGCATATATATTTTAGCAGGGATATAAATCTTCATACTTCAGGGATAAAAGCCAGCTGCCAACAAACTGGGGTTAAGAACAGGCTGATTATTCAGGGGGTTTCTTGCACCTCTCTCTGAAACATCAGGTGCTAACCATTGTCAGACAAGATACTGGACTAAGACAGAACACTGGGCTGATCCACCTGGCACTTCATCCATTCCTACCCACCACAATACCACATTTTAATCAGTAAATCTCAATCTGCTGTCCAAGGAGATCAGTATCATCAGCCCCATTTTACAGCTGGGGAAACAGATGCAGATTAAGCAGTGACTTGCCCAAGTTCATCAAGACAGCCAGTAGCAGAAGCCAGGAATTGAACCCAGTCCCCTGGGCCCCAGGCCAGTCCCACATCCACTAGGCTAATCTGTTCCTTCACTCACCTCTTGTTCCCCCACTGAGAGGTTTGTTTCACTAATGTTTGTAAAGCATTTGGAGCCCTTCACTGGGAAGCTGTCACTGAAGTGTTATCGACATCAGTGTTTGTGGAAGTTGTACACCCTCCAAAATGTCTTCTCTGTTGAAGGACTATCTGAAGTGTTGATGGGGATATTTTCAGCATGGTAGGATAGGAATTAAATGTGCAACATCTGCTGCTGAGTGTAGACAGGAATTCTGCATGCACTTCCAAAAACCTACCCCTGACCGGTGTGGGGGGCTTATTTTTTATGGGGGCAGGGGGGAGGGGTCTGGAAAGCAGCTCTACCCATTTGCTGAGGTTTCGTTTTTAAAGCTCGTATAATATTTCAATGTCAGAAGCCAACTTTTGTTCTGTGTCGCTCTCATAAAGAATGAGCTACACTGACAGACTCCCACCACACAGGCAAAGCAGAAATACACAGTACAGCCAAAACAAGCTCTCCACATCCCTAAGCTGCAGGAGTGAGTGACTGACCCTATCCTCCCTGTTTTCCTTAGGGCGGGGAGAAATTAAGCACAGAGAGGCAGCCATCGGTGTTAATTTAGCACTGAATGGGCATGAGGCATGGGGTCTGGCAAATGCAGTCCACTGTTGTGAGGGGGATGGATGGGTTAGGGGGCCTGGCCATGCCCCTCCTACGCCTACTGTCTGGGACTGAGGAGAGCTCACGCTGCCCCTGTAGGAAATGGCAGAAAGTGTCACTGCTGTGTGCTGCTCCCACGTGTAGGCAGAACAGCCCAGGGAATTTCCCTTGTCCACTGTATTTATATCTAGTGTGGCTTGCGTGGCTGGGAAAGTCCAGTGTTCGACTTATAATCATGGGCAGCAGGTGAAGCTAGTTCCCCATCCCACCTCTTCTGCCTGCAGCCCCTTCCACACTCCATCCCTGCTCCAGCCCCCTCCTCACTCACCACAAGCATCCCTCCTCTCCTTCCCCTGCCTCCCCACTCAGGCAGCAGCAGGGGGTTGCAAGAGGGCAGGAGAGGAGGGATGCGGGGATGGGGCCAAGCGGGGAGGGAGTCAAGCAGGGAAGAGCGGAGGAACCGGTGCAGTGGGGACCTCTGGAGAAAGGACTGGAGCGGAGCAGCCAGACAGTGGCGGGCGGAGAACACTGAGCTTTTATATGTGCCATGCAGGTTCCCAGGTGGGCGGCTGAGGCGGGGGTATCTGCTACTCAGCTTCCCGCATTCATCGATAATCTCCTGGGGAAGTCCAAGGGGCCCGGGAAGCTGAGGAGCACATATGGCCTCTTCAGCCACCCAGGAACCTGCCTAGCATGTAACAAATCAGCAAAAACTCCCGGTGGAAGCCCACACCCAGCAGGGAGGGGAAGAGACAGGGTCACCTCGGCCCGGGTGTCCAGTGGCAGGGTCAGCAGTGGCTGTAGAGGAGGCTTAGCCTCTTCTGGCGTATTATACCCACTGTCCATGCTTATTCTTTTCACCCACTTTAAATGAGCTCTTTAGTTTTTCAGCTCATTAAGTCTCTGCTTGTGACTAGTCGATCTCACCAATAAAAACAGCTGACTCGGTCATTTACCCAAGACCGCAGCCAGGCTGGAGTTGAACAGCTGGGGAGAGCAGCGGGGAGCTCTTCCAAGCCAGCCGCCAGGGGCCTGTTTATCACAGCAGAGATCTCTGGCAGGCCGCCGCACACTTTGCTCGATTTTATAAACCTCCGTGATATCACGGATGATTATTGCAGAGGGTTAGCCAGCACGGCTTATTAGTTCATGCAGCGCCTTTGGCCACAAGCCACAGCAAAACAAACCCAGGGAGGAGGAACCTGATACAGTTAGACGACTGGGCCGAAAGATCTTACTACAACATCAATGGTTTCCTCTGAAATGAGGCTCTGTAGGCAATCATGCCTGAAAGGTTTGGGCACTCCTTATTCAGACTGTCTAGACAAGGAAGAACACACACACAGCAAGCCGCACACAGCAAGTGCATTAACTATTGAACTCAGTTAACTTGAGGTGCCATCTATTGTCTCTGGTCTTATATTTGAGCAGAGAACCATCTTTCTGGTCCTGTGCTTGTACAGCACTGAGCGCACTGGGGCCCTGGTTCACCGCTGGGTCTCCTAGGCTGTACCACAATACAAATACTTAACTATATTTCTGCTATTTCATTAAAACACTTTTCTTCTCTAACAAGAACTTGCATTTTTCCCTGAGGTGCTGACAAACACATTTAACATTAGTTGCCGTAGAGATGACCCCGACTGCCACAGCCTTTGACTAAACTCTATTTAGACTTCATGTGGATTGAAATCGCTTTCCGGCCTGGACCATGCATTTGTTCAGGACCTAGCACGATGGTGCTTCAGTCCTGAGGCCTCCAGACTCTACTGCCATATAAATGCCAAATACTACTAGGTCTTGCATCGCAAATGCTTGATTCTGTACTCCTTACTTGGGTAAAACTCCCACTGAAGTCAAGCAGCAAGGAACGCATAATCAGGCCCCTATAGAAGAAAGACATTACTGACTGATGTTATTTAAACTGTAGCCCATTGTCTTTGTATTAGTAGTACGAATAGTCTTAGGCTAAGTCTACACTAGCACTTGTCAGTAAAACATTTGTTAGTCAGAGGTGTGAAAACACACCTCCATCTCCTCCCTCCCCCCGACCAACATAAGCTTCACTAACAAAAGCCGCTGTGGACATCACTACGCCAGTGGGCTACAGTCTCCTACTGACATAGCTCCTGCTGCTCATTGGGGGTGGTGTAATTACACCAGCAGGAGAGCTCTCTCCCGCCGGCATAGAGTGACTACACGAGAGAACTTATACCGCTACAGCTGCACTGCTGTAAGGTCTGTAGTGTAGACATAGCTTTAGTTAGTACTATAGTTGGGCCCAGAATCCCCAGCTGAAATTGGGGTCCCATTGTGCTAGGTACTGTATGTACAGAGTAATACAGTCCCTGCTTTGAAGAGACTGCAGTCTGAAAAGAGAAGGCAGACCAAGATTTGGAGGGAACATAGCAGGAACACAGAGGTGAAGAGACTCACTCAAGGTCTCGCAGTCAGTCAGTGGCAAATTTGAGTTTAAAACTAGGTCTCCTGACTCCTAGTCTAGCGTTCTGTCCATTCAACCACTCTGCTTTGTGCAAGCACTCGACTGAAGTCATTTGAGCTTTTCTGGCATGTTGCATTATCATCATCTTTCAGGAAATTATGGCTCATTATTTAGCAGTAAAAATTCATTTTTATCAGTGTTGTGAAAATAATTTTCCATAAGTCAGACAAAAATATTGCTCCCCTTTGCGCTTCTAGGTCTGATCACTTGGTGAGCTCTGCATTAATTGCTTATACTGAGTTCTTTCAAACTTCTTCACAAGTTTTAACATTGTGAGAACTATATACTATCAGGTATGTTTGATAGTGTATTTTTATTAAAAATATCTGCTGTTATATTTTTCTGCTTTATTAGGGTTTCATTTACTTTAAGCTACATCTGGAAGCCCAATGAATCAATGCTCTGCTTATAGAAAAAAATGACTTGTTTTGCTGTAATAGTTAAACCCAGCATCATCAAAGCATCTGATTCAATTGATTTTTTTTTTTTTGTAAATAAAAATATCTGGAACTTAGACTTGTGCTTTTTGGGTGGCCATAATATTCCATATGTACCATAAAAAAATCTTTGCCTATCTAGATCATACTTGCCCACATTGTTTGAAATGTATTGTACCCATTCATATCTATATATTGTAAACCTGTGTGGGCAGGGAGTCAGGTCAGATTTACTAAATCTAGCTCCAGAACAGTCATAAAGCTGAAGTATTATACAGACTTATGTAATATTACAGAAGAACATTAGACACAATTATATATACTCTGTGTGTGTGTATGATTAAAATAGTCAGAGGCCTACTCTTCCCCTCAGGTAAGGAGTGCAGCTTCTCCAACAGAATTTTGTGGGCTTTTATTTTGGAAGCTCAATTTTGAAAATGGAGGCGCCTAACTACAACATCTAAATGCTATGATCCAACATCCTAAGAATCCTGGATTCTTAAACTGGCTCTTAGGCTGTAATCGGTGTCTGAACGGACTTGAATGCCCAGCGTGAGATCTGTACCTCCCGTTAGGAGGTCACATTTAAGACTGGTCTGTGTCCGCACGGGTGTGAACACTACAGGCATATCTTCTCCTTGAGAAATTGGCACATAGTACGAGTTCTTTGTGAGCTACGCTAGAGGGGACTGGATCTTGAGTAAGGGATAAGAGAGGAAAAATAAACATCTCTTGCCCAGACAGGAAGCTAATCAAGTCTCCATTTCCAAGCATGGAGACAGGGTGGTCTAGTGCAGAGCCAGGAACTCCTGAGTTTTTACCGTGACCTTCACTGTAACTTGCTGTGACCTTGGGCAAGTCTCAGACTCTGAGCTCAGTTTTTTTTATCTGAGAAGTGGATGTTCTAACCAGAAGAGCAGAAAGGGTTTTAAATGTTCCAAAGGGCTTTTATTAGCCTTCTGCACCCCATGTAAGTAGAAGCAAGCTACTAACAAGTCCCTGACCCAAAGGTCATTGTACCCTGGGTTCAAAACACTGCTACAATCCAGGATGATGTATAATCCTTAGTAATTAACAGCAAACACAAAGTCAGTTTTCCTGTGCTATGCAGTGGTTTTTAGTATCACAGTTAAGACTCGGACTTATCAGCATCCAGTCCAGTCTCATTGGTCTCAGAGAATGACTAGCTCTTACTGATTCATGTTTGTTTCCTGGGCCATACGTGGCAGGTGTGGTGGGCCTCCCCATACGTCATAACTGTCTATTTGGTGACTGTGAATATCACTTCATGTACGGAATCTACGGGGTTACTGTCAGTGCCCCTGGTCACACATGCTGATCAATGATTAACATAACTCTGCCAGAGATACTGCCAGTCCTGGGCTGAGTGGCTTCTCCTTTACAGGTTTAATGGAAATTAGTACTGGTGAAAAGCGCAAGTTAAAGACACTAGGAGCAGCCTGGAACAAGCACAGCATGGACAGCAGCTGTGTAAGTTTCCCAGCATTGCCCTGGCCATGGGCTTCAGCCTTGTGTGGTGGGTTGAGCGTAGGAGCCAATCTGCCAGTTGTGGTGGAGCTTTGTGATGTACAAACCCCACCTACTAGTTCCTGGACAGTGATTACATCTGAATCGTGTTCTACGCTCAAACAAGAGTCTCTCATTTGGGCCATACTAACCCAAATGAATGACCTGCTGAAAATGTTGCATTAATTCCCCTGGTAAGGAGGGGGCGGGTTAGAACCCTTGCTTGGACATCAGAGCGCTGAGCTTCCAATCAAGCCCCTTAATCCACCCCTTTTTATATCACCCACAACTGTGGTGTGATTAAAAGGGCAAAGGACAAACCCCTGTTGTAAGTAAAAGGCATCTACAGCTGTATGATGGAGTCTCGCATCAACGCCAACCTATGAGGATTCAGCAAACACACACACAGAGGCGTGCTCAAGGGGGCCAGCAGGGATATGGGCCCCCCAGTAATCGCTAGGAACACACAGCTCCTTCAGGCCCAGGATCATGGTGCCAGACAAAAGAGTGAGCTCATCCCAGCCCATGGGGCTGTGAGGAGTGTGGGGGGAAGAAGTGAAGAGTCGGCTCCGGCCAGAGCCAAGGCAAGGGTGGAAGGGAAGAGCAGGCTCCTCCCAGGGGCGTGTGTGGAGAATGTGCCCCCTGAAAAGGGGTCAAAGTTATATGTTTGCACGCACTCCTGTCACAGATACCCAAGGTGAGACCAATGAGAAATACTAACATGTTTACACATGGGACACACGAGATTTGTCCTTGAGCATTGCAACCTGCTGGATCTTTGCTTTGTGCTGTTCATTTTTCACAGCCAGCGTTAAGGCTTCAAAGCAGTTAGTTGTGATGAGACAAATTTGCTGCCACCTTGTTCTGTCGTGGGCTATTGCTTCTCAGATCTTGGGGTCAACCTGACACGCTTTCAAGTTTGATGACAGTGTGTCTTTATATTGCTTGTACCAGCCATCATGAGAATGGATGCCTTGCTTTAGCTTTCCATAAAATATGGCCTTGAGTGTTCTCAGATCAGCCATATGAATGAGATGCCCAGACCAATACAGGTGAACTTTTATGAGCATGCTTTGAATGCTGGACAGCCAATGATTAAGTATTTTTGATATCAGGAACTTGTCCCATAATCTGACCTTGCAAACAGACTGAAGAAAGCACATGCGTAACTGATCAAGTTTTCTTATGCGGCAGCGATATGTTATACATGTGTCTCAAGCATATAGAAGTCTTGTGAGCACACATGCCCGATAGACATTTAGCTTAGGGATTTAGCTGTATAGATACCGAAGGGAGAGATAATACATATTAATGTGACGGGTTCATTGGCATAACTTTGTGATATTTTTTCCTCTCATGATTAATGAAACTATCAAAGTTACAGCAAGAAGGTCACCCCAATAAAACCCTGATAGAGAACACACAAGGGTGTGGTGAATTACGTACCACACTTTACAGAAGCAAATAGTTGGGAATATTTGAGATGTTCTGCCCTGTCCCCCCTGAAAAAAAATTCCTTCTATTTTTCATATCCCTTCACCCACAAACTAGACTCTTTGGTACAGGATTAGGCCCTTTGATATCAATGAGAGTTTTGCGATTCTTCTTGGTGGGAAGAAGTTCAAATCCTGAATACCATGAGTCCAAGAGCTAACTCTAGCTGAGCCCCTGAAAATCTCCCACTGAATATATTTGGCTCTGAGGAAGAGAAAAATGAAAACAAGTACATGCCAACACCACTAAAACATTAACAGAAATGCTTTGAGAGACAGTGTGTTAGGATATTTAGGGCTGGAATCGTGAGATCTTATGAGGGTGGAAGTAAGTTATGTCTTATTGGAAATTTTCCCTTCCCAAGGGTATAAAGCCCCCGTTTCTAGCCCTAATGAAATGCAAAATATCAATATCTAAACCTGTCACTAGCCAAGGACCAGTGTGTGCAAGAACTACAGCCAGTTTAAGGTTGGGGGCATCATACACATCTGGAGGAAGCAAGGAGGAAATATTTTGCTAGCAGCTATTTTCTCAGGATACAATGATAGCTGTTTGAAGGGGCTTGGATATTAGAATTAGTTGGAAGTTCCAAGTCCCAGTGGGAAGCATCTCAGGGTTACATGATATTTTAGCATATCTTGACTACTTACACACAGGTGAGAGAAGGGAAAGATCTAATAAGACAGAATTCTGCATAGATAAACATTACACAGCCAGGTATCTGGCATCATCTGACTACCAGATGCTGGAAATGGACAACAGGGGATGGATCACTCAATAAATTGCTCTGTTCTGGTCATTCCCTCCGAAGCATCTGGCACTGGTTACTGTCAGAATACAGGATACTGGGCTAGACGGACCATTGGTCTGACACAGTATGGCCATTCTTATCTGCAAATTCAGGGTAATTAGCATTATTTTATTGCTTGTTTGAAACAGGGAGTAATCCAGAGTTTGCAGTATAACACAGCTGGTATGCTTTCCATTTGCAGTTTACAGCAGTCACATCAGCCAGAGCACAGTGAGAATGCTTCAGAGTCGACATGAAGGATATGAAATAGATCTCATGAGAAACAGAGCTGAAGATAAAAAACCCAAGAATGCTGAGAATCCTTCTCTGGAACTCTTTTTGTTTAAGGAACTTTAATATAGCCTGTCTGGGGCCTTCAATCATCAGGCCATCCCCCACTCTCCAAAACTCCTCACAGCCTGTCCCCTGTCTGCTATTTCTTGTATATGCAATGTACAGGTTAATTCCTGAAACCTTATGGGCTCAGGCAGTCAAGTGACTGTACCTGCTCAAATGAGCTGCAGTAAGAGCTGTTCAGAGGGACCATACTGAAAGTAGATACATGCTAGATTTGGAAGGCTTTGCAAAGTTTCTGATGGAATGAGCCAGTTAGCACTGCAATGACAAAAGTCTTTTACCAAATGAGGTTCCCTCACCAAGTCTTGATTCTGGAGGTCCAGCTGGGTGCTTTTATACAGGTCCAGGCTAGAAAACAAAAATCAGCCCTTTAGCTAGATGTGCAGCTCTACCTTCTTACCGTCTCTGCCTGCAAGGAGCAAGTTAGAAATTCTGCTCTGCTTCAGTATTCCACTGTATGCACCTGGGAGAGCCTTTGAGGAGGACATTTTCTGGGCTATATTCTCAGTTGATGCGAGCTGGCAGAGCTCTGTTGGTTTCACTGGAGTTATTTCAAGTTGCACCAGCTACGAATCTAGCCCTGTGTCTGCTACAGTCAGATGGGGCTCTGCACTTTGTCAGGACCTAGCTATACAATTCTGCCACCCTCACTCACATTGCAGGATACCTCACTCCACACGTTGTTACATTGCAATCAGTGGTACCACTCATGGAGTTAAGGCTTTAATTGATAGGAGCAAGGGGGGGCAAAACCAAGCCTGTAGCCCATAAAACTTATCAACCCTTTAATGGATCATGTGTGATGTCCTGTCCCTTTACATGGTGAAGTGCTCTATACTCCCTCTCCATCTGGGTTTCTGTTTTGTGTCGAAGTCACCCCAGCAATCAGCTGCCCCTTGTCTCTATCACCTCTGCCTGGTCCAAATATAACAATCTCCAAAGAAAAGTAAAAGAGCTCAGTATTGGAGATTTTACTTTCTCATTATGCATTTGAAAAGGGGCTGCTTATCTTGCATTTTAAATTTGCTACAAAACATGAGATGGGTGATTGGGCATCTTATCAGATGAATGTGTGGATCCAAGTTCTGGTCTCTCCTGCAATATATTAAAGGAAAGTTGAGAGATTATAAACAGGGGTTAAATCCTGGCCGGATTTCCCCATTTATTTGTATAGGCAGATGCAGAGGGTGAAGCTCAAACACAACCTAACAAACTTAGTCCCTGCACCCCCTCTTCCTCCCTCGTGAGTGTTTTCCACACACAGCGAGCAATATACATGTATTTTCAGGTCCCAGTTCAGCAGTTCATGCTGTTCAGCAAGTACATGGACTTATAAACGTGCATAAACAGTTTGTTGAACCAAGGCCACAATGCATGACTTTTTATGATTACAGAAAATAACTAACCAAGAAAGGACAAATCTAAAATCTCCATGAGGAAAGCAGTAGATTGCGTCTCCTTCAGTACAATTCCCACAGGCATTCATTTTACAATTAAAGGTGCAGTACACAGAAAAAGCCATAGCTACATACACCACAACTCCTTTTCAACTACAATATCAGTCAAAAGTGCCTTATACATTTTTCTCACACACGTCTACAGTTAAATAACTGGCCGACTGCGACAGGGAGATACAGATGACAACAAACAATTCGTCTCATATTAGGTCCAGTTATAACTGTGAAATCTCAATTTTATTGAGATGCCACATTGAATTTTGGGGTAAGAGGACAAAAGTCCACGTACTTTCTTAATTTCATTAAGCTGTAGAGTTTTAAGCAAAGCTCTTTAATTAGCGCCATTATTTTGCTGTGCTGAACGATGCACACGCGTCACAGTGAAAGGCAAATACAGCATACTGGGAAATGCTGCAACACACGATATACACAGATTTTAGCTCAGATTCTGACTTTGGGTGCACGTGAGACTCAGTGAGTCTCAGTGTGTAACTGAAGGTTCTAAGAAATCTGATTTTTATCCTTTGAGGGTGAAGGAGCAGAAGAAATGTATTGGCTAGTTGGGGGGGGAAAAGGCTTTAAAAACCATTACCAAATAGTCCCCAAATAAAACCAGAGTAAGTACAATTTAATCACTGATGCAATCATCTTCTTAAAGGGACAGTGCCACAGTTAACAGGCCAACAATTTGATCTCATATCACCTCCATATTGGTGCACACAACAAAATTTTGCACATGGGTGGGAAAAATTAGAGGGAACATTGACCTGAATATAGCACTGTTAAGAGCAGCTGTAACCCAAGTTCTGTGGAGGCATCATCACGCTGAACTCTGACCCAGTGAGTTATCACATATATAGACATTGCTAGCGCCATCTATTGGTGAAAATGTGGATGAAATTATTCTTGGATAAATGTGCTAACTTCAAAAATTTCATCATAAAGTGAACAATCAGTAAAACATGGGTTTAAATGTAACACAAATATTAACCACCATTGCAGAAGGGATGCTGTAGGCCCAGGAGAGTCAAAGCATTTATATATGGATTTAGTAGCTTAACTTTAGGCACCTACATCTGAAGTTTTTCATACTTTATGAAATATTGAGCAAACTTTATAAATACTAATTAAAACACAGTAGTGTTTAAAGTATTGAGGGCATAAATCTGATTGTTTGGTAATTAATCCAAAATCCACACAATGAATGCAGGAACAATAATTGCTTTTACATAATTGGAGTTTAATTGATATTTATAAACATGCATTTAATCTCAATTTTAGGCTTATTGGAGGCATTTAATTGAAAATGTTTCCCATCAGTTCTTGTCACTGGCATTACACTTTCCTGCATTCATAATTGTGAGAGGCAAATTAGATAAATGCTCATTTCTCTTAAACCTAATCACTGCGGATGACATTGCTCGAAGAGGGTACAAAGCAGTTTAATTAAGGAAGAAGCTATTTGAATTAAGATACAAACCCACCATGTCTGCAAAAAGCCACATGAGCTGAAAGGCAGTCCTGAAAATTAACTTTACACTGAGCTATTCAAGGTCCAAGGTGCTTTGATTGAAATATAAAGCTCATTGGAATCCAAGAAATAAACCCTTTCTTGGGTTATTTTGGGGTGCAGGAACACCATCCTGCACCCCAAACTCCTCATTCACACCCCCCACCCTAGACCCCACACTCTCAGCAGGAGCTCTGACCCCTCCCCCCAACCTCCTGCCCCAGCCCAGAGACCCCTCCCCCCACCCTAAACTCATTTTTGGCTCCAAACCAGAGCCCACACCCCTTCCCACACTTCAACCCCTAATTTCATGAGCATTTATGGACCACCATACAATTTCTATATCTATAGGTGGTCCCCAGGCCAAAAAGTTTGCCCACTCCTGACTTGGAGGATGGAGTGGCGACTATGCTTGTAAAATTTGCAAATAACACTAAACATGGAGGGATTGCAAGCACATTCTAGGCCAGTATTACAATTCAAAATGATCTTGAGAAGTTGGAGAACTGGTCTGAAATCAGCAGGATGAAATTCACTAATGATGGGTGCAAAGGACTTCACTTAGGAAGGAGGAGTGGGAATCAAAAGCAAGACTACAAAATGGGGAATAATCAGCAGCAGTAGTGCTGAGAAGGATCTGAGGGTTATAGTGGATCACAAATTAAATATGTCAGTGTGATGCTGTTGTGCAAAAAATAGACCAGTGTCATTCTGGGAGGAGTCCTGTATGCAAGACATGGGAGATAGTTGTTCTGCCTCTGTTGGCCAGTGCTGAGTAGAGCAGATTAAGGTTTCCTGGGGCCCTGGCCAGAACAAGTGTGGGGACCTTCCACCCCTTCTGCCTGCAATCCCACACCCATCCCACCCCTTCTGCTTGTGGCCCCGCCCATAACCCCATTGCTGTTCCACCCAGGGTCCCATCCCACCTGCCCCCCCAACCCGCTCGCTCCCTCCTGCCCCCCTCACCCCACTGCAGTAGAGAGCCAGAGCTCCCCCAGCCCTGAGACCATAGCAGGTAGTGAGAGCTCCTCTAGTCTTGTGGCTACAGAAGGGGTCCATGTGCTGGGGCTTTCCCCACCAACCTCTGCGCTTCTGCAGGGAACTGGGGTCAAGGCACTGGGGCTTCTCCTGCCCTGTCCACCCGGCACTTCTGCCAGAGAGTGGGGTCAGGCACAAGAGGAATAGGACAGAGCAAAGGAAGATACAGACTAAACATTTTATGTAGAGCTACAGTGTGCCCTAGGAACATGGTGGAATCCATGATGTTAGTGGACATTACTGTTAGCAACCTTGCTAAGTTGCAAGCAGCTTCTCCTTTGCTGCCTCAACAGCAAGCATCACGCTTGTGTGTACTCTCTGCTCGGCAGCACAGCTGTGTCTCTCACTGGCCATGTCCCATCCAGATTTTGCTCAGCCTCTTGCCTCAGTCAGTTGCACTGTGGCCCCTTCCTTGCTCGTCAGGAGCTACAGGGCTTTTCTTTTGTTGTTTAACCCTCCAGCCAAGTCACCCTCATCCACCCCTTTGGGAGTATTATCAGAGATTCCTTCCTCAGAGTTTCAGGAAGTCTCCAACTCCACTGTGCCAAGCCCACAGTGTAGGGGAAACCTAGTCCTACCTTCTACTCCAGGTTCCAGTCCAAGGACCCTCAAGCCATCCATTCAACCTCTCAGCTCTTAGCATACCTTTCCTAGCCTGCTTTCTACTCTGCCTTTCTCAAGCTCCTACTTTCCCTTTTGTAGAACTAGGGGCTTCCTGTCTACAGCCTGTTTCCATACTCAACTCCTGGGCTTTATAGAAGCTCAGGTGAGCTTCCTTCTCAATCACTCTCATTGCCCCTTAGGCTGCACCTGCTGCGAAGCTAATTGGCCTTTCTTGCCTCTTTAACCCCATCCGTGCTGGTGTGGGGTGAATGCCTGTAGCTGGATGCTGCTGCAAGGGCACCTAATTAGCCCCTGCTCAGTCAGCCCCAGTCAGGGGAAATAGATTAGGGTTGGGGAAAGACTGATGCCTGGCCTGTGGATTGGCTGCACCTGATGACCTAAGGGCTATAAAGACTGAGAGGAGCCAGAAGGTGGGGGGGAGTGGCCAGGGTAAGATCAGTCTCCCAGTTGAGGGCCACTCTGTGTGCAAAAGGAGCCAAGTAAGCTGATAAGATTGTATATAGCTTAACACTGGTGGTGGGAACTGCTTTTGTAAATAAAGACACAGGTGCTGCACAGGACTTCATTCCTCTAGTGGTTAGAAATCTTTGTCTAACTTCAAGCCTAAATTTGCTGATGGCCAGTTTTATATCTATTTGTTCTGATGCCCACATTGACACTTAACTTAAATAGCTCCCCTGATATTTACCTGTGCTCTCCTACAGAAACATCAATCATATCTCCCCTTAGCCTTTGTGTGATTAGGCTACACAAGCCAAGCTCCTCTCTTAAGGTAGGTTTTTCATACCTGGGATCATCCTAATAGCCCTTCTCTGTACCTGTTCCAGTTTGAATTCATCCTTCTCAGACATAGGAGACCAGAACTGCACCCAGTATTCCAGATGAAGTCTCACTGGTGCCTTGTATAATGGTACTAACACTTCCCCATCTCCAGCATTTCAAACAATACAGCATTAAAGCACCTTAGGGAACTTTTATTGCACATCAGTGGGATCTACATGGATCAATTAGTGTGCAACACCTTAGTGAGCTTTAGAAATCACACCCCAGTAGTACACATTGTTACCTTGTTACAATGCCCCATCACAGTGAGGTAGTTCAGGCTGGGGTCTCTACTTCAGTTTTGCTACTGAGTCCCTCTGTTTTCTAGGGGATGTAGGAAAAGACCTATTGGGCTGTCTTGTCAATCTCACTGCTAATGCAGATTGCCCCGGTCCATCCTATGGATAGAATGGCTCTGGGTCTAGGGCAGCCAGGACAGTTAACAGGGGGGCCTGGTGCCAGCAACAGCAAGTAACCCAGCCCCACCTGCCCCTTCCCCTCAGCCTCCACCCTGATGCTTTCTGACTTCCACCCTGCGACAAAGCTCTGTCCTTATCTTCGGGGATCCTGTGTTTCCTGGCAGATTTTCACCAGCCTCAGCGGCTCACTGTGACCCTCCACAGAGCCCTTCTCTCTCTAGAGACAAGGTCACAGATTATTGAGCCATTTTCATCACAAACCAGTGAAGAGAAGCTATCCTTCCTGGCACAGTCTCTATTGTCTCCCAATCTCAGAGACTAATTAGGGGAGGCAGAAAGGGGGGAACCCAGGCCCACCCTCTACTCTGGGCTCCAGCCCAGGGACCCTAATAGTATCAGCTAAGATGGCTGACCTTTTATCCACAAAACACAATACAATTCCCTGGGCTACTTCCCCACAGCAGTCCCCACTTCTTCAAACTCCACTTCACCCTTACCTCAGGGCCTCCTTCCTTGCATACAATATGTTATCCAACACTCAGTCTCACCAACAGCATAACTTCCTTCCACAGCTCCTGGCCTCCACACCCACCTGACTAACTGGGAGGTTTTTAACTGGTCTCAGCCAGTCCCTGATTGGCTTCAGGTGTCCCAATCAGGCTAGCTGTTTCTGCTCCTTTCTAGAAGGTTCCATTGGTACCAGGGATCTGTTTAGCCTGAGACTAACATATCTATCCTTTAGCACTTTCCTAAAGCCATCCGGCCTTGCCCCATCAGAAGCCCCTCTCCTGAGTGACACTGGGAGCCAGTGTGGCAGAGCAGAGTGGAGTGAGGCAGGCTGGAGCCAGGTCACTGGCTGCTGCCGGTGCCAGGCTCCCGGCTAAAGCCCCAGGTTGCCCTAGATCCTGCATCCCCCTGAAGTGCTGGGCCCCTCAAAGCGCGGGGCCTGGGGCAGTTGTCCTGGTTCATCCTATGAATGGGACGGTTCTGCTTGAACCTGTTCTGGGCACCACTCAAAATTAAATAAACCTGGCACCCATGGTGCCACAAGCCCAACTCATCTGCAACTCTTTGGCTTCCTACCCACCGACAATGACTACAATGCTTCTCTGCACTTACAGTCCGAAAAACTGAAACAGATTCAAGTTTGAGGCAGTTTAAAATAAACCATCAAAATCAAACAACAAAGGAGACTTTTCCGTTTGAGTGTCCTGGACTGCAAGGTGTGTGGGGGCCAGTCAATGGAAATCGGCATGGTGGGGCAGTACCACATATTTAGCTCTAATTTACCTACTCGGTCCAGGACACCATGGCTCAAGTCCAGCACACAAGTGCTGCAGAGTAGGGGGTTAGGTCATGGAAGATGAGACGACGTAACGAGGACAGAAAAGGCACAGCATGAATCTAAAGTATGAGGAGTTGAATGGGATGTGGTTCAGGCTGAAATCATTCTAGTTGCAGGGTGTGGACAGGCAAACCCAGACAGATGCTTTATCTGTGGGTCTGCCCTCGCCCTCCAGGGACTGTAATGTTGCCGTGGAAATTATTGGTCAGCGCTAACTGCTCACCGTGCAGGATCAGTTTGTTTTTCTAGCACGCTGGCGGCAAGGGTGTAATTTCAGCCCCATGTGCTGCTTGCAGGTGTGTGCAGTAAAAGGAGAGAGGAGCCATCCTGGAACACTCCTGTGTGTTTCCTGAGGGAGAAAGAACAGGGTGGAAGCTGAGGTCTTGTGGGGAGATTGGAGCCCAGCTTGCTCCCTGGATTTTGCATGCTGCGTTGGGAAATGAGGGGGTGGGGACGGGGAGAGAGAGAAAAAATATGTGGAAAAACAGGCACAAGCTGGAACAGGATGATGTGTGAGAGAGATGATCTGGAGTCTCCTGGGCTGGCAAACTCCCTGTCTGATTGGGAAGGCAGCACCCTCAAACCTCTGAGGCACTGACCTTCAAGCAGGGTTTCCCACGGCTTTTCTGACTGGATTTGGTGCGGGGCGGGGAGTGCTCGGGATAGAGGCCTGTTTTTAGGGCTGGCCTTATCATGAGGTGAACTGAGGCGGCTGCCTCAGGTGCCAGATGGGGCAGGAGGGGCGCCACTAGAACTCAGTGTGTAGAAAATTGTGTCTGCTGCTGGTGCATATGTATTCTCTCTGCTCTAGATGCACAGAGATGGAGGAGTGCTGGGCTGGAGGAAGGAGGGCACAAGAGACCTTTCAAAGTCTTGGCCCAAGTGAGGGGGCATCATTTGAGCTCCCAGCCTCAGATGCCAAAATGTTGTGGGCCGGTCCTGCCTTCAATGTGTCCTTCAATGGCAAGCCAGCAGATTATCAACATTGCCCTCTGAGATGGGCTCTAGCCCCCCTTCCCAACTTCACATCAACACACAGATGGGGGCGTTTGTTTGGCCACTCCAGATAATGCCCGGTGTCACAATTAAAAAGTACGGTTTGCAAACTGAGAACATATATTTTCTGATTTTCTAAAATTAGCCTGTGTTTCTCTGCAGCACTTTTCACTAACCAGCCCACCCAAAACCACAGCTCCGCAGGAAATGTTTTCCTATGTGCTTCTCCTTCATATACACACATTGTAAGGGATCAGGCACCCAAACACCTGTAGAGTGCTTTGGGCAGCGGTTTCTCTGCTGCCCGATCCTCTCCTTAGCACTGCTCAGAGATGCTAAGATAGGGCCTGCACAGATACAGAAGGGCCAGGGCTGCAGGCTGCTATGTCCATGTAGACTCAGCAGCCACATCAAAAGCATAGTATGAATCCACGGAATCACAGTATCTGAATCCCCCTGAGGTAAGCGGGGAAATAGGATACAAGGAGGTAGCACAACCAGGAGAGCGCAAGAGGGGAGGATTCTTGTCTCATACTGAGCAAGTGGGATGATCAGTGAGTTATCTTAAGTACCTATACACAAATGCAAGAAGCCTGGGAAACAAGCAGGGAGAACTGGAAGTCCTGGCACAGTCAAGGAACAATGATGTGTTTGGAATAACAGAGACTTGGTGGGATAACTCACGCGACTGGAGTACTGTCATGGATGGATATAAACTGTTCAGGAAGGACAGGCAGGGCAGAAAGGGTGGGGGAGTTGCATTGTATGTAAGAGAGCAGTATGACCGCTCAGAGCACCGGTATGACACTGCAGAAAAACCCGAGAGTCTCTGGATTAAGTTTAGAAGTGTGAGCAACAAGGCTGATGTCATGGTGGGAATCTGCTATAGACCACCAAACCAGGGGGATGAGATGGATGAGGCTTTCTTCCGGCACCTAAGAGAAGTTACTAGATCACAAGCCGTGCTTCTCATGGGAGACTTCAATCACCTTGATATCTGCTGGGAGAGCAATACAGCAGTGCACAGACAATCCAGGAAGTTTTTGGAAAGTGTAGGGGACAATTTCCTGGTGGAAGTGGTGGAGGAACCAACTAGGGGCAGAGCTCTTCTTGACCTGCTGCTCACAAATTGGGAAGAATTAGTAGGGGAAGCAAAAGTGGATGGGAACCTGGGTGGCAGTGACCATGAGATAGTTGAGTTCAGGATCCTGACCCAGGGAAGAAAGGGGAGCAGCAGACTACGGACCCTGGACTTCAGAAAAGCAGACTTTGACTCCCTCAGGGAACTGATGAGTAGGATCCCCTGGGAGAATAACAGGAGGGGGAAAGGAGTCCAGGAGAGCTGGCTGTATTTTAAAGAATCCTTATTGAGGTTGCAGACCTCCCAATGTGTAGAAAGAATAGTAAATATGGCAGGACATAAGGCAGCTCTGCAGCAGCCACGGCAAAGGGCTGTGCCCGAGAGGACAGGGCACCCCTGTACTCTCTACGAGAGCCCCAGAGACTCCAGAAACAACCACAAGTGAGCCCTCTGATGATTGCTGTTGGCTGGACTAGACATGGTTGTTTCCGTTTTTCCTTGTCCTCTCCTCACCCTCCACTCACAGTCCCTGTGAACTCTTTGGGGCAGACACCAGCTTTTTCATTACATTTGTGCACAGTGCTTAGCAAAACAGAGACCTCAGTGGGACCTCGAAGCACAATTCAGTGCTGATAATCAATCATCATCATCCAGGGAAATGGCACGTGTCAGGGTGACCTGACAGCAAGTGTGAAAAATCAGGATGGGAAGTAGCAGGTAATAGGAGCCTATATAAGAAAAAGACCCCAAAATCGGGATTGTCCCTATAAAATCAGGACATCTAGTCACCCTAATGTAGGGTGACAAGATCGCAAGAGTAAAATATCAGGACACAGGGACGGGGAAGGCAGGGAGGGACAGCCACAGGCCCTCAGCCCTGAGCCGAGTCATGGTGAAGGGGGGCACACGGCCCTAGGAATCGGCGGTGGAGGAGGGGTGTACGACCCCACTGCTGCAGCCCCCGACAGAAACCACGAGGCAGGGGTTCATGACCCCAGCCCTAGCCCCATCCACACTGCAGGCTCAGCCCAGCTCATGGTCACCTCCCCTCCCAGCAGGGCTGGTGATTTCGGCCAGGGGAAGGGGCAGGGTGTGGGGGAGTGAGTGTCTGAGAGGTCTGTGGTGGGGTGCTGGGCTGTGACGGGGTAGAGGGTGCTTGGCAGTGGGGGAGGTTTGTGTGTTTTGAGGTGCTAGGCAGTGGGGGGCCTGTTGAGGGGGGTGCTGGGCAGTGGGAGTGATCTGTGTGTTTCGGGGCGCTGGGCAGTAGGGGTCTGGCTCCTATGGTCAGGGAAGCCCAGGGGGCTCTGTGTGCTGCCCACACTCACAGGCCCCACCCCACAGCTCCCACTGACTGCAATGGAGCCAGCGCTGGTGCTGGCCACCCCTGTGCTTATGGGTCTCAGGGTCCTGCCTACATGGATCTCAGTGACATAGGGATCAGTCAGTGAGCAGGACTTTCTTCTGAGGCAGGAAGAAGAATCCTGATGGGCAAAGAAAAGCAATGCTTAACTTCCACACACAAACACCAGGTAGCGTATTAAAAGCTTTAGACAGTATCAACAATACCTTAACAGCCCCCATCACTGGGATATCTGAGTGCTGCCCGATCTGCAATGCACACCCCTGTGAGGTGGGGAAGTGTTACCATTCTTCTTTTACAGATGGGAGCTAAGAGATTTGCCCAAGGTCACAAAGAAAGTCTGTGGTAGAGCAGAGAATTATAATCAGGACTTCAGAGTCCCAGGTGACTGCCCTAACCACGACACCATCATGCATCACGATCATCATAGAGAAGAGCTGCAGCCGAAGGAGCGTGTCTGTGAAAAAACACTGTATCTGAGGAGACAAGTCGTATTTCTGAGGGGATAACGTATCAGAGGAGACAAAAAGCATTTCTGAACTTGGCACAGACCCTCTAGCGCTCTGAAAGGCGGGCAGAGGTGATAAGTCCCGTACATCCCTGCACCTGCAGGTACTGATGCCCTTGCTGTTATTTTGACGAGTAATTTAGCCTTTAAGTGTTCCTTCAGCACCAGGTCAACCTGAGTCGAGAAACAGAATCTTCTTTTCTATTACGCAGGATTTGGAGAATGGAGGACTGTAATGGGCTCCATTCAGAAGTGCAGGATGCGTATTGTTGCAGGGGAATCCCTCTGCTGCTTGGAAATGAAAGGAGGAAAGGCAAGAGGAGTGGAGATATCCTCTCGATTATTTCCTTAGCTTGAAAAAAGCTTCACGGCTGGGCTGAAGGAACACGCTCCTGCAGAGAAAGTGTGTGAATTTTGCTTCCAGCCACGGGACAGATTTACTTCTATGCTTTACCTGTGACCCGGACTACAGCAGTGTGGTGTGGCCTAGCACATGAATTTATTTTGTGATGTGAACCAGCACTCCATGAATTGCACCAGCCCATCCTAGACTAATGGCGAGAGTCTCACAAAAGCAACAAAAGGCTGGATGAGGGAGGAGTCAAAGAACACACAATGTAAGTGATATCTGGGAACAAAAAGGGAACATGAAAGGATGGGGGTTCTGGGTATAGGGTCAGAACAAGGGAACCAGAAGGAGGCATGGCACAGAGAATCCCGGCCTGTGCCCATTGCTCTGAGGAATCAGTGGAACTCAGCTCAGACAAGGGACTGGAACAAGACCCCAGCGTTACTGGAACATTCCTGCCCAGCTTGATCGCCCTGGAGAACGCGGCCTCGGTCCAATGCACAGTGAACAGACCCAGCCGCACAGCAAACGTTCCCTGCCAACACACCACAAAACAACGAAACCCCAAAGCGCTTTTGATTCAAAACAAAGCAGAATTCGTCCTGTTTTGAAAAAAAAAGTTACAAATACAAAAATGTCCATAGAAGATTTACACATTATTCAAAAAAACCCACTTTTCAGCTAAAATAACTTGTCAAAAACAAAAATTCAACCAGTCTCATAATAATATGTCTTCTCTCAGCGGTGCTGGAACAGTTTTCACAGTGGGGGTGCTGCTCTGCACCCCTCAAAGCCCCCTAGAGCTGGGGCTGGGAGCAGGGCTGTGGCTCCAGGAGGGGGAGACGTGGACAGGAATAAGGGGGCCAAGGCCACAGCCAGGGACAGGAATGGCAGCCAGGACTCCACACAAAACCTGGGGGTGCTGCAGTGCCCCTTTTCTTCTCCTGCTCTTTGTCTTTCTTGTCTATGGCTATGCAAATCTGTCGCTTAGTACATGTTTGTACAGCACCTGGCACAATGGGGCCTGGAGTTCAGTTTTTGCCTCTAGAAGCTATGGCAGCCCTAATAATAATGCCCAGTCCATATAGAGATTCTCTGCTGAGATTGGCAAAAAGGTAATCTAGAAACACAAGCTGGGTGAGGCAATAGCTTTTATTGTACCAAGTTCTGGTGGTGAGAGAGACAAGCTCCCGAGCTTCTCTCCCACCAATAGAAGTTGGTCCAATAAAAGATGATATCTCACCCACCTTGTCTCTCTAATATCCTGGGACCCACACAGCTACAACTACACTGCATACAAACAAGTAATCTGGCACCAGCTTCAATGGTTGCTTTGTGACTGGAACATTTATCTAATTCACCTGGAGCACAGCCTGAAGAGACAGCATGTGACTTTGGGTCATCAGTGAAGTGAGACTGATCTGAAGCAGGAACTACAGTGAAATGCCATCAGTATTCTTGTGAGTCGCCCAATGCTCCACGTGAAGCAGGGTGGGGAAAGGATGCTGTTGTGCAAGATGGGATTTTTTTCCTTTTAAATAGTTTTTTGACGTCTACAGCATCCTTTATCTGGGGCTCTCAAGGCACTTTAAACACCCTGACAACGCCCCTGGGAAGATAAGTGACCTGCCCAAGGTTATCCGGCGAGTCAGTGGCAGAACCAAGGAGCGAAAGTTGACTCCCGGACCTGTCCTTCAACTGCAAGCCCATCTTTCCTCTCCTCAAAGCCCTGAGGATTTAGAGCAAAATTCAGCCCAGTGCTGAGAGCCAGCAAGGCTCTATGCCCCTCACACAGGAGGCCTGCGGAGGATTGGGGCTGGGGGCAATAAGTTGCTGAAGGGCTACACTAGGGTGACTAGATGTTCCAATTTTATAGGAACAGTCCCGATTTTGGGGACTTTTTCTTATATAGGCTCCTATTCCCTCTCCCTTCCCGTCCCAGTTTTTCACTTTTGCTGTCTGGTCACCCTATGCTATACCAGCAGCAAACATTGCTGCCTGGCCATGCTGTCTCAGCAAATCAGGCGGGTGAATTTGGAAGGGGCTGCCCATCTGCTCTTGAGGGAGTAAGCCGGGGCACAGCCTACGCCTAGCCCTGTATCAGTGTATGCTCCAAGTCACAATCTAGCCCCCTGTGACTCGTCTACGGGAAGAGCCAATGCTGGCTCATGTTGCTTATGTTCAGCCCAATAGCCTCAATTGCTCTCAGCCTCAGGCAAGTTTCTTAAAGATGCTGAAAGGAGATTTTAGGGAGATTGTCCAAAGGTGAAATTGTCACAAGAAACTCTTGCATTGGCAAGGGCCCGAACCTTGTCACAACACAATCATCAGCAGCTGTGTGGGGGACCGCAGTTATAAGGGAGGATGGTCAAGTGGTTAGGGCTTTGTCTTGTGCTTGGGAGACAGGCTGAATTCTTTGCAGTCCTCCCTCTTAACCAGACACTTAGCTGCTCTGTACCTCAGTTCCACATCTGTACAATGGATGTAACAGCTAGGGTGACCAGATGTCCCAATTTTATAGGGACAGTCCCAATTTTTGGGTCTTTTTCTTATATAGGCTCCTATTACCCCCCACCTCTGTCCCAATTATTCACATTTGGTGTCTGGTCACTCTAACAACAGCACATCCCTACCTCAGAGGGAGGCTGTGAGGATATGCCAAGGACTGTGAGGTGCTCAGGTCCTATGGTAATGGGGGCCATAAAAGTGCCATGAAGAGTGAGTGGGCACTGTACTAATATACTTGCACATGAAAATTGAAAAACAGTATGTTGAATTCATGCTGCTATATTTTTACACTGTCACTTTGACTTTTCTTATGTTGCCATAGGATAAATGGGATTAGAAATGGGATTAGAAAAAATTAATTGATTGATCCATTGATTTTGTGTAGTTTGGTCGCAAAGTCGCTCTTATAAAGTTTTTACAGTATATTTATTGTATAAAAAAAAATGGCCCTGACAGGTTCTGGCTTGCCCTAATCGTTCTCTGGATGTATTTAAAAATGTGTCGCTATTATTTTAATATTTACATTTTAACTGAAATAATAATAGTAATAACAATGTGAAACAGGGCTAGCATAAAAAGATGATAAAATGTGATCAATAAAACAATCAACTATTATTCACCTTTGGATTTAATTTACATTACTAGCTGCATCCGTCCACCACTAGAGGGCAGGCAAGATGTATACAACCCAATCTTATTCTGTCCATTCATTGCAAAGAGAACTTGTTCCCCTTCCCAAGAGGTGGGAATCAGGCAGTTGCCAAAATGTTGTTCTTGTATTTGCAATGATTTTCTCAGCATGATTCCTGAGCCTTTCACTAACCTACCATATTGCATAACACACTGGCCATTTTATTTTATTTACGAATTCTTCAAATTTTTCGTAGATAAAACAAACTCAGTTTAACTCTGTGCATCAGGCAATGTCCAAAGATTCCATGTGAAGCGTGAAAGACTTTTCTATCCAGCATGGATTCAAAACCCATTTTAGTGGTGGGTGATCAGTGCATAGGATTTAGAGGACCAGATTCTCACCTAAGGTAAATCAATGTGGCTCCATTAAGTCAATGGATCTGCACAAATTTACGCTAGCTAAAGAAGATCTAGACCCATCTGGGAAAGATAGTGTATAAAATACTACCCACAAGCCTGGGTTTGCAGCCCTGATGCATGGGAATAGCACCATTGCCTTCAGCAGGCCTTGTGTGAGAAAGGATTACTCGCTGGAGTATGCACTACATGTCTGGGTAGGATTTGCAAGAGAGGCTGTAAATCGCCTTGCACTGATGCCTTCTGGGCAAATCACAGCCAAAACCTATTCTACCAGTGAAGGAAACAACAGTACTGGAATCATTCAAAATGCTATTCATTTTTGATCTTTGTCTCAACAGTCTGTCCCTATCTCAATCTGACCTGTCATCTTTGACTCTTTCAGCCATCCCCCTCATTACATCCCCTAAGCCAGTGGCTAGGGAAAATATTAAATATGCTGGAAGGAGACAAGTGTATATTAGCATCATAGCAACCATCAATACTGACTGGTTGGAATTCTAGATCTGGGAGCCACTATCACTATAGAAAAGGCAGCCCTTGAATTTGCTGAGTAAGCAGACTCTTTAAGTCATAAACAAAGGCAACTGGATTCAATGTTTTCCCTAACAATACACTTCCCCAAATGCCTCTAAACTAGCCTACTGTAAAAAAAAAGTCTCCATGAACTTCCACCAGACTTCCTAATGGCATCCCCATGGGGTGTGCTCATGCTCTTTTTGTGTTTACTTTCTAAAAATATTCCAGCCAATGAGTTAACTGGCAGGAATGTTCATGGGAATAGAAAACGGAATGGGAATATTTGGGAATATTCTTAACTCGTAAACAGGATTATTCACCTCAGAAAATGGAGTCTAAGAGTTACACTCATTCAATCAGGGAACAGATTTCAATGTGATCCACATATCCAATCAAAACTGGTCTACAAACCATATTGGCTGTGAGCTCTACAGGCATTGGTGACTGGAGCTCAATGACACACCTACATTGGCTTCCCATCCATGGGATTTGTGGGTGTGGCATGTTTGTAGGAGTGAGCCCCAAAAGAGGGTGTGAGTTTGATCTGCTGTCAAAGACCTCTATGCTCATGCAGAGCTCCGATGATCTGCAGAGCACATAGATGTGGGCTGGCTCTTCAAGACCATCCTTTTAGTGTGTGGCCATACATGGCCTAGCGCAATGGAGCCCCGGTCCTTGACTGATGTCACAAGTAAAGCTGGTCAAGAACTTTTTGACTAAATGGTTTTTTTGTTGAAACCAAAACACAGAGCCAGACCCTGTCCCTCCCAGAACAGCCTGGTTGTTGGAGCACTCCCTAAGGGTATGAGAGATCCAGAGAAGGGACTTGGACATCAGCCTCCCACATTCCAGGTCAGTGCCCTGATCACCGGGCTATTGGCCAGGCTGGGGACTGTCTGTCTGTCTGTCTTGTTTTTCATGAAGAAAGTTGTAAGGTTTTGGTTTTGTTCAGCATCAGACAGGAAACAAATGCTGGAACCACACAATTGTTCACAAAACAGAATTTTTGTTGTGCAGCCAGCGCTGTCACAACCTCAAGGGCAATAGCTGTGTAACAGTGTTGCTGGGCTGGGCTGGCTGGGTCTGTGTGTCGCTGGCCAAGGGGTTGTTTCCCTCCCTTTCAGACATAGATTTAGCCACAGCGATCTGTCCCGTCCTAATCTCCAGCTTGAGGACTTCAGGGAACTAAATCTGGGAATGAAAATGAGGGATTTGAAGGAGCTTCATGTGGTCCAATAAGTGGCAGCCCAAGTCCTAAATACTGGATGAAATTCAAAGTTCTGAGCTAGATCTTCAAAGCTTTCAGAGGAAAGGTGTAACTGATCCTAGCACGTGCCCCTTCCTAGCCACCCCTGCTGTGAGGAGTTCCTGAGCTGAGTCCAGTCACTGTCCCTATCTCGGGGTCCCTTGGTACTCTCTCGGGGTGCAGACCTATCTGGTACCCTCCTCCCAGCACTGTTCAGCAGCCTAGCCCCTCTGGATGCACAGCTGACCCTTGAGAGTACCCAGTGCTAAACACACCCCATCTCCCAGAATGCTACAGGTGCAACCCTTCTGATTGAGAGTTTAACTTCCTCAGAGGCTCCCGGTAGTTGTGAAGCAGTCCCACACACACATGGTTTGCACAGTCTAACCCACCTTTCTGCTGTTGTATACTTAATCATGTGCAGCACAGGAGAGTTCAGATCATACTAAACAATACACACCGGAAAGCTCAGTATCCCTCACTTTCTATCTCACCCTTCCCTTGTGAGCCCCTGGAGAACCATGTGTCCAGGAAGGCAAGCAGTCAAGGTGTCCCCTTTTCATGCAGGCTGTTCCATGGTAGGTCCCTCCTGGAGCCTCCTTCCAGCCTCTTTCCTCTATGGCCAAGGTACAGCATGTGAACCAGTCCAGCTAAGGAACCTGCCCCTCGAGGAGAATGGGGGCCTGATACGTCTTAATTACAACCCCCAAGTGGCACCATCGTGGCATTTCCAAATCCAAATTTTCAGGGAAAAAAATTCAACCAGCTATAAATGAAACTCAAATCAACATGATGAGACTAGCAGGAGTAAGAGTCAGAGCATTCTCAGCAGCTGGTCCACAGCTGTGAATCTCCTTTCCATGAGACTGGATTGATCACTAACCATGCTGCCTTTGAGATGAAACAGACAGGGTTCTTGTAAGTGTGTTGGTCCCAGGATGTTAAAGAGGAAATATCTTTCATTGGACCAAACTGGACTGATATGTGAGACTCATCCTGTCACCATAATTTCCCCACAATAATATCCCCTGTTTACTACAGTAACTAAATCAACAGATGATGGTAGGAGAAAGGAGGGCAGATGGGGAAGAGGCACTAAGACACCTAGCCAAGGAGAAGAGATCTCAATATCGATGCTGTTTACACTTTTTGATGCCTTAATATAATTTTTGTAGGGGATGTAGATGCAATAGTGATGAGCAAGGGGTAAATGCTGAGACGGATAAAGACCAGCACCCCTCTCCAATGACAGTTTGAATCCAATGGCTGTTCTAAATGGAGAAATATGAACCTAACTCCTAGAAAGCAGACTCTAGAGCAAAGTGTTCTCCAACTTGTTTCCAATCACCTGACTCATAGAACCGTTTGTTATTTCAGTAGAAGGTAATGATGTGAGAAACATTTGCAACAAAAACCACATCAGTCTTGCCTGGTTTGGAGTTTTATGACAAATCCGAAAGTCAGAACAGATTTGTCAGCATCACTGTTTCATGAACCTTTCAAACGAGCTTGGGTTCCCTGTCAAGGAAACATCCAGCCTAAGACATGCCCCTCCCTCAAGACAGGATTGATTTAATCATTCCTAAAGGATCACTGTGAAGATCAAATCTGGAGATGTGGAAAAAGGAGAGGCAAAATTCCAGCCACAGGCTGCACATACGTATACACCTAAGAATCACAGTAGAAAGGGGGAGCAGGGATCACACCCGAGTCTCAACACTCCAAAGAATATAGAAATGCTTCCCTGACGTTTTGTGATTTTACCTTGGCAACTTTCTGTCCTGATCCTTTGTTCCTCACATGTCAGTGGAAGTTTGAGGTGCACAAGGAATTCATGTTTTACAATGGCAATTTAAAAAAACTACATTTGGGGCCAAATTCTTCTGTCAAAATCGTGGGTGCATCTTGCACTTGTTCCTATATACCATGGTGGTTGGTGCATTCTCCTTCTCTACAGCACCAAAGACCAGCTCCTTGATGTCCTTACCTTTAAGACCCCCCACAAATTTGCCCTGATCTTGTCTTTCATTTTGTTGCCCCATTTTCCTCTTCGCCAACAATGACACCAGCCTCAGTGCCCTGTTTGTCAGCTTCTCCCTTGATCCAGTTTGTTTTTCTTCCATGCCAAGCCATTCTCGGAACCCTTCCTGCTCTGTTCTACAAAGGCCCCACCCTTCACACACACAAATTCCTCACTAAGACCCACTTTTGCAATGAGATCTGAACAATATTTGTGACCGAAAGTGGGTGTAAAATGCTATCAGATCAGAATCATATTGTTTCAGGTTCTGATGTACAATGTGATGGACATAGTTATAGAGAGATGAGTGAAATTTACACACCACTGCACTTTGAACTAATATAAGTGACTACACTAAGCTGAAGGCTAATCAGAACCCTAAGGCTCAGTTCTGTCCTAAGTTTCAAAGCTGCAAACCCCCATTTAATTTTAGTAGGAAGTGAATCCATGTGACTCAGGACAACTATAATAAGAGCATAGGAAACAAAACAGAAACATAAATCAGAGCTCTGTTTAGTCTGGGGAAATATCATTTATAATCACAGATGGGCATCCTGTTGACGTCACATAATCTATTTTAAAATCAATGTGATCATGTGACTGGTTACTAATCTTTTACATCTGATGAAAAGCTGCCAGTTCACATGTGTGTGTCTGGTTTCTTTTTTTAACTGTAACTTCAGAAATGTGGACTAACGCCATCCCTGAGATGCTGGTAATCCTGAGTGTCTTTAAATGGTCGCTTGTTTTGGTCTTCACTTAAAAGTTTGGCTGCTGTGGCTACGGATGTCAGGGGTGTGAAAACTGCACACCCCGGCCTGATGACGCTATGGTGACCTAATTCCCAGCTGTGTTAACTGATGAGTTCTTCCATTGACAAATTTACTGTCATTCAGGAAGGTGCTGTCCCTTCTGTTGCCATAGGCTGAAACTACAGCTCAGGGTTATGGCAGCATAGCTACGGCGATGTGGCTATTGTGTGGGCATACCCATAGCCCCACCAGTATGGAATATCCTCCCTTCCCCATGCTATTAGAGATCGTTTTTACCATTGGGAACAGTTCCATTATTAGTAAGTCTGTTCCTGCTCCTACTGAAGTCAATGGCAAATCTCCCATTTAATAGCTGGTGTGGGATCAGGCCTTAAATTAGCTTTTCAAAGACGTTATTCTTTATTACATAAGAATGACCATACTGGATCAGACCAAAGGTCCATCTAGCCCAGCATCCTGTCTTCCGACAGTGGCTAATACCAGGTGTCCTAGAGAGAATGAACAGAATAGGTAATTATCAAGTGATCCATCCCATTGCCCATTCCCAGCTTGTGGCAAACAGAGGTTAGGAACCCATCCCTGCCCTTCCTGGCTAATAGCCATTGATGTCCTAGCCTCCATGAACTTATGTAGTTCTTTGAAATATTACTTCCCATAAACACCATGCACTTCCATAGAACCTTCCATCCCAGGATCCCAAAACACGTTACAGGTGTGACATAATTATGACTCTCAAGAGTCTGTATGGTTGTTAAAGAGTACAGAAGGATCATTTCACTCATCACAGGAATGCAGCCACCTCTGAGCTGGAACCCAGAAGCTGACTGACAACACGCAGCAACACTACACAAACATCTGATACCTGAAATGAAAGATTGTATCCAACTGATACTACCAGGGGCATTTAGAGAAGCAAAACGTAATGGAGTTTAGCTAGGGCACAGGGTGAAAACCCCTTTTCTTATTACAATGACAGGGTCAACTTTAATGATGGTCAACTATTCAGTTTACATCACAACTGAAAGACAGCCCCTCTGCAGCACGGAGACACTTATCACACTTGTCCACCTTTTACTGAATCAAAAACATTGCCTCCATTCGATTCCGTTCTCTCTGGGTTCTAATTCTGCTCCCCCACTGGAGTGTCTGAGCACCGGAGTGCGTTAACCGTTCAGCTATGTGTCTGTTCCCTCATCCTCTCTCCATGGGGAGAAACACACACACACACACACACACACACGTTGCTGTGTGTTTATGACATAGAAGGCAGGTTTATGTAGTGCGCCTTGTACTGGAGCATAAGGTAGTGAAGTTTGTGATGGACCTCAGTTCCTGTAAGAATTCAGTCCAGTCTAGGAACAGCCCCCAAGAAAACTCAGTCTCCTCTTCAGATGAACTTTGCCCATATTGTTTTTTTCATTGCATAGTCCTCGGTCTAACCAAGCCTAGTTTCTGAGAGCCAATAAGACCACAATACCGGGCGGTGTGGCCGCAAAGCAATACATGGATTCAGAAACCAGCAATATGCGAATCAGAGCATATCTTTTACATTAGACAGAAATCTGTGTATGGCACATGGCCTGTTTTCTGATATCACACCGATTTAAAACTAATTCCACTAAAGTAAACGGAGTTGCTCTAGATTTATATCCATATAAGTGAGATCAAAATCTGACCTTATAAATCCTCTTAGAAAGCATATATAGCCTCCCCCATTCAAACCTTAAAATACATTATCTTATATATCGGTAATTGGTGTCTAGGGGCCACAACTTCAAAGAAGCGGTGATGATTTATAACAGATGAGGATCTATACCAAATTTTGCTCTCACTTGTAAATCCACTGCAGGCAATTAAACTACTTCTGATTTAGCCCAACTTAATGGACAGTATGATCTAGGTCGAGGTACCTGAAAATGAATGCAACATGAACCAGATACACATCTGTAAGACAGATACTACGTATTTACCTTTGAAATCTGCAAAGGGGATTTCTGGTGGTATTCACAGAATGTTTCAATGTGTCAATATGAGAGGGGCGTTATTATCAGCTAAGAACCTCCAGGAAATAAGCCAAGGTTAAATGGAAAATAAAAAGAAGAGTAGAAGACTAACATTTAATAACCATTACTGAAGTCTATATTCACATCTTATGGGAGCTTGGGATTTTATTAGCACTGATGACTGAGCAATGAATTCAAGGGCCAGTCTATTGGGAGTATTTTTTTTTCCCTCTCAGTGACTTAAACTTCTGTCTGAGTTCTCCGAGTTTTTAGTCAGCTGGCATGTAGCAGAGCTGTGACTTCCCCAAGGAAGCCCTTCCTCAACTTTCACTGGAGGGTTGTCGGGAGAGCCCGGGAGACGAACGTTGCAAGCAGAAGGGAAGTCTCCTCCTTCATCCAAATAGCAGGTATGTACAGCAACGAGTTAAACTTTGATGTGGCTGGAAAGCTGAGCCAAACGTTTCTCCGACTGCAGGAGAAAGTGGGGAGTCAGTAACGTGGAGCTGCAGCCTTTAAAAATATACCAGGAAGGTACTGTTTAAAACAGATTTGTTTTTATGAATGGACTGAATAACTGATCAAATGTATCACACAGTGGGCATGTTCCATACAGCTGTATGGCTAATTCATTGGGGAACCTATTACAGTGGCTTGGATCATTTAAGTTAAGGAGGCACTGGTAAGTTTTACAACAAAACTATTGTGATTTTGCCTCTGTGTTTTCATGACTAATGAAAATAGTAGTGAGACTTACTGAAATCTTTGGGGCAGGGACAGCATGTTTGTAAGGTGCTTGGTACAATTTGGGTACTTCTGCGATATAGGTACATAAAGTAATCCTAGAGAAAGTCTCCCGGCTCACAGTATGGGTCTTGATTGCAGGGAAATGAGCCAGGCATCATGAATATCCTAGCTTTCGTGCTGACTCACTATCCAGTCTTGGGCAAATCATTTAACCCCTCTGTAAGATGGGGATAGCAGGATTTAATTTATCTTTAATCACAGCTATTAAAAAGCAACCTTTAAACTTCCCACACAGTGGTAACCGTATGTGAGACACCATTCTAAGCAGAGAGGGAAAGAGGTAGCTCAGAAGCCACTGTAGACAAATGAAAGTTTATGCTGACAATCTCCCCAGGAGGTTATGATTCTTGATTAACATTTGTATAATACCTTGAAACTATGAATACATCAATGCCAAATATTCCTTTTCAAAACCTTCCATCCCCTTAATCCCGTGCCAGGGTTCACATGGTGCTGCAGAGGCAACGAAAACGCCTATGTGTAAAAACCTAAGAAAATACTCTTCCGAGTGTTGTTGTAGCCAAGGTTGGTTCAAGGATGTGGGAGAGAGAAGGTGTGTGAGGTGAAGTTGGTCCAATAACAAGATATTACCTCACCCAACTTTTCTCTCAAAGAAAAGCTCGTGAGAGCCAAACACTGCCGCCTCATTCATAAAAATATGTCTCCTAAACAAAGGTCCAGGTTAATCAAAACAGGAAACACTTTTTTTTAATTAAAAAAAGGTTTTCAGTTATCTTAATGTTATGAAATCTCTCTGTTATTTACTTACCAGTTCGATTTGCTTTTTAAGCAATGGGTTATGGCTTAGTGAGTAGATCAAATATTTTGGCCTTTTACCTGAAGAATGACACATTATTCACAAGAGAGTTACTGGACACCGTCCCAGTCAAAGGTATCTGAAATTAATTTCCTGGTCTCATTTGATCTCCTCTTGGATTACAGAACACGTACATCTGCCTGAATTTTTCTTTAAAGATTAAATTAACTTGGAATAATAAATTAATAATAATAATAATACCACCACCACTTTTGGTCAAAGGTCCATACCCTCTGTGTCAACTATCTCTATCGATACACATCTAGAGATTATATTCATAGTTATATTTATTACGATAGAGCCACAGGGCCAACCACTGCGCTAGGCACTGTACGTACTCAGAGCTCAAGAAGGCCGCTGCTCTGAAGACCTCAAAATGTGAATAGATAAGTCAGACATAGGAAGGGGGAAGGGGTATAACAAGCTTTTTTTCAGTGACAGGGAGAGGTTACTTAGGAAGGAACAGCTAAAAGGGAAGAGGATTGAGGAGACAAGACAGGAAAGAAGAGGATAAATGGGGGTAGTGCTGCCCATGGGAGATTAGTCCAGTGCTGGGGCAGAGAACAGGGCTAACAGGTCTGTGGTTCTCTCCCTGCTCCTGCTTTCTTAGAAGACAGACAGACAGTTTTTTCACTCCTCTAAGGTAACGTTCCTGGTACTTGAACTGAAAGTGACTCAAAGGAATAGACTCTTCGAGTCTATCTGTTGTTCATGAAAGAGAGGGTCTGATATCACTCTGTCCAGCTGTGAGCAGAACCCAACCATCTACAGACAGACCCTGCACAGAAAGGACTGCTGAGGGTGCTACATTAGAGAGCAATTAAACAAGTGATGGACAAACTCCAAAGGGCTGGCGGGTCAATTCACATAACCACCCAGAAGTATTAATGTTTCCCCCAAATCCTTGGAGACGTGCAGCAGATCACTGGAAGTCTCATGAGAACCAGCTTTAGGGATTTCTGTTACTTCCTACTCTGGGTCATGCTGGGAGAAGACCATGAGAACGGCCTTGGAAAGAAAGCAGTATCTGAATACATAACTCTGAGTGATGAACTGCTGAGTTCTAACTCCAGCATTGACACCATATGCCTGATTCTGTTCCCACTGACGTCACTGGCAAAACCCAATTGAGTTCACTGAGAGCTGCAGTAGGCGGTGATTTGTGCCGTGGCCTTGAGATAAATCACACAGAGCCCAATTCCACGAGATCACAGGTGCTCTCAACTTCCATTGACTTCATGGGGATTTGAGGGCTCTCAGCCCCTTAGGGAAACGAGCACTTGATCTCACTGCCTCAGTTTCCCAATCTGTAAAATGAGGATAATATTTATCTTACATTACTGGGATCCTCAAGATATAATTAGTTACTGTCTCTACAGAACTTTAAAGATGTAAATTGCTAAGTGTCACTGCAACCAAATTCCAGAAGAGCAAATATTCACAAAAATAATGGCAGAGGGAGGTTACCCAAATGTTTCGGAATCTTTAATACAGTTTGGTTTGAGATCCATTCTAGGAACAGGCACATGGCTGAGCGGATTTCATAGTCTTTCCCACAATGTTTGATTCACTTCTGATTATGAATCCAAATTTCCCATAAAGCATAGGGTGACCAAATGCCCTGATTTTATAGGGAGAGTCCTGATTTGGGGGGCACCTATTACCCCCATAACCTGTCCCAATTTTTTACACTTGCTATCTGGTCACCCTATACAAGCAGATAGGGTCAAACCCCCCACTACATCCAGTCTGCGGGCAACGTGAATTTTCACTTGCTCAGAGCACTGTCTTATCTTATGTGCCAGTGGTGGAATTCATACACCAGACAGTTTGCTGCAGTTTGGGTTGGGAAAGTTCCATTAGTCCACCTTCCAGGGTCATTCCAAGAGCTGGTTAAAAATTTTGCTTTAAAACTTTTTTTTGTGGGGGGTGGGGAAGGAGGAAGATCAAAAATAATTTTTTGACAAAAGGGAAGCTTCATGAAATTTTTTTTAAAAACTAAAGAAAATCCATGCTTGAAGTTTTTCAATAAATACTTGAACAATTTTAAAGAACATTTTCAAGGAAAATGTTTTGCAGATGATGGGATAAAAAATCATAAAGGAGTGATTTCGTTGGGATTGGTCCTGGTTTGAGCAGGGGGTTGGACAAGATGACCTCCTGAGGTCCCTTCCAACCCTGATATTCTATGAAAATGAGAAATATTCTTTTTTTGTAAAATTTTTCACAGGAAAACAAAATATGTTCCCAGGCAGCCCTAATCATTCCTGATAGCCCTTTTTCTAGTCTCTTTTCCAGCCTCTTGCTAAAAGTCACATGGAGTCAAACTTCTCTGGGGAGTTGTTTCCGCAGCAGAATAAACATCTCACTGGTAGGAAGCTTTCCAGTTAGATGTGATTTTCTCTTTCTCTGTTCATTATTCCTACTCATACCTCTGTGTGCCACACAAAATAATCCATCTCCTCTCTTTGGTGCTTATGTCTTTCCTTCTCAGGGTGCCTTACAAAAAACAAACCAACCACCAGCAGCCCTACTCCAAAGAGCTTATTTTTGACCACAGGAAAACTATAGAGCAACATTCCGACATGTGAGGGTTTGGAGACCACATCAGAGAAATCAGCATAGGAAGGAATTTGCAGAAGTGGGGTTTTAAGTAGGAAAAGGCACCTGGAAGACAAGTATTGGTCCAAACATAGGGGGCAGCATGAAATAACCCATATATAAATTAACTCATGGTAAATCTGAAATCTTAATGTTGGATGTAAATCTCCTTTTGAAATGAAAATATTTACTTGAAGGTCAGGCAGGCGGAACAATAAGTGGCCACAGAAATCAAACCGCTTGTCCGGACGCAGCAAGGCCCACCCCAGCAATCTTTAGTCACTTTTACTCATATGAGTAGTCCCATTTAAATCAAACAGCAATAAGTCATCTAGGGTGTGTTCTAGCCAACAATGAACTCCCATTTCCTTCAGAGTGGTATCAGAGCCCCCTGGACAAATCAATCAATCAGATGATTTGTGCGAGGAAGGATTACTCCAGTGAGTAAGCATTCCAGGATCAAGGGCTTCACTTGCATCAGTGCTGTATCTTCTCATTTACCATCCTGAAATTTCAATTTATTTTGTAAGATAGTGATTCGGTGACTTTGAGGTGGCATATCATACGCTCTGTGGCTCCTTTGCAGCTCTTTAGGAATGTAACTCACAGACACAAAAACCCAAAGTAAACATGCTGACTGACCCATACACAGAGTCAAGCAATGACACCTACAAAGAGAAGTCAAATATTTCTCTGGGCAAAGCCAGGGCCCAAACCTGAGAGCCTTGCTCAGTCAAAATTCCCGTATTTCTCAATACGTGCTTTCCCCAAGTAAGCACTACAGAACGAGTCCCAGAGTACTAATTTTCTTCTTAACTCAGAGATTGCTAGGACCCAGCAAACAACCAGGAGAGGAGTCAGAAGGGAGACAAGGGACATAATTTAAAGCAGACACTGTCCCATATAAGGATATTTCCCTTAAAATGTCTCAGTTTCATCATAGGCTGCAAAGTTACCAGTGAAACCACTCCATACTCTGAATGGGCGAGAGTGAAAATAAGGGTGATCTAATCTGTGCTGTGGCTGACTAAACTCTGGAGAGAGGGATAAGATTCCTTTTTTGTTGTTGTTTTTTTTACAGCGGAGGGTGGGAATGCAAATAACTGACACGTGAAACAAGGCAAATGCAATATATTCACTCTGTTCTTAAAAAATAGCAAATGCAATAATGCATAGCACTAAGGAGCCTGGGGATACATGGCCTTCTGTGTATTTAGTGGGTGTCTTACATATGTTACAGGAACACACATTGCAGCTTTGCTTCTCCTTTCTTTAATCTGGATGAGAAAAAATAGTAATAATTATCTACATTAAAGAAATCTAATCTTGGGGTAATTGGGAGTTTGTCATTGCTAAATGCAAATGACAACTGTTAACCTGTATTAATGTTTATTGTTTAATGCCCCCTCCCACCGCAAAAAAAGGATTGCTAAGCTTGTGGTTAAGGCAATAGACTGGGACTTGGGAGATCTGAATTTAAATCCCAGTTCCTGTATGTCCTTGGGTGAACCATTGACTATATGCCTCAGTTTTCCTATCTGTGAAATGGAGATAATGATACTTTTCTCCTGCACTTTGTCTGTCTCATCTGATTAGAAATGCTGACCCATTTCCTAAGGTTTGACATGGGATGGGTGAGGGGTGAATCCTATTCTCTAAAATTCATTCATTGTCCAGCTGTGGAGTGGGGAGCTGGGATGATACGAAGTCTAGGCAGAAAGTTATAACATTAAAGGTGTTTTGAGGTTCAACCCTGTTTCCTCTGAAGACAGTGGGGATTTCACTATAATGGGAGCATGCTGGGACCATAAATGAAACCACTTGCATTGCAGGGAGTCTTAGTGGTAACAACAGTCCCTTTATAGCAAGTTACTGTTTCAGCTGTCCCCAAGATACTTTTGAAAATCTTGGGTTGTCAGCGCCATCAGCTCAGGTGTAGGTGGTCAGGTTTTGTTGGTGGCTGCAGCACTAGGTGGGTCTCCAGCCCACCCTGGCAGACTCTCCACCGATCCTGAGATGCCTCTGCCTCTGAGGTGCCCTGAGCTCCAGCACTCCAGCATTCCCTGTGGGACTAAATCCCTGAGCCCTTGTACCCCACTGCGGGGCTGAAGCTCCAGCACTCCCTGTGGGACTAAAGCCCCAAGTCCTTGTACTCTCATGGAGATGGAGCTGAGTACCCTGAACTCCAGCGTCCCCCATGGGTCTAAAGCCTTGAGTCCCAGTGTCCCCTGCGGGGCTGAAGCCAAGAGCCCTGAATCCACCCCCCACTGGGCCCTGGAGTTTTCCTTTAAACACTGATCCAGCAAAGGGAGTTCTACCAGCTATAAATGACTCCCCCTGCTCAGCCTCGAGGAACTCAAGAAGGGAGGAATTTGCTGAGAGCTGTCAGGTTTATCACAGAGGCTGTAATAAGGTTGTGTTCTTCAAGATCAGAGCAGGGACCCGGGCTCTGGGATTGGTGAGTTACATTCACAGCTCTGCCGCTGATTAAACTCAATCAGCCTCAAGCAAGGCACTCAGCCTCCGTGCCTCGGTTTCCCCATCTGAAAAATGGGAAAGCTAGTACTAACCTTCAGTATCCAGGGGGAGTTTGGGGCGGGGGAGGTTATCTCCTTCCTCTCTGAAGCATCAGGGATGGCCGCATCTAGAGATGAAACACTGGATGGGGAGGACCAGGGCTCTGAGGTGGCACCAAGCATTCTCGCTCACTGGTGCTTGGCTGGCTGATTCTTGTTCCCATGCTTGGGGTCGAACTGATTACCATATATGGAGTCAGGAAGGAAGTTTTCCCCAGGTCGATTGGCATGTGGGTGTGGGTCACTTGCCAGGATTCTCTGGGTATCTTTCACGGATTCATTTCCCTGCCTTTGTGGGGGCCTCAGCCACTTGGTCCCTCCTACTCGCAGCCTGTGGCATATAATAGTCTAGTCTCCTGTGGTCTCTTTTCAGTTGTGGGGTTATTGTGCAGGCATTGGGTGGTGTGGGTGACCTGCGATATACAAGTCAGACTCCATGACCGATGGTCCCCTCTGGCCCTATGATTGTATGGTACCTTGCCAGGGTCTTGTGTGACTTCATTAAAAGGTTTGTAAAGCTCTTGCAACTCCTGGGAGGAGAGGTGCAATAAAAGTGGAGACTGTTCTAATCCCGGCATTTGCTGAGCCCTACCAGTGTGCACAGGTGAAGACAAAGGAGAAATAGGGTCAGATTTACAAGGGCAATGACCATCCACTAGCTGCCTTGGGAACTACAGAGCTACTGAATGCTAAGCACGTTTGACAGCCTGATTGTTCGCGTAAGGCGCGGACGTGGGAGCTATCTGATGCCATGGTGTCTGAAAATCTGGCCAACAGCCTAAGATATGCAGTGCAATGGCCAAGCCATAGAAATGTTCAGTCTTAGAGCTTCCCGACCATCTCTCCTATTTCAGAACGCTCCCTCGGCTGCTGGAATGGGCCAGGGGGCTTTGCAAATGAAGCGAGCTCAGAGGTGGATGAAGCTATTCTATTATGTAGGCAAGTTCCTGTGCCAATCGCTGGTGTGGACCCTGCTGTCCAGTGGCTGCATGAACCATGTTTAGCTTGAGCCCATCTTTTCTTTTCCCTGCAGAGCCATGAAACTGTATCTTTTACTCTTCCTGGCAGCGAACGGAGGGATCTCTAGCCATCGGCCCTTGGAAGAGTCGCCCTGTGAAATGGTAAGAGACTCCCCACGGAGGAGCCATCTCCTTTAATTATTAGTAGTAGCTAGGGTGACCAGACAGCAAATGTGAAAAATCAGGATGGGAGGTTGGAGGTAACAGGCGCCTATATAAGAAAACCCCCCAAATATTGGGACTGTCCCTATAAAATCGGGACATCTGGTCACCCTAGTAGTAGTGTTATAGTAGCACCTAGAGGCCCTAAAGGAGACTGGGACCTCGATGATACAGGTGCGGCACAAAAATATAGTAACTGACAGTCTCTGCTGCAAAGAGCTTATACTCTAAGGGTCTGTCTGCAGAGCAGCTGGGAGATGAGATTCCCAGCTTGGGCAGAAGGACATGTCCGGGCCCCTCAGCCACTTCTGCTCAAGCTAGTGCACTAAAAATAACAACGTGGCTGAGGGGCCTGGACTAGCCACCCATGGTACATACTCAGGTGGCTAGCCTAAGCTGCTGCTCTTTTTTAGCGCAGTAGCTCATCGAAGGCCGACAGACCCCACTCGTTGGTGGGTGGGATCAAACCTGGGATCTTGGGAGCTAAACGCATGAGCCGCTACAGCATGAACTAAAAGTCACATGGCTCTTAGCTAAGGCTGTAGCAGACTCATTAATCTCTAAGTGGTCTTGGTGCCATCAGAAGGGGACAGAACACCGCACTCAGGAGAGAGCACACATATCTCTAGTGGAGCTAAGAATTACGCCTCTCAGCTGCTGTGCAGACAGACTTTCCATGGGCAAGACAAGCATAAGGTTGGAGAAAGGAAGGATTATTATCCCCATTTTATTGCTGCAAGACGGAGACACAGAAATGTCAACTGAGTTGCCCAGGGTCACACAGGAAGTCTGTGGCAGAACCAGGAAGAGACCCCAGATCCCTTGAGTCCTATTCCAGTGTCTTACACACGAGGTGATCCTTTCTTAAAAAAGGAACTTCTTCTGTGACATGAACAAGCCCCACTGCATCCTCTGTAGGGACAGTGAGCCCCATTCTCCCCTCACTTACACTGGTTTAACATGGACTGCAGTGGAGTTGTTCCTGATATGCTGGGTGTGAGGTCAGAATCAGGCCCACGTAGAAAAAAACCTCTGTCTCCAAAGTACAATTTGCCCCACAGATTTTTTTTTTAAACACCTTATACCAGAACGTAAATGTTGTTATTCACAGATGAACTGCGGAACAGAGTTCCCTCCTTCCCTTTATCCAGATACAGCTGATAGTAAAGGGGAGTTTAAAAATACTCATCTACTTCTTTAAAGATTGAAACGGTTCAGCCCAAATCCCCAAGAATTTCCAAAATAGGGAAAAGAATAATTTTCTGGCTGTGCAGATCTCCCTTCTGGGACTCATTCCTTTCCTGCTGTACTAATGCACTTCCTGAATTCAGGGAAATGAGGGTCTAGCATACAAAAAGACTTGGGAAGATGGCTGGATCTCTCACTTTTTGGCTGGCAAGGAAGAAATGATGAAACCACTGTAAACATGAGACTTTCGGTCCCAGGCATCCCAGACATGCGAACTCAGGATGACACACACCGTAAATCTAATAAGGCTTATCCCTTGCCCTTGTTTTGATGGGTCGTAGATCAAGTGATTCCTTGAGAAGTAAATCTTGGCTGATTTCCGCAAGCCCACTGTAAGCCTCACTCTTCCAGGCCAAGGAAGAGTCCAGAAAAGTTTTGATCTGTTCAGTGCAACTGAGATACATTCGATGTGACAAAACACTCTGTAGACACAGAGCCAGGTTCTCTGCTAGTGTAAACCGACACCGCATCATGAATCTCAATGGAGTTATACTGGTCTGTATTGGCTGAGAATCTGGCCCAGTGAGATAAGACCGGATGCAAATCTATACACTGTTCAGCCCAGATTAACTTTGATAGCAAGAGCAATTGGCATTCCCTGTTATGTCCCAATGTGATGTTTCATTGCAATGGCATTGTTTCACAAATCACCCTTCCTGTGGCAACACCTTTAGACTAGAGGAAGGCCATAGCTGGAATCTTTAATCCAACCCATCCCAAAGACCGATGGGTCGTAAAACTGGACCCAGTCTGAATCACGACTAGTTTTAGTTTGGCAACATCGCAACCCAGTTAAAGAGGTTTTTTTTCAAAATCAAACCCCACAAATCCCCTCTTTGGCCACTGCAGAGAAGAGACAAAGGGCCAGACTTTCAGCTGCTGTTACTCAGCGCCAATATACACCACCTGAGGATCAAGCCCAAAGCCTTGTGTTCACACACCCAAGCTTTGGTGGGTTTAGGATGTGATGGGACCTAGAGCCAAACCACCCTGGTTTTAGTTTTTTCCAGAGAGGGCAGCCACTGGCTCCATCCCCAAAAGTGACCAGCTAGGGTTGAGTGGCAGAGTTTGAATCTGAATCCAAACTTCTGCACACTTCAGAGCCAATTTGTATCTAATAACCTCCTTTTCTATGTGGAGCAGATGCTGAAAGCAGCAAGAGGCTTTCCCACTCTTAGCGCTGCAGGCTCCTGGACTTTAATGCTAACAGCTGCCAGAACTGAGGAGGAAGGAATGCGAGCTCAGAAGATGACAGCTTTGCTAATGCTCATGCAAATGCTATTCTTTCTGGCTCCTGAGTTTTATTCATCCCACTCTCAACCCCTTCCTTAGCTGACTGAATAAGGCCTCCTCCCTGCCCCCTGCTAGATTCTTTGGCCTCTGGTCACCCTTTCAGCTCAAGTGAGCCACTCTAAATTCTTGGTGGAAAGGCACTAATGGCCAGGGCCAGCTCTAACTTTTTTGCCACCCCAAGCAAAAAAAAAAAAGGGCAGCCAGAGGAGCAAAGTGGGGGGTGGTGCGGCCGGAGGGGCAAAGGGGGATGGGATGGCCGGAATGCTGCCTCTTACAGAGTGCTGCCCCAGACACCTGCTTCCTGTGCTGGTACCTGGAGCTGGCCCTGCTAATGGCTAAGAGAAGCCAGGATGCAACTCCCTTTCCTCTTAATGGGGATTTAGCTGCTCTGGGTGGATTTGAGGTCACTTGGGAGCTCTCAGAGAGCTTTGCTGCACAGGGAGCACCACACAGCACACTGGGTGTAGCTGGAGTCCAGCTCTGGCTGAGGGGTTTTGTTTGTCTGGCATATTCATGACAAGCCACACATCCGGCAGTGTGCACTCTCCACTACTCACATGCGCAAGTGATTCACAAAACACTGAATGTTACCCAGATTCTCGTAAACATCTCTGACGCTTCATCTCCCTGTCCCGCCCCCCCGCCCCGGCTTGTGTGAAACAGATGTTGGGAGGAGAGTCTTTTGTTTTAACTTCTGAAGAGCTAACACACGGCCTTGCTTCATGACAGTTAGCTCCGAGTTCTCCATATAAGAGGGTCCCATGACCCATGTAAATAGACAGATACCTATTTAGACAGCCTAGATGCATTTGGATTCTGTTCCAATCTTGATGCTGGATTGGAATTTTAACAGCACAATGTATACACCTTATACGTACACCAATTTTAGCCCAATGCTCCCACAATTCCTTGCAAATGATGGCTCACATTTTGCCTTTGGATGCATACTTGAAGCTCTCTATCAACAGTATTAAGACCCACACATCCAAGAGAAGAAGTGGACTTTGATGTATGGGTATTAATTAGCCAGCTGCTTTAAAGCATCCCTTAAAAGGCCACACCCTTCACGCATCACAATTTCACCCTGAGCTGTACCAGTAAGAGCTACCACATGTGTGAATTCCCCCCGTCCCATTTCCCTGCTGTATTCTTTCTAGTCCACACGGAACAGTGTGTACAGCAGTGGTCACCAGGCCAAAAGAAAGACGCTGTTGCCTTGGAAAAAGTATAAACATAGAAGGACAGAGGTCTGGATAAACTGGAAGGAGTTTGAGGTGAGCTGTAGAAATGTTTCGGGAGCGGAGGCACTGATTTAAAGACATATTGCTTAGCTAAACAATGGTGACGGGGAGATGTGATTATACTCTACAAATATTTGAAGGGTGAAAATAACAAGAAGAGGGATTGTTTATTTAGAGCTGGATTCCCATATACTTCCTCTCAATGAGTAGTACATTGCTTTGAGAATAATCCCACTGAAGTCAATGGAGCTAATTATGGAATATTATTAATTTAAATATATATTGTAATGTATATTAATACTTATTTTATGCTTTATTAATAATACTTATTAATTTAAGGCAAGTGGCAGAATCTGGTTTATTATGAGGTACGATGGGGATGAAATTATGTCAGGAAAGTTTAGGCTGAATACATATCAGGAAAAGGTGTTTGAATGCAATAGATAATGGAATAGTTTCAAGGGAAGTGATGGGGCCTATCACTTAGGACTTTTAAAACTAGACTGGATAAAAGGTACAAAGTGGACTAATCCTGTGCTGTCCTAGAGGATGGGCTAGATGATCTAATGGACCCTCTCCAGCTTGAATTTTTTTTGATGCCAGATCTCAAAAATCAAAGGACCCAATTCTCTCCTCTGTTAGGGCTGATCTACATGGAGGAATTTACTGGCATAATTATACTGATACAATGATACTGCTGTGGTTATACCAGCATAACTCCCTACATGGAAACTCTTATTGTAGTATAAGGCAGGAGTATCTTCATTGAAATGAAATGAAAACCCAACCTATGTTGTGTAGAAATTCAGGCTTCCTGTCACCTGATTAGAGAACACCACAGTACGACCAATCTCCAAGAAAAGGAATATAATCTGATCCTGAATATTATGTTGATGAAAAGCTATTGAGCATCCTATAGGTCATAACCAAAGACTCCTTGTTCTCTTTCTTTTCCGCAGGTGAAGATGAAGGCATTTTGTCATGGCAAAGAGCTTCACCAAATCCCCCCAGAGCTCCATCCAAACATAAATAAAATAGACTTGTCTGGAAACCAGATACAAAATATCTCGGAGAAGCCACTGACATTTTATACTTCGCTCCAGCATTTGGATTTAAGATCCAACCAAATAAGCTTCATTGAGTCTGAAGTCTTCACAAACATGACAAGCTTGGTGGAGGTAAATTTAGCCAATAACCAGTTAGATGAGTTGGCTCAGCATAGGACACCAGGGGTTGGACTTTTACCAGATGTCAGAACATTGGACTTGTCCCACAACAGACTTTACAATGGAATGGCTGAATATTTTATACACAAAGCACCATCACTTCAATATCTTTCCCTGGCAGAAAACAGCATCACCGTGATATTGCACAGGATGTTTCAGGGGTCTCCAGCTCTTGTTGAGGTTGACCTCCACAGTAACATCATCATGGAAATAGAAGAAGGTGCCTTTGAAACTCTGGTGCATCTCGCCAAGCTCAATCTCTCCATGAACTCGATCACATGCATCTCAGATTTCAGCCTCAGACAACTGCAGATACTCGACCTCAGTAGGAACAGCATTGAGACTTTTCATACCACGGAGTCAAAGGAAGAGTATAATCTGAGGTGGCTGGATCTTAGTGAGAACAAGCTCCTGCGCTTCCCAGTTTTCCCCCAGGTGAACAAGCTGGCGTATCTGAATTTGTCTAAGAATTTAATGCAGCTTACTGCAGACTCTGCTCACGACGAGGTGGACTATATGGAAAGGGACTGGCTAGAAGCTCCTTTTCATCTTTTGGATCAGAAGCAAAATGCGAACACAAGTTCTCAGTATCTATCCCAGCTTTTATATTTAGACTTAAGTTACAATGAGATCAAATCCATCCCCAATGAGTTCTTTGAGTCAATGTCCGCCCTTCAGTTTCTTAATCTCAGTAAAAATTGTCTCCAGACATTCACAGTAAATTATGACACTGCACTGCTCTCACTAGCCATACTTGATTTAAGCTTCAATGCTTTGCAGAATCTCTTACTAGATGCCAGCACATTGACTAATTTACAGGAGCTCTACATTCAAAACAATCATCTCCAAGCCCTGCAATTTGATATCTTTGCGAGCCTTCCCAGCATCAAATTGCTTAATCTCCAGAGTAATAATATTAGCTTTTGCAGCATGTATTCAGGATTAGCTAAACAAAGGCTTGCTGGCGAGGAGACTGGTTGTTTATCATTTGTTGACTTCCCTGCTCTTAGATACTTGTATCTAGCTGACAACATGTTGAAGAACTTACCAATATATGCTTTTTACAAGACTTCACTAATTCTCCTGGAGCTCTCCATGAATCAAGGACTGAAAATAGAGGCTAAAGCACTATCAGGACTGGAGACATCTCTTGAGTATTTGAATTTACATGGCAATGGCATGACAGTTTTAAATATTGACCTGCCTCGTTTTCGTCATCTTAAACATTTAAACCTGTCTAAAAATCAGCTGAGCTGGTTACCCAAGTGGGGTAGTGATGCTTCGTTGGAAGTTCTGGATCTACGGCAAAACAGTTTTTGTAATCTACAGAGCAGTAACATTTTAGCATTAGAGAACTCTCTTAAAAATGTATATCTTGCTGGGAACCCACTCAGCTGCTGTGGAAATGTCTGGCTCTCATCTATGATCCAGAATAAAAATGTAGAGCTCCCTGGGGTAGAGCAGATAACATGTCAGTATTCCAAGAGCTTTGGGTACCAAGAAGAAATGTATATTAGCAACATAAGACCAGAAGTCTGTGAAAAAGAGGATCTAAAGAAAATTAACTTGCTTATTATACTAACGGTTGCATTAATTTTATCAGTGATCATCATTGGACTGTGTTCATTTTGTTGCTTTCGCAGACAAAAGTTTAGCCAGCAATTTAAAGCATAGCGCACACACTAACTTAATGAGAAATAAAATCAGGTGCTACACTGAAAACATAGAAATTAAGGGTCAAAATTCTTGCCTTTGATTTAACTGTGGATTTTAGGACAGTTTTAATCTGCTCTCAGTTGCACCAGCATCATTGTTTGGGGTTGCAAAAACAAAGTAACCGAGAATGTGTCACATTTTGCACTTGTTCCATGCTCATGAAGAACTGTGAAACCCTGCTCTTCAGAAGCTGAGAATCACGCAAAATGGTGCTTGTTTAAGGTTTGTGGAACTTAAACCAGCCAAAACTGTTTTGGGCACTATGAACTTTTCACTGAAATGCTAAGCCAGCTTTTTGGTGCCTCTGGACAGGGAGAATCCTCTTGCCCCCCATGACAAGGCTGCGTATCATGGTTTAATGGTCATTTGTGTAACAACACTTGGGGATCTCATCACAGCTGACAGGCAGGATGGCTCCTCATGCACCTTTGCAAAATTTCCCAAACCCACATGCTTCAGTGAAACCCATCTCTTTGATTTAGGGTTTTGCTTTGTCATAACAGGTTTGAGGCAGTTCAATCTTAAAGCTAAACTCAAGGAAGTGAACCCACATGACCAGGGACCAGTGAAAAACAAAGTCTGACTCTTCTCCCTTTGAAGCCAATTGCAAATTCCCGCTCATTCCAATGTGGACAGGATTATACTAGTGAGCTCGAAAACAATAACTTCACACAGATCTATGGAGCTCATGACGGCTACTTAAGCAATACGTTGTTTGTGAGTAGGGTGACCAGACAGCAAATGTGAAAAATCAGGACTGGGGTGGGGAGTAATAGGAGCCTATATGAGAAAAAGACCCAAAATTGAGACTGTCCCTATAAAATCGGTACATTTGCTCAACCTGTTTGTGAGGATCAAACCAAGAACCTTCAGTACCAAAACCACAGGTGTCTAAAACTTGTGTTAAAGGAGAGCTCAGTTAGTTAGCAGCAGGCCGTTACATTCAACGGGACTAGCTAGTGCTGGGAGACATGATTACCCATGTGAAGCTCAGTGTATTATGCCTATCACACAATATGTGAGAGACATTTGCTCTGAGTATCAGAGTTACAGTTCAGCTCAGAAAGGAGGAATGTCTCCATAGCGTGCAATATCTATTTATCTGGTTTTAATGTGAAGAAATTCATTTCTTTGGCAAACACATTATATAAAAAACTCCCTTAGAGAATGAATTTCAACCAGTAAATATTAGACCTAAATGTTTGTTTAGAAACAGTAATTTAACACACACTGCATACAGTTAGATTTCAATGCATGAAGTATATATTTTAAAAATATAAAATAAAATAATTATCCTCCAGTACTTGCCCTAGATGGATTTTTTTTAAAAATCTCAGGTGTATAAAGGTCCATGGATGTTTTTGCAGATTAACTTCACAGGTTCTTTGCCAAGGACTTCAAAAAGGCAACTAATATCTGCTGGTGGTTGTCAATCCTTTTTCCAAGTGGGTAAAGGCATTTCCTCTAAAGGCCAATACTGCAAAAGCCATGGCAAAGGTCCTAGTAAAGCAAGTCTTCTCTCAATGGGAAATCCCAGCAAAGTAAAATCAAGCCAGGAATCACATTTTACTAGACAGTTCTTTATGAATGGCTTTAAATTAATGAAAGTCCTGAAAGACAAAAGTTTTGCCACGGCAAGTGCCAATGCGAACAGCCTTTGCCAGCAGGAGTGCTCTCCTGCTGACAACATGAACGCTGCTCATTGGGGGTGGAAGTATTTTGTTGGCAAAAGAGCTGACAAACAGCAGCTACACTGCCCGACTTCTTGCGACACAGCTGTGTCACTAAAAGCTGGGTAGTGTAGACAAAGCCTAAGTGTAGAAAAATACACCTCGTCCCAGATCCTTGTTCACAATAATAGTCCTGTTGACTCCCCCAAAAAGTATGGGACCATGAAGAAAGAATTAGGCCCTGAGTTTGCAATGGGATTAATCTGGCCAGCCCATTATGTTTATACATGAAGTATATAAACATAAAAACAGAAATATTTCCTATACTGTACTAGAATATCAAATTCATCCCCATTTGAAGAAATACATGTGGACCAAGAGTCTGACCAGCTCCTATTGAAGTCAATGAGAATCATTTGATTGACATCTATAGGAGTTGGATCAAGGCCCAAGACTTCATGCATAGGTCAATGCAAACTCTTGTGCATTATAGCATATAAGGATCAAATGGTCAAATAGCACTGGTGAGCTAACTGAAATCTACCCAGGTAAGGAAATGCATATTTAAAGTATTGCTCTGCTCCCAACATGCCTCATTTTTTTCCAGCTACGGAATGTCAAAAATAGCACACTACAAATAGTTGGATCGTTCTGTTTTTAAAAGTAATGCTGTAAGAAATGGGCTTGTAGGATTTGTAAAACAGAATCATCTTCAGGCTCTGTAAAATATTTAGAAATATGAATACATTAAAGCAACATTTTTCAATACTCCAGAGAAAAATTTTTATGTTTGTTCTAAAGAAGAGGTAGCTGTGCATAATTAAGGTTTTCAACTTCAGCTTCCATTATAAAGTGAAAATTAAGCATTACTATAAACTGGGCTCATAAAATTCATTTGGCTTGAAAGTTACCAGACTTGGGATCTGGTTTTTCTAAGCCCACTGAAGCCATCAAAACATCTCCTATATGGCTTTGGATCAGGCTCTTACTCTTCAATGAGAATATCTGTACAACCAGGAGCCTTGGTTCCAGTCTTGGGTCTGACACAGTTTGGTAAGACTTGCATTCAAAGCAAAAGCCAGCTATGCCATCCATTCAGACGTGTGGCTAAGTTAGCAACACCGTGAATGTGTGCATTTTGCTTTGCATGAGATGGGTTTCTTAAGGAGCTTGGCCATCATCACTCGTTCCTTCAGTTAAAAACCTTCTGACACAACCAATCCCATTTCATCAACATTTTAACCTGGTGTTTTTCTTCAGCCACACAAAAGAATAAAAGAAAGTTCTAAGTATTATTAAATATCTGTGGCCTAATTATACTCCTATTGGCTGCAAAGGGAGCAGGACTGTACTCTTTTCGGATAAGGCCCAGGATTAATAAGTAGCAAGGATTCTCCTAGGTTCCCTACCAGCACGAGGAGCAACTGGGAAGCAGCATAGGATCCTTCTGGCAGATCCTATTATGCTATAAGGGACGGGGAATGTGAAAGAGAGATGGGGAAAAGGGGAAATGAATAGAGGGAATTCAGGATGATCTTACTCTGCAATATTCACTAATGGTGCTGAAAGGACACAGTGCCACAGAAGGCAACCATTCTTCATCCCTTACCCTCTCTGGCCAGCCATGCGGCCTCTTTCCCTAGATGCAAGAGCTCCAGGCTAGAATGTACCTGGAGAGAGGGTTCTACATGTTGTAGAGCCATTGCTGTCCTGTTATTCAGCTTCCACCATCCAGCGTCCCACTGTCAGAAGGATCAGTAGTCAGTATGTGGGCTTTCATTACTGTGACCTTGAACTTATGTAACCCTGTCAGGATTGCCTCCCCACTCTGAACTCTAGGGTACAGATGTGGGGACCCGCATGAAAAAAGAAATAACCACCCCCCCCCAAGCTTATTTTACCAGCTCGGGTTAAAATGTTTTTCCCCAGAACACAACTACTTCTGTATCTGGACCTGGTACGCTGCCACCACCAAACTAGGTCTACAGTAGTTTGGGACCCCTCTTTCCCTTTCCACTAACCCCCCAAACTTCTTCCTTCCCTGGGAAGCTTGAGAGAAAAAAAACAAACCTCGCCTGCTCCTGCGAGACGTGCCCGATCCAAAACCAGGATCTTACACAATGAAAAACAAGCAGTCAGCTTCTTAAAAGAAAGATTTTAATAAAAGAAAAAAAGAAAGGAATAAATCCCTTATAACCATCAATAGAACAACATTACCATAATCAACAAAAGGATTCAGAAACCAAACCTCTCCCCCAAGGCAACCTTCTCCCACTGTTGATATCTCTGCTGAATCTTACAATCTCAAGAAGCACCCATCCAACACTCACCACTGAGTACCCTCCAAGTGATAAAAAGAAGGTAAACTTACAGACTACAGTACTTGATAGAATCTTATAGTTACAGTGAAAGACATAGCTGTGTTCATCCCATAGCCGAGGTGAACAGAGAGAGACCCAGAGAGAAAATGAAACTTAAAATCCTTTGTCTCCTGAGGAATTTCTCATTGGTCATTTGTCCACCTCTCAGGTTACCTTTAGCTTAACCCCTTACAGGTAAACAATAATTCTAGGCTACTTCACACTTATGACAAACCCACACACCTCCGGAGTGTGGAGTTCTGTCCCATCTAGTGGCACTGAGACCACTTAGAGAGAGACTAATGAGTCTGCTCTACAGCCTTAGCTAAGAGCCACATGACTTTTAGCTCATATTGTAGAGGCTCATGCATTTAGATCCAGAGGTCCCAGCTTCAATCTCACCCGCCAACAACCAGGGTCTGTCGGTGTTACACTTACACCTCCTATGGTTACTGTTTAATATTCTGAGAGTGCACTAGAGCTGCATATATGTCAATGGTTTATGAAGTGCCAGTAGGTGGCAATGAAGAATATATAGCATAGTCCCCTGGGTTTTGTATGACCAAAAAAAACTTTTGTTGTGCCCTGAAAACACCTTCCTCTTTACAGGTCTCTCTATGGAACTCTGAACACTAGACGCTGTTCCAAAATGCATTCACATACCATCTGTGCAGTGGTTCCTCTGGTTAGTCTCAGGAACACCTTCCTCACAGTGGAGCCAAACTGAAATGGAGCAGCACTGCTGTACAGCAAGGGAAGCAGCATACAAGCCCTATACAGGGGGTCCCCACCCTAACAGGTCAACCAGTAATGACTCATCTTGATAATCAGTGAGGATTGAACCCAGGATCTCCAAATACAAGAACATGAGCCTCTACAGTTGGAGCTAATGGAGTAATTCCAATAGCTGGGAGCTATAGCTGCCATATCCTCTGTGGATCAGACAATGAGGGGAACATGTAGCATGCAGTTACAGTGGGCTAGATAAATCCTATCTCAAGGGCTTAAATGGGCCTTAGCTGGTACATAAGTCTTGTCCTGGCCTCTGCACAGGGGTAAATTTCACCCTCTTTCCACAATAAGTTGTTTCTCATGCAAAAAAGACCAGCAGTTCCGAGGTGAGGCAACTGTAAGGAGAAGAACAAGGGATATCAAAAATTCTTTGTTCTAAAAGTAGTCTTATCTGCGACACAGCCCTCTGCAGGGATCATGACCAGCCCAACACTGGCAATTATGTATTATTTTAAAAAACAAAATACATTATCAAAAATTCTAACATCCCAGAGGTTTCTTTTATTGCATCCATCTATCATCTGAATATTTGTTATTCTATTACTAAACTGAAAAAAAATCCCATTTTATTCCCATGTATCAGAGAAACATTCACTGTTTGAATTTAAAAGAAATCCTTGGCTAGATTTATTATTTTCCATAAACCATCACCAGTTTTGTTTGCACACAAAGACATGGTATAATAAATACACCCGTGTAGGATTAGCTTTGTTTTGCCTTGATCCGATCATTCCAACATCTCATGCTAAGTTATTTTCTTATGACAATTATAAATTTTGATACCACGAGAGAGCCTATATTCTCCCCTTTTTTTTACGATTCCTGCTTGCATGAAACAAATTTGGTTAAGGTTTTCAAAAGTAACTAGTGATCCAGAGTGCCACAAATTGGGGTATCCAACTTGAGACACACAAGAGAGACCTGTTTTTAAGAACGTGCTGAATTCCCATTCTTCTAAAAGCAGGCCTCTTTAAGGGGTCACAGATTAAGCCCCGCAAAATTGAGAGACACCCGATTTCTAAATCCTTCTCAGTTATACCTGTCTTTACAAAAGCTGATATTCCTCTAATTTATCAATTGTGCATGGGATGCTGATGAATGGCAAAGATATCCATGTACTTCTGTAGTGATGCCCATATGGCCATGTACTGCACTCTCCGTTGTAGTGTGGTTTTTATAGATCATTTTTATTATTTTTTTCAAAAGACAACAAATCTAGCAAAACACAAGATTAATCATAATACACAAATAAGTAAAGAGGGTTAGAATAAAGGGAGGGGAGGGGAAGTAACAGATCTATCCTGAAGATGGAGGTTGTTATGTACTTTCCCACGCTCAAAGAACAACTAGGTACTTACAGTCAGAATCACTTAATTTAGACAGAGGGAAAAAATGCCGCAAGAACGAACAAGAGTAAGTTTAAGAGAGAGCAATGTGTGCGTGCCTTCTCTGTTCATTCCGCAGTAACACTGAAAACAAAATGGCTTCCATCTCTGTACACAGGCCTAATCTTTAGGCATTGAAAAGCCCATTAAACAAGAAACAGTATCATAGTTTCTAGAGCTGGATGAAATTTGATAAATATATGGGAAGGATTTAGTTGAAATGTTAATGATTTCCCTTCCCCATACTTTTGAAAATGGGGGTGCAGGAAGAGAGGTATGTCTCTATATTTTTGACCAACTATAAAGTCATTTGAAACTTTTCCATCCGAAAATTTGAAAAGGAAAAAAAAAAACATTGCAGAGTGTTTGCAATTCCTCCCCCCATCTTTAAAACAGCTCTAACCATTTCATAGCTCCATGCACCTCAGATTCCCCTCTTCCACAGCATTCTGGGAGATCCTCTTTCACAGAGACAGAAGGGGTACTGCTCTTACTGGGCTGTGCTTGGAGATGGGCCAGCCAGAGTCTCCAATCACCAGGAGGAAATATTTGCAGCTGGAGAGGACAGGGGAGCAAACAGGAAACTCAGGGCTGGCCATGGGCATGGGGAGAGAAATAATGTGCTTCCCCCACAACAGTGTAGGGATGGAAATGCCTACAGGTCTAGAGAGCCAGAGATAACTGCCAGGCAGCCCCTCATGCCAAGGGCAAGGGAAGGTCTATCACAGTGATTCTCAGACTGTGGGTCGAGACCCCAAAGTGGGTCATGACCCAATTTTAATGGGGTTGGCAGGGCTGGTGTTAGACTTGCTGGGCTCAAAGGCTTCTGCTTGGGTTGGTGGGGTTCGGGTTTCAGCTTTACCCCCGCTCCCAAGCTAGACTTGGCCGAGGCTTCAGTCCCTTCTCCTGGGGTCATGTAGTAAATTTTGTTGTCAGAAGGGTGTCACGGTGCAATGAAGTTTGAGAACTCTAGGTCTATCAAGTTACAGTCCTTCTGCTGGAGTGGAGTGGGAGTGGGAGTGGGAGGGTGGAACCAAGATGTTCAGGAGAACTGGCAGTGTCTCAAAGGGACCATATTAAAGGCACAATCACAAAAGCATGCCTATGAGAAGGAAAGATAGGAAAAATAGGTAGAGGCCAATAAGGCTCTACCAGGGACTCTTTAATGACTTGAAAATCAAAAAGGAATCCTACAGAAAGTGGAAACATGGACACTTTGCTAAGGAGGAGTACAAAAGAATAGCACGAGTATGTAGGGACAAAATCATAAAGATAAAGGCACAAAATGAGTTACACCTAGCAAGGGACATGAACGGCAATAAAACGAGGTTCTATAAATACATTAGGAGCAAGTCAAAGACGAAGGAAGTGTAGATCTTCTTATTAATGGGGAAAAAGAGCTAAGAGCAGATGACATCAAGAACACCTCAGGTGTTCGACAACTATTTTACTTCAGTCTTCACTAACAAGCTTAATGGTGACCAGATACTCCACACAACCCCAAGGGGGAAGGAACACAAGCCAAAATAACAAGATTAAATTCAACAAAGATGGTGCAAAGTACTACAGTTAGGAAGGGAAACTCAAATGTACAACTCCAAAATGGGAAATAACTGGCTAGGTAGCAGTACTGCTGAAAAGGATCTGGGTCGATCACAAATTGTGTATGAGTCAACAATGTGATGCAGTTGCAAAAAAAAAAAAAAAAAAAAAAGCTAATAAAAAAAGCTAATATCATTCTGGGGTTTATTATCAGGCATGTCATATGTAAGACGTGGGCGGTAATTGTCCTGTTGTCCATGGCTCTGGTGAGGCTTCAGCTGGAGTATGGTGTCCAGTTCTGGGAACCACACTTGAAGAAAGATGCGGACAGAGTCCACAGGAGAGCAACAAAAATGACAAGAGATTTTAAAAAAATTGACCTGTTTAAAAAACTGGGCATGGTAAGTCTTGAGAAAAGATGCCTGAGGGGAGTTATGGTAGCAGTCTTGAAACACATTAAAGGGCTGCTATAAAGAGGACATTGAACAATTGTTCTCCATATTCACTGAAAGGTCGAAAAAAATGTAATGGGCTTAATCAGCGGCAAGGGAAATTTAGGTTAGATATTAGGGAAACCTTTCTAATGATAAGGATAGTTAAGCATTGGAATAGGCTTCCAAGGGAGACTGGAATCCCCATCATTGGAGGTTTTTAAGAACAGGTTAGACAAACCTTTCTGGGATGGTCTAGGTTTATTTAGTCCTGCATCACCGAAATTGGCTGAACTAGACAACCTCTCAAGCTCCCTTCCAGCCCTACATTTCTATGATACTACACCAAAGAAAGAGATGTTAAGAATAATAGAAGAAGGGAATGAATGAAGGAAAGATAATGGAGGAGAGGAAAAGGAATTCTGGTGCGACTACATCTAGGATTTGTCATTCAGTTTTGTGCACTGTGTTACCAGAAGGACATTGGCAGATTGGGTACATTCAGGGAAGAGAAAAAACACACAAACAGGGAGGCTGACAGGATTGATTTATAAGGAAAGATTAACTGAGATAAACATGGACAACCTGGCTAAGTCACATAATAACCAACCACAAATATGTGAAGGCTGTAAACAAGGAAGGAGGGGGATTGTGTATAGTGATACAGAGAAGTATATGGTAACTAGGGGGCGAAACTAAAACAGGGGAAAAAATAAGCTGACTATCCATAAAGGGGACTCTGTTAGGCTGTGGAACATTCTCCCAAAGGAAGACATCAAGATATTTAGAACTGGAGTGGAGAAAATGCCTGAAAATGTTCAGGGAACAAGCTGGGAGATGGACCCACACTGTGATCAGAGGACCATTGGTGGTCTGTGACGCACTCACTGGTGGCCACTGGAAAACAGGATAGTCACACGGTGCTGGCTTCATGGTTTCCAGTTGCCACACTACTGCCAATGTTACCCGGGGTTCTTTCAGCCCAAAGCTCTTGGTAACTTTTACTCTGTGCGACGTGGTGTCAAGAAATCAATCAGGGGAGACACGGCTGTCCGACTGATAGATGGCTGGTACAAACAGGACAACACAGGAGTGCTTTCACTTAAAGGTAAACTTTAGTCTCAAGCACTTACACGCGTCCCCAACAGGTTAGTAAAACACCCCCAACTCTTGATAATTACCAAAGCTGAGTGTGGCTCTCGAGTGGCGCAGCAGCAGCTCATCTGCCACTGGGGACTGCAAGATGTATCCAGAGGGAGAGTCCAGAAAAGTCCAACTACCTCAAACTTCCCCCTTTATTTATACATGAGTATGTCTGCTTGTTACAAGCAGTTTCAATGGTCCAGCAAGAGGTTTGTTCTGATTACTGATTAGCCAGGTGTGGGTTTTTCCAGTTTGCAGCCTTGAGGCCCCCACAATAGACATTCCTGGGGCACACCCTGCTCTTCTAAAATGCATGTATCAGTGACTTCAGCACAATTCTTATCAGGAAGGATGCGAGGTCAAGCTGCCCTTTCTGTGGCACCCAAAGACCCTCTCCCCTCCTGCCTGGGTCAAGCTGAGGTTGTGACTTGGACAATTTACAGCCTGCTGCCTTGGCTGCTTTTAGCAATAAGCCATAGTGGTTTCAGGCACTTTATTGTTTTTTTGACATCCCCCCCATACACCATGATTGTGAGTAGGAGGAGAGGTTGTCTGCAAAATCGCAAATGGGCAGGGATGTGTCCATGAGAGAATCGCTCTATTAAGATGTGGTCCACACTGTGAAGGATTTGGAGAACCGCATATCTAACAGGGCTTTGACATCTGTAACTTCAGTAGAGAATGAGAGAGTGCAGAATACAAGGTCTGAGACACGAATAGATAAATGTTTATTAGAGGGGAAAGCTGTAGACTCAGGAACACAGAGATGGACAAGGTGCACAGAGGAAGGATAGGGGAAAAGTAAAGACAGAGAAAATGGGTTAGGAAAAAAATTAAGGCAATGGTTTAAAGATTAAAGATCAGAATGAAAGTAGGAGATGGAAGGAGAAAACAAACCAATGGAAAAGGAAAGGAAAAAATGCAGTTTTAGGATAAATAAACTAATTTATTAAAGAAGGCAAAGGCTGATCATGATTCTGGATGGGGGAAGATTATAGCTGAGAATCTTTTGGGCAACAAAAATCTTTGGATATATCTATTTCTACACCAACGCACAACCCCACACTCTAGATGCCCCTAAACCTCCAACTGCCAGAAGCTGGGTCTGGACAACAGAGGATGGTTCTCTCACAATTGCCTTGTTCTGTTCATTCCTTCTAAAGCATCTGGCATTGGCCACTGTCAGAAGACAGGATACTGGACTAGATAGACATATTAGGCTGACCCACTATGGCCATTCTTATGTACTATGGAAAAGATTTCACATCCTGAGCCTTCAGAAAGGTGATAGTGCTGGCAGAGGTTGTTTCTGAATGGGACTGAAGATGTTCTAAAATTTAATTTCACTGTTCTGTGTTTACTCCTAGGAAGGACACTTTTTACTGAACCTGGCAGCTGTTTATTGTCTTGTCTACCAGTCAAGACCATGTGTTACTCCACTGGTTTCAGTAGAATTATACCAGGGTTTAATCTGACCCAGGATCATTTAATTATACTCTTTTTATAGCTGTGAAAACTGATTCACTGAGAGGTTACCTGACTTGCCCAAGGTCACACAGGAAGTCAGTGGCAGATCTGAGAATAGAACCCAGGACTTCTGACTCTCGGTCCTCCTCTCTATGAATATTAGCATTAATCAGCCTTCTGTGTTAAATCTAAATCAATACTGAATGACAACCAGAGCTTTTTTTGTGGGTGGATGTTTTTACAATTTTAGCTGAACTCTGATGAGCACATTCCAGGGCATGTTGTTTGTTTCTCTTTTTCCAGGACCTAAGCAATTTTCCATCGTTGTGGTTACCCAGCCTGTTCTTAAGGAGGCTTGAAGGTAAACACAATGAAAATGTAACAAACTTGTGTTTGTGAAATAGAGAACATGCTGCATTATTGAGTCGGCATTATTCAACTCTTAGAGCTGCTCAGTAGACCCTAAAATGAGACATCTATATATTAAAGATTTCTATAAGGTGCCTAATGCCATGGTACCTCAATGCCATATAATTAGAGGAAGCACTGACTGTGTTCTAAATTGCAGTGCAACGCTCTCACAGATTCTCTTGTTCCTCTTTTCCTCCAATTCCGCCCCTACAAAATCCCCAATGGGAATTTGGCCCTATGAGGATGTAATTATTGCGGAGGGAATTGTATTTATTAATCCTACCTAGTTTGAATTTAAACATCTATTGCTTACCTCTCCTAGCACAAGCTTGATTTAACTACTAACGATGACCTAGTAATCATAGCTAAGCCTATACATTGACACTAACTTTCCACTGCATCATTTCCTTGAGATTTCCTCACAGATCAAAGACAGCCTAAAGAGACTCAGATAGGTACCTTTGAACGTGTATTGTTTAGTGGTTATTCTGCCACTTGCTCTATATCTGAAGAGGTGGTGACCTCCATTTTGTTTCTGAATGTTCCCAGTGGTACCACCCAAGAAACTAATACTTTCACTCAGAAAATGGCCCAACAGAACCAGGCGATGCTGCCAATGCAGTAAGATGACACTGTAAGGAGTTCAGAGGAGCTGCACACAGAAGCAATGAAAGATGTGGAAAATGAGACCTCTGTAGGAAGGTTGTGAGGTCTGGTCTTGGAGGGAAAATGGCTGGGGGAAAGATAACGGCATATAAAAACAAAGGGATGTTTTAAAGACTTTGAACTGGCTGGGAGATGAAAAGGAGAACACATGGAAAATTTAGCTCAAATATTATGTAAAACTTTACAGACTAGATTGTGTCTAAATTATACTTAGCCCTGCATTGTGGGCTGTGTTGAACTGCACTGCTCCTGAGGGACACAGACATCCCATGCACAGAGATAGCGGAGGGGCAAAGTGAGGGCAGCTGGCTTCAGCCGTGTTACTGAGCATGCTGTCTGTGAGAGCATGAATCCTTCTGTTCCTATAATAGAATGTCCCCCACCCCCAACCCACCTCCCGATGATTCAGTTCCAAAAGGACCTGATGCAAAACTCGCTAAAGTAAATGGAAGGATGACCACTGACTTCAGTAGGCTGTGGATCATATACAGAATAAGACTGGTAGAATCAGGCCCTAGGCTGGGGTTAGAACCACCCACAAAAGCAAAGTGGAAGAGGAAATAAATCATTTTTTCCACTGAATTTTTCTCTTCTCTAACCCCAACATCCCAATTCATTTTTTTCACAAACTCTTCCCTCCAGTTTTACCCTATCTTTTCAATGGATTTCTCTCTATATATATTTTAGGAAATCCCTTGTGAGCAGGACATAAACATAAAAAACATTTGAGCATGACTTGAACTTTTGAACCCAGGATGTCTGAGTTGACTGGAAATTAGACTGAGGGATTTTGCCCAAACACCTCCCACAGAGAAATGAGGACCCCATTTGCTGTTTATCATTTCTAACATATTCTAAACAAAAATATGATAGTTCTAATTATTAGATAATTTAGTTTATCTTTCCACTTGAGCAAAATATTGGATGAGGACAAACACAGATTTAGGGCTGACACTGCATCAAAAATGAAGCTATTGTTCCCAAAAATAACAGGATGCAGACCAAGGGGAAAGGGTGTCTAGTCACCATTGTTCATCACATTTGCTATTTTTATGTATATATATATTGCTTTGAGAACCTTAAGTGAAAGGTATTTCTAATTATTAATTACGCTTAGTTACACTAGCTGAAGATCTGACCTGTTTGCTTCCCGCCCCCCATCTACTCCTTTAATTGGACTAAGGATCTTCTTCCATCTTGCCAAGAAAAATATTTATAGTCCAATTAAATAAGTAGATGGAAAAGAGCTATAGGACCAGATCTTCAGCTGGTGTAACTAAGCATAATTAATAACACCAATGATTGGTAATACTAGTCATTATTTACACTTAGAAATACCTTTCACTCGAGATTCTCAAAGCAGTATATTATAGGGAAGTAGGTATTACTTTTTGCTTTTTGCAAAAATGTGGAAAGTGAGCCACAAAGCAGTTAAATGACTGGCAAGTTCGTGAGTCAGCGGGAGAACTAAGAATAGAATTCAGGAGTCCTCTTGTCCTGTCCCTCCTGGTTCTTACCACTGGACTACACTCATGTCCCTGAAGAATGAAAGGCCAACAGGAAAGCAAAAAGAAGTCAAATGATTTAACGTGAGATTCACAGTAAACACTATATATTAATATCCTTAATGATATTTTAGTGTATGTAGCTCTGTGTCATACTCCATCAATATCGAACTTATGAAATTTAGCATATGTTGAGGTTATCTTTCAGAATAAGGTTATTAAATGACACCTAACAAAAAAGCCCCTTTGGGGAATTTAGTCGCATATCCAGACATAGGCTACAGTTAGATATCCAGCCATGACATTGCCTCAAAGGCAGACAGGAAACCTGAGAAGTCTTCAAGGAAGTTATGGGAGTGCTCAGGGGGACAATCAATTAAAACCAGACAATAGCACTGTCTGTACAATAAAAGATTGTGGTTGCACACATGCAATATTTATACCGTGTTTGGCTCTACCACCCAAACAACAGACATATTTTAGCCCATTTCACCAAGGACAAAAAAAATTCTGTCTAGGTCTAAGAAGGAAATCAGGCCAAATAACTCCAGCAGGAGGTTCCAACTATCTATGACTCCAGTAGTTACGCTGTGCAGAAGGTTCTTGTACACATTTTTTTTGGCCACTAGCACTTAACTGGTGAGATACATATGGTCCTTGCTTCTGACTGGTATTGTACTGCCAGGTTAATAAACATCACCTACCTAGTTGAAAGGCTGCATACAAAATCAGTAGACATAGGCCCAATCTTCAGATCTGGCTGAGCTCTGCTCAGGTCAACATATAAAGATGATGCCACTAAAGCATATATAGTTTCCTGCTGTCCAAGTATCCCCTGCAGTCCTGGTGACAGCTAAGGCTGGGTCAGTCACCCTGGGCTATTTAAGGAGTGATTAGACAGCCTGGTATCAGAAGGAGTCTGGTGGTGCTCTGTTCAAACATCTTTACTGTCCGTAATCCCAGCAGCAACTTTACTCTATAGATGGGAGGAGTTGGTATACACCTGCTTACACCAGCTCCATGCCAAACAGCTGTATTCCGCACTAAGAGAATCACCAACCAGAGTGTCACAAACACCCTTATCAGAGGCCAGAATCTGGTCCATTGTTAGTGGTGCTGCCATTTACCTGTTTCACTTGTTCTGTGAAATTCAAAGTAAATTTGTGAACAAAGGAAAAGCTGCAGAAAAGCTAGCTGCCTCCAGGTACCCGAATCAGACCAAAGCATATGAAGGAATCATCTGTGTTGGCAACAACCGACTGGCCCACAGCTAAAAAGACAGAGTTGAATCTAGAGATGGATTTAGGCCGTCTAATCTGGATCTGAACTTCCAAAGTTTGGGGTTTGGTCTGGGCCCTTTTCTAAAAGGAACAGTGCACCTACATCAGACATACATACAATGTGACATTTGTTTCCACGTAAATAAAGTGCTGGAAACTCACGAATCCTCTCCATCTTTTTTCGTGGGAACTGGCCTATGTCCATATCTACAAGAATTATTCAACCACAAGTTGACATGCCTGGTAGAATTGTCCATAGATATCTTGCTAAAGGGTGACACGGAGTGGGACTGTTCGTAATGTTTCCTCTGGATATTGTGTGGATGCCTCAGTTTCCTCTATGCATTTCTTAAGTCTCTGGGTGGTGGAATAAGGGCTGAAATTGTTGCAGAGCAAAGGACCAGTGGAAAGGAGTGGCCAACGCCCTGTCTCCGGCAACTAATGGTCTGGCCCTTCCCCCCTGTAAGGCGTTAGCTGGAAGTGTTGGAGAACAAAGGGATCGGGTGACCTCCTGGCCTGGGAAGGAGATAAAGAAAGAGGAGGGGCTGGAGAGTGAGTTGGAGTCTGAAGCTGGCTGGGGAAAGTCTGTCCCTCCCTGCCATGGTCTGGCCTCCCTGGTCCCCCAAAATGGATCCAGCTGAGGGGTCTGATTCTTTGTACCTACAAGCTCTGTTTTAGATTATGTTCCTGTCATCTAATAAAGCTCTGTTTTACTGGCTGGCTGAGAGTCATGTCTGACTGTGGAGTTGGGGTGCAGGACCCACTGGCTTCCCCAGGACTCTGCCTGGGCGAGCTCACTGTGGGAAGCGCACGGAGGGGCAAAAGGTGCCGAATGCTCTGAGGTCAGCCCCAAGAAGGTGGAATCTGTAAGCTGTGAACCTCCTAGCCCTGAAGACAGTCTGTTCACAGAGAGGAAGCTTCCCCCCAGAGTCTTGACTGGCTTCATAAGGAGTAGTGCCAGAGCATCGCCCGGGGACTCCGTGACAAAGGGCATTAAATTTTGTATGCATAGGGGCTAGATTCAGATCTCAGTTACACCCTTTGAAACTCAAAGTAAATCCATTCACCTCTGTGGAATTACTTGGGGCTAGAGAGAAATTTGGAAACAATGTGTGATCAGACAAAGCCTAAGTACATCTGGTTGGATACATCAAAAGGAATGAATAATGTACAGTTTTAAAAGAATCCAGTATAAAGTGTTGTCTTCTTTGTACTGGAAAATGTACAGTTTGGATTTAAGTTTCCAGAGCATGTTGGTGGGGCTCTTACATCCCAGGAGATTATAAGCATATGTTCTGTTTTTATGGAAAATTGGAGAATTTCAGAAAAGTTCTTGGGAAAATTGGTTTGATTTTAAATATTTTGCTACATGTGGGAAGCATATATTGCCTGCTTTGTGGTGTGCGGAACTGGGAAAGGCATCAAAAGAAAAAACCACATGGATCATTAATAAGCATAATGGTAGACAAAGTAATTGGAAGTTAGAAGCAATGCCAAGCGTAAGAAAATGGACCATATCCAAAGGAGTTTCATATGTGAAAAAGTCATACATAGATTACAAAGAAAGGCTGCTACTGATGGTGTACATAGGGATTGCAAATGATGAAGCTATCAACATAATATTATACGAGACCTGGCTTATTCTATTTCTCGTGCAGTGTTCTGCTTCTTTCCCCTCTTTTGCTATGACTTCTTCTTTAGTATTCACTTTGCAACCCAAGATAAAATGGTATAGTTTTGATGCATTTGAATTAAACCTCACCTCAGACAATTAGGGCTCTGGACAAGTTTGGTTTCCAGGTTTTAATTAAGTCACAAGTTTATCATCTTACTTTGAATTGCCAGTCAATAGCAATAGAAGCAAGAGCAGGAGTAGCTTTTTGGGGGGCCTCCAGCTCTCTGCTTATCTCCTGCACTGACCAAGGTGCTTTGAAGATACAGCAGAAACTTTAATCATACTATTCATCCTAAAACTCCTCCTGTCTAAATTTAAGGTTTGTCCCACCAATGGAGCAGGCTGCAGATCTGACCCCAAACCCTGGAGGATCACCTGGGATCAGAGACCAGTGCTATCTTTGCAGATGTCCCAGACTCTGGCTCTGGATGCCCATTGGCCATCCTCTGCTCTCTCAGCTACTCAGTCCCAATTGTTTCCACTATATACATTTAGAGGAAATTTCTCCAAGCCTCTAACTATTTTCATCACCTATCTCGGAAGCTCTTCTCCTTTGTCTTTTGAAGAGGACAATCATAACTGAACACTATTACACACTACTAATTTATAGAATGGCATTATATTTTCCACCCTATGCCTTGCCTAGCCTTAAGCTTATTCATCTTACACTCTATTGGACAAAGCAAGCTACCGATTAACCGAGAGGCTAATATTGCAAGTTACATATGGGAAACAAATGTAAACTCACAAGAGACCAAGTCTGTGCCCCAGAGATATGTAATTATAGCATGCGGATCGGATCTGTTGGAAGACTAAACAAATCCAAGAGATCTATCAACAATTTCCATGAGATTGCCAGAAATTCCTGCTGGAATAATAAATGTCCCATAATGCAAAGAATGAAAGTCCTTTGGAGCCTGTTCTAAAGAAGGGGAGGGGCGATTTTGCCTAATTTTGAACCCACTGAGGGCTTGTGGTTTCAGACTTTGAATTTAGTTGTAGCCATGTCAGCCCTAGGAGATCAGAGAGACAAGGCGGGTGAGGTAATATCGTTTATTGGACCAACTTCCACTGGTGAGAGAGACCAGCTTTCAAGCTCAGTTATGGCTTATTACAACAGCCTGTAACCAGCTAACCCCCCATTTTTGTCTGTGCTTCATTTCCACAGTACAAGTTGCAGGCTGCTTGCTGGTTGGTTATGAGGTGGGGTGGGGACTCTCCCTCCATCTGATTCTTTCTTTCTCCCCCCTCACTCCTTCTCCCCGCAGCCCCGGATGGCCAGGCCATGCTGTGGGATCTGAACGAGGGAAAGCACCTGTGTATGCACTGCACAGCGGCGACATCAACACCACCCTGTACTTCAGCCCCAGCCACTACTGGCTCTGTGCCACCATCGGACCCAGCATCAAGATCTGGGTGAGTGGGCACCCCCTGATGGGAGGTGGTGGGGCTTTCAGGGGACACCCACCCCCCAGGAATTCACCCCTTCTATGCTCCCTTTTATACAGAACATTCGGCCTGTGGTATCTAGGGCCCACTTGCCTGAAATCCCCTATCTCTGTATCTCTTTTCCATAGGGCACAGGGATTCATTCCCTGGAGAATAACTTCTCTGTCTCCTTTTTATAGGGACTAGTGACCAGGTATCTTCGGAGGATACGTCCCTGGGATTCAGGTTTGCTGGGCTTCGTTCATATAGGGAACAGGGCTTAGGTTTCGAGGGCACTCTACCTTGAATGGTCCATTACAGTCTGTGCTAACTATTTATGCTAAACAATCTGTTCTGCCTTGCATTTTGCTGTGATGCTGGGAGTACCTTTCCCATACCTAAGATGAGCGCTGTGTGGCTCAAAAGCTTCCCTCTCTCAGCAGCAGAAGTTGGTCCAATAAAAGATATTACCTCACCCGCCTTGTCTCCCTGAAAACATTAGTCAGTTTGCATATTGCTTGGGAGAGACTGAAAACACAGAGCTGGGAGGGTGTGGTTTACCTTCTTTAACACCCAGCACTACCACGGCTCAATTCCCCTTACCTGGAGGTGGCTGGTAGAGTGATTTGGATGCCTTGATCCTCCAGCCAAAGCAAAAAGTCCTCACCTTCCAGAGCAAAACAAGAATCCAAATGAGACAAGTCCTTCAGTCTTGGTAGCCCGCTATGTCATCTTGCACTTTCCACAGCCTACTAGTCCCTGCAGTCCTTGATGCCATGTTTTCCTCCCTGCGTGTACTGGGAGCTGACCACAGACCTTAGCCCTCCCTGGGGTAACAGTACTTTCCTTCTCCCATAAGTTCAGGGGTTTCCATACTGCCATAAGAGATGGTATTGTAGGGGTCCCTTCCTCTCCCACTACTATAAGCCATGACACCCTAAATCATGGGGACGTATGTGTTCTGCCCTGAACCCAAGCAACCCAAGTCTGCTCTGATGTACTGTTGCTTAGAGTCACTTCCCACAATGCCCGTCTCTGGTCAGACCTTCTCCCTCATCCTTCCCAAGCAGTGTTTCCCCAAGTCTTGCTTAGACTCTTTGCCCAGCTCTCATCCTGCAAGGGAAACACTCCTGGTTACTCATCTCCACATAACCTCCCTTCAGCAAGTTACAGGACCACCTCCGGCACTCTTGTCTTCCTTCCAGCTCTCCTCTCCCTGAGAACAGACAGCCTCATCCTACCCAGAAGGCCTAGCTCTCAGTCACCTGCTTCCTTCCTTCAGGCTCCATGACTTCAAAGGAAAACTAGGCACAGGTCACAGCTGGGACTTGGTCCTCTTAAAGGCCCAAGTTTACTCTGTGAAAATTTGGTCCAGAAGTGGGTGCTGAGTTCTGGCCAGTGGCATTCAATGTTTCATCAGCTAGTGCCTGATTCCATCATCATTCTCCACATGGAGCTGCCACTGAAGTTAACGGAATGAGGGTCAATTGCTGAATTGGGTACTTAGAGTTCAAATGTCGAGCACATCTTGTGCAGTGCCTCTCAGTTATTTGCAACTCCAACAATTCTGCAGAGGAGTGTCTCTTAGTTACCAGCACAGTGGGGAAAAACTCTACTAAAGCATACTGTAATGGACATGACGTTTATTATAAATAAAGCATCTCTGTGGTATCTGTTACTGAGTGATAATGTGCAAGGTTGGACAGCATCCTCACAGCTTATAACTCAGAGCACTTTCTGGCTGTTTCACCAAAGTAAGGAGATGAGCACTGAGTGGGAGGAGGGCTTGAGGATGGCATGATAATATGGAACTAAAAATTCTCCAAAGTCTTATGTGACCATTCATTATAGTGGGATCCCTAAAGCTAGCACTGAGAGCCAAACTCCACTGGTATTTAGATTAACTCTTGAAATGAAAAATAATAATAATGGTCTGCTCAATAAATAAAAGACTGTCCCCATAAATAGTTGGACTAAACCAAGGTGTTTGCATTTCATGGTAGCCTACACCTAGAAAAAAAAAATCAGGTGAGGTCCATCTGAAAGTCACACAGATATACTACACACCAGTTAATGCAAAGCATAACAATAGCCTCAGACCAATTAATGCCACCTTACTGCATGTGTGATTGGTAATTATCTGCTAACTGTCCAACTATCCATCCATGTCTTTCTAGAGATTGTCCATACCATAACATCTAGATGTCATATATGACTGAAAGACCATCTTTTCTGCCTCTCCTTCCAAAGCAGCATATTAGGTAAAGGTCTACACAATTGGAATGGAGCTGGGTGGAACTAATCTCTTTGGAAAAAAGATGAGTATTTCCCCAATGAAAGCGTACCGGTAACTTCTCATTAAATGTCTCAATCAGATCTATGCATTACATGCTATCTTTCAATATACAGTAAAATGGCCTGTTGCCATCTAAACAACGTCACTGTTTCTATGTCTGATGCCGCATGGGTTTTGTTTAGCATAGAATTTGAATATATTTAAATGCTTTAAAAAATTTTGGTTCAGGTCTCAGGGTAAAATCCTTGACGCAGTAATGTCAATGAGAGTTTTACCTCACTGGGGCTAAGATTTCATCCCAGTAGGAACAAACCCACATTAAGGAAATTTTAGACCCAGATCTAAACAGTGGCTGGAAGCTGTATCCATATTGTGCTGTATCAAAGTCCCACCATGTATTCTCCAGAGATAGTTCCCATGGAATGCAGGTATCTAACTCTTAGCCCATAGAGGAGTCTTCAGAGTGTGATAGACAAGACTTTCATAGGCGCTGGACTTAAACCAAGGAACCTGTACCCTCAAGAGAGAACGACTAATCTAATGGAACTAAAGCTCCCATCTTGCTACCACTCACATTCACACTTAACTTCATTCATGAGTCACCTCATTGACACCAATAGGGCCACTCAGTTGCTTAAAGTTAAGCATATACATAAGTGATTGCAATTTGGACCTGTAACAGGGGTCCTCCTGGCTCCTGCCCCTGTTTGTCCCAGAAAGTCACTCAGGACACCCGGTTTGCAGTGCTCACCTGTGGTTTATTGTACAAGACGTGCTCCCACCACCGTCACAGCACAATATATACAAAGTTCCTTCTCTCTTCCCCTCAGCAGGACAGAAGGGCAGGCTAGTCCTTCCTGCTTCTCCTCAGAGCCTCTTCCCTTCTCCCTAGCTCCTCCACCTCCTTTGCAGGTACTTTTCCTGTCCAGCCCACCCTGGCTCCCTTCCTCTGAGGCTTTTAACCAGCCCCAGCCTGCAGAGAAAGCAGCTGCTCCTGCTCTGCCAATCAGGGCCAGGTGGGCTCCCCAGCTCCAATTTACCTTCCCTCAGTGTAGCTGGGGTGACAGAGGATTTGCTAGCAGTTCTCCTGCTAGCACCCTGTCACAGGCCCCAATCCTGAAAAACTCATCTTCTTGACAATAAGCTCTCCACTCACACACAGTATGTCTACATAGCAGCTGGGCAGCGTAGTTCGCTGCTCCACTAAACACATGCACTAGACTGTATCAAGCTAGAGTGCTAAAAAGGGAGCAGCGAGGAGGGCAGCCCTGGCTAGCTTTCTGAGTATGTACCCAAGGGGGAAGCAAGACTGTGCGTAGACATGTACTAGACCCACTCAAGCTAGCACATAAATAATAGTGGTGTGACCATGGCGGCTCAGGCCAGCTGCCTGGCCACCCGAGCTGGGATCATATAAACTATTCAACAATTCTCCTGCAGGTGGGGAAAAGTGATTGTTACGTGTCTTCTATGTGAGCACTTCAGAACCGCTCAGATGCTACCACAATGGAGGTCACATAAGCACACAGATAGAAAGACCTGAAAACCCTCTGAAAATTAAATCTCCATCTGGATCCAGACTTTTTGACTCAGGCCCCCTTAGCGTTCATTGTCCCTTTCATAATAAGGCCATTAAACTAAACCAAGAATTCATACACTGAAGTCAACAATTTATATTATTCAAAACGCACTTTCATTGGAGAAAGTCTTTGCCAGAATCAACTTACAGATAGTCTTTGTTAAAATATGAGCATCTCGTATCAGAAGCAAGCAGGCAAGGAATTTAGATGTCAAATCTGAATAGAGAATATGTTACAGACATATGCCAGTCTTGTTCAGTTCCATTTTCTTAAATTCATGGGTAAAGTAAATTAACTTGAGAGACAACAGATCGGCTCTAGTGGATTTCCAGAAGATAGGCTTATCGCAACAATGATGACCGCTTTCTCTCTCAGCAAGTTGTTAATGTAAACTTTGCACACGATACCATAGGAGAGCTCCCCATGGAGTATCATTAAGAGGCCTGGAAAGAGACAAAACTGATAAGTGGTTCTGATAGCGCACTGAACGAGTATGAGTCATGAGAGTCATTAATAAGCTCATAGGAAGTAGAAGGATGCCCTGGGAGAGGGGAAAGGAGATTGATGGCCTTTCATGTCATGAGGAAATGCCGATCAGTCAGCGTCAGAATGAAGCTCAGCAAAGTTCTCTAGAAGAACATAGCAATAAAAAGAAAAAAAAAAAAGGAATTACACTGAAACACTGTAAAGGAACAGAGGGCCTGATCCAAAGTTTTTTGGAGTCAATGAAAAGACCCCACCTTTGATCTCAATGGGCTTTGGATCAGAATCAAAGATGTAGAAGAGGGGGTGTTTGAGAGGCTTACAGAATGTGGTGTTGTCCAATTTTAAATTAAGCTCAATAAAGGATTTGATACTATAAGATACCAAGAATGCTCAAGTCTGTCAATCTACCTATTTATTCAACGCCTCCCCACTAGCTGGCTCAGTTCTGAAAGGTGTTGGGATCCTCCTGTGAGGTGCTCAATACCCTTAGCTCCCATGCAGCCCAATTCTACAAGATACCAAGTGCCCTCTGTTACCACAGACTGCAAGGTTCTGAACATCATCTATCAGGTGAGCATCCCTCTACTTCCAGTGGCTTCAGTGGGAGTAGCACCTTGACAAATAACTGGACAGAAAAGGACATATACACATCTGAATTTACTAAAAAACAATCATATAAAAAAGCCAAATCCTGATTTGAATGCATTTAACAACGTGAATAACCTCATAGGAGAGGAAAGGGAGTCAATGGGCTTGTCTACACAGAAGCTTCCACTGGGTAAATTAAAGCAGTTTAGTTAACCCAATGCAAAGCCCTGTGTGGAAACTTACCATTGTTTTGGTACCAGAGCAGGTTATTTAACTGTAACTTTAGCCTGTTGACAAAAATATTCTTGAGTATTTACATGTCCCCATGACTGCGTTATCGGAGCACCCCACAATCTTTTAATGCAGTAATCCTCCCATCACCTCTAGGGGGAAAAGAAATACCATTACCCCTATTTTAGAAATGGAAAACTGAGGTACAGAGAGGCCAAGGGCCACATTCGCAGAGGGACTTAGGTGTTACAATACTCATCATTGCAACAGTGAACTTCAGGTGCCTAAAAAAGTCACTGGGATTCACCAAGGCTGGGTTAGGCACTTAGGCTCCCTAAACAATGAATGGGGAGAGATAGGCTGCTAAGAATGGGATCCACAAAAGCCAGCTCACCCACCCACCCAGGCTGGGCAACAGAAGATAGATCTTGTGACAGATTTGGTCATCTTTGGGGACCATCTTCTATTTTATGTGTAAAGCATCAAAACTTCAAATAGCCATTATAGTGAGATGGGTCACACAGTATGAGCTGTAGAATATTCCCAGCTCTTTGTGTCAATACAGGTGATGTGTATTTGTGTGTTCTTGGCTCAATGATTTCTGTGGGGAGGGCTTGGGATGGGGTTTTCTGCAGATTCTGGAATCACTAGAGGGTTCTGGAATCACAAGGCTGCCTATGGCAATTCCTCAGCCTTTGAAGCTTGACATCCTGGAGAATAGGAGAAGGGATTGATTTTATCTATTTCCGGGATGCTGGGGTAGGGTAGCCTCTAACACAGCCCCAGAATACAGGACATTCCTGCCCCTGCCTGCATCAGCTCATCTGTATGGATCTGTCCCACCTAAGTCACTCCTCAGGGTCCCAAGAGGCATTTTCCTGCATCCACAATCTCCTCCTCCCTCCTCTCATTTTCACCAGACAAAGCCACAAAGCCAGATGTGGACAAGGACAGCACTCCACAATGGACAAGGACAGCACTCCACAAAACTAGCACTGTCTACCCGATACTTTAGTTCAACTGCAGCTTATTCCCAGCAGCTACATTTGGAGGTTTATTGCCTGATTAGCATGCATTTATGCATAAAAATATGGGACCAGGTCTCGGGTGTAGATTGGTGTTATTCAATTCTGGTCACTTAAAACCTTGCTACTGACTCTGACTCAGCTATTCCAGTAACACAGCACTATCGTTCTTCCCTGGTTTTCAGTGGGAAGCTAAGGGTGAAATTATCGGTTCACCTAACACAGTGCACACCGTTAACATTTACCGCAGTGATCAGAAGTAAGCAAAAAAGCAGTGATAAAGATACAAGGTTCATAAAACTTCTCAGAAGCTCTATTTCAGAAAAGCTCATGTCCTGAGTCAGGTATCTTTTGCCACATTATTACAGGCAGTGTTGTCATTTTCTTTGATCTTCCAAACTGGAGATGTTGATTCCAGCTGCCTTACCACAAAACCTGCCTGTCTGCCTGACACACACACCCACACGACCATAAAACTAGCCCACTGCTTTGGTCTGTAAGCATGGAGCTAACCTCTGCCTCCTTAGACAATTACTGGGAGAGCATCCCATAACAAAGGGCCTCCAGAGTGGGATGGTTTGAGATTCAAATCAGCAAAAAACCATCAGCCACTTGGTGATACACTGAAAGCAAATGCTTACTGGAAACCGAAAGAGGCTGAAGCTTAAAGAAACCTAAATATCACTTTAATTAACAGCATACTCCTCCATGCATTCCCCAGGCCATATCATCCACTGGTGGAAATTGGTGTAGTCTCATTGGTGCAACACCAATTTACCCTAAAGATCTGGTCCCATATTTTTAGGTATATATGCACCTTAACTGGGCTATAGGTTGTATACTCAAGCCCCACAGGTCCTGGTGGGAATAACCTACAGCAGAACTGAAGCGTGGGGTATGGGGCTAGCATATGTGCGGCTGCAATGAGACAAAATAGGGGTCACTTTAGCAGTGCTTTTGCATTTAGGGGAGAGAGTTTCACATAGTTTCAAAATATCCAGTTTTACCCTGACTCATTTCCTAATTCCCTGGATTAAAAGGGAAAAGTGAGACATCCTTTAAACACTCAGGCCAAAGTCTGCTCTCACTTCTACCAGTGCAAGTACAGATGTCAGCACTGACTGTCTCAGCATTTCCTTCCATGATGATCCCTGGGGTATGCCCAGTCATGACAGAACTGAGACTAGTGGATCCCCACAAAACTAACCTCTCCTGGCCCAGCCTCATTCCCTCTTCCAGATCCATGGAATCTCCACCTCGGAGGAGCTTGGAGAGAACTCCTAGTATCTAGAGCTACAAGGGAGCACATTGAAGAGGCACTTTTGCATGTTGGGAGACTTTTCAAGCCAATTTTGCTACCCTCTGCTGTTTGTAACATTATGTGGCCTTACAGAAACTGAAGATAGAAAAGATCTCTTAGGTCATCAAAGACCAAGTTGTGCACAGATGTATCCCCCAGACAACCCCAAAGGGGGTGCAAAGGGTGTAAATCTGCACAAATTTGATCCTTAATTCATCCCCCTGTGTAGGATTGTCCACACAATATATTTTCCCATTTGTTATTGAATCTTGTTTTAACAATTGTCCCATGCAACCGAGCCGCCACTGTTACCCTTGGAAAACGCATCCCACAGTCTAATAGATTCCACCATTGGAATTAGTTTAACGGTCTACAGAAAAAGCAAGGTAACTTTAAAGTCTAGTTTCCCACTGATTTCCCCTTACATGACTCTCTTGTGGCCAAATTCCTATCTGGCTTACACTGACAGTGTAACTCTGCTGGAGTTACTTCAGATTGACGCTGACGTAACTGAGATCAAATGGTCAAAGCTATTTATGAGCTTGATGTACTTGTTATAATTGATGAAAAAATGGGATTAGCAATGTTTGTTTAGATCTGGGATTAAAACCAACATTTTTGTGTCTTGCCAAAAAAAGAAAAATTGCATACAGTGACTGCCTAGTAATGTGAGCCAACATTTGTATCCAGTTTGTAATATTTGGGAATTTAAGGAATTAGGGTGCAAAGCAACATCGGTCTAGTTCACGAGTTCTCAACCTGTGGATCATGACCTCCAATGTCACAAGCAGGCTTCAGGGTCAGGTCACAACCACTCTTCCTTTCTTTATGGCTAGCTGAGAATGGTCCCCAACATTTTTCTTCTGTGACATGGTGGTGTATCATGGCATGGAAAAGGTTTATGATCACTGATAGTCCATCTCTGTGCCCTGCTAAAGGGATGACATATTTCTTAGCAATTTTATCCAGAAATGCTGTGTGTCCCTAAATACTCATCTGTTCTAGCCTTAATTTTTGTGCATTTTGTGGTGAGGTCTGCCCACTCTGAAGTCAGCAGGAGTTGTGTGTTCATAAGAAACATTGGATTCTTAGATGTTTTAATAGCTTCATGTATTTAACTGGCATTTCATATTGTATTCTACGCATGGAGGGGAATACTATGTACATTTAAAAAGAAATTCTGCCACCCTTTGGCCAAAAATCTAAACAATAATATCTATGGTTTTTATAGGCCCTACACAAAAATAGATTATGCTCCTATGCATCTGTGCCATCTTGGCAGCAGCAAACTAATAAACACTATGGGCAAAATTCTGCTCGGAGATCTATATATTGGCTCTTGATTGATATTCAGCTGTTCTCAATGGCCTATATGTAGGGAGATCAGATTATCAGTGATCAAGAACACAATACTTTGTCTTTTTTCTAGAGCTGTGGCACGTCCCGACTGCCATCATTCACAATGCTAGTGCAGATATGACAACTGACCCCCACCCCACATTGTTCACCAGCACGGTTTGATCTCAGAACCTTCAGCATTGAGCTCTACCTTCTGAGCTAAGCAACAATTCCATTAGGGGATACCAGTCATAGACTTTTATCCTAAAGGAGATGAGATACATTAAGAACATAAGAGCGGCCGTACTGGGTCAGCCCAAAGGTCCATCCAGCCCAATATCCTGTCTACTGACAGTGGCCAATGCCAGGTGCCCCGGAGTGAGTGAACCTAACAGGTAATAATCAAGTGATCCCTCTCCTGCCATCCATCACCCCTTCTGACAAACAGAGGCTGGGACACCATTCTATACCCATCCTGGCTAGTCTCCATTAATGAACTTAATCTCCATGAATTTATCTAGTTCTCTTTTAACCCCTGTTATATTCCTAGCCTTCACAACTTCCTCAGGCAAGGAGTTCCACAGGTTGACATCCTACTCTTATTTATTTGTTATCCTACCTCCTATCCCTCCCCAGCATCCTTATTTGTCCCATTGACCAGTTATGTCTTCTCTTTTACACTGTAAGCTCTTTGGGTCAGGGATTGTCATCAATTATGTGTTTCTTCAGAATCTATCACAACGGGGACCAGTTTGACTGTGGCTTTTAAGAGCTACCATAATATTAAACACTACGATTCTGCCAGTGTGCTACACACATACACACAGAGGAATAAACAGGATCTCTTAGCTGTTAATCTATTAAAAGAACTGAGAATAATTATGAAAAGGCAAAACTTTGGTGGGCAAAACATCCCAAAAAAAGAGATTGCAAACAGGAATTTTTTTTAGAAAAAAGGCCTAAAATAATTATTTTTAAAACATGATACTTAAAAAGATTTTATCAGTGTTTGAATTGCAGAGTCAACAACATTTTCCCTTCACATTCTATAGTCTCGCAGAATTGTTAGGATTTATGGCTGAACTAAAAACTATCCCAATTTCATTTTTCAAAGTGCAAATTCTTTCTGTGATTTGCAGTACACAAAGTGATTAGTTTGAACACGCCTTTGAAAAAAGAAAGTTGTCTGTTGGCCAAAGAGCCGACTTCTTATCTGGTCAAGTTCCATTAGCCTAGAAATCCTTCACCTGCAAGATCTTTGCCAGAGACCTCTTCAGGAATTGCAGGCATTTCAGAGAAAATGTACACCTCCTTCCTAAAAAGTGGAGCATGTCGCTGTGGGATCCATAGAATAATTTTGCACTTGTTACTATCACGTCCAACTTCAATTTTTTATTTTGATCTGTTTCTATCGTTTCACCATTTGTTGAGGAGTTTCCCCATAATATTCTGTAAAGTCTTTATCCTATCTAGTATCATGAGGTTGGAGAAGGAAGTTACCCAGGATTAGGTGTAGATTATCATTTATTAGTAACATTACAATAGCACCAAGAAATGAGGCCCCATTGGGCCAAGCAATCAACAAATACATTGAAAGAAACCATCCCTGTGCCTAAAGAAACCACCTCTGTGCCTAATAAAACAAGACAGACAAATGGAGAAGGGAAAGAGAGAGAAAGCGATTTACCCAAGTGATGTGACAAAGTAGTGACAGAGCCAGTGTGAGGAACGGCCATGCACAGAGCTGCACCAGACTGAGGGGAACACAAAGGAAGATTTAAAACAATTTTGCACGTACACCCTTGACCAGAACTCTCAGCAGTTCAGCCAGCTGCACCAGCCAATCAAGCCTAAAGCACTTCGCTAGGCAAATGCACATTTCAATCACATGAATGAGAGCATGGCTCAGACATGAACCCTGCTCTGCTCAGTATAAGAAATAAGATAACTGTATTAAGAGGAATAACATCATAGATGGTAGATGGAAAAGAGCTTTTCAGCCCTCCAGTCCATCCCTCGGCCTATAAAGGCCATTTCCTAGTGTTCTGACAAGTCTAGTTTGAAAAGTCCCCAACATGGGGTCTCCAAGATTTCCTCTGGTTGACTATTCCAAGGATAGATATGCCTCATATGCAGGGAGATTTTCCTGACATTCAGGTTGAATTTTTCCCCTCTGAAGCTACGTTTGCACTTGGAGCTGGGGTGTAATTCCCAGCTCAAGCAGACGTGCTCACGCAGTGGCACAGGCTAGCTGCCCTGCGTATGTGGGCGGGTATGTACTCGGAGCAGCTAGCCCACACCACGCTGCTATTTTTAGCACACTAGCTCCATGAGAGCTAGCGCGAGTATGTCAGCTCAAGTTGAAGGAGTCAGACCTCCAGTGCCAAGGGTAGATGTGGCTTTATTCTTAATTATACCCAGTGTAATTCACTAAATTCTCCTCTCTCCTTTATGTTTACAGTCTTCACAGTTTTGCAGACTATTATGCTGTGACCCCTTTCACCTGCAGTCAATTAATTAGTTGCCAAGTTATACATATTAAGTTCTTTAATCTTTCCTCACACATCAATCCCTTGAGACCCCAGCGTTCCAGCAATAGGGTTCTCTGAAATGAATGCAAAACCCCATGTGCAGTTGCACCCCAGCTGTACAGCATATGCAGTTCAGGCACGGGGCTGCGGGGGGAGTACAAAACTGAGTTTAGGCCACTTTTATCCTTCCCTGCTCCCAGGTCTGTTTTGAATCTCTCCAGTCCACAGGTATGATGAAGATCCTGCCTAGGATCACCAAGGAGAATTGATGCTCACGGTCGAGTCTCCTTCCCTCCAGTCACACCCTCTGTGTTGTGGAGCGGAGCTGGGGCATTGGAGCTACTCTACCAGCTCCGCACCACTGTGACTGGAGGATTGCACTATACAGGAGCAATTCCCCGCTACCCCCATTGACCTTTAGTTGTTTTTACATCTACTTCATGCCACTGGAGCCATACAGAGGAGATTTAGTAGGGCCAAATACTGGGCCAGTCATTACAATAGGTGAAAAAAGGAGGGGGAACTCTTAGCACCACCGCCACGGAGTGGGGAGAGCTGTGGTAAAGCACATTGAACCTCTGTGTTCAAATGCCACATTCAACAGATAGATTTTTGTAAGGGCAGCTAATGTCTCTAGCAGAGTAAAATTGTTGCTGGAGAGCATCGTAGTAACTATCAGAAACCAAAGAGTACAATAACATCAGTCCTGATTTGTAACAAATTTCATGAATAAAACTCCAGAGTTTGGTTCACTCTGATTTGTTGGGATCTAATTACTACATACTGGGAAGGGAGGTTTCCAATGGCAGCCAGATATGTGCAGGTACACACTCATGAATCCCAAAACACTCTGGAATACAAATTCATGCAAGGAGCAACACTAAGTATATTCAGGATTTGTCGTTCTCCTGTTTGAGTAGTGTCAAGCACCCAATCCAGATTAAGAAACAATCCACAGTGATGTAGGCGACACAAAGAAACAAATGCAGACTCGGGAACGTAAACCATACAAGAATAATCCATGGTGAAAATTAATCCATGAGACTATTTGGTGAATACTCAAATAACAAATGGAGCCTCAGAAATCAAGGTTGGTTGATCAATGACATCTAACCAAAAGAGCATAAATTTGTAGCAAAGATTTTTTAAAAATAGTCCAGCTCATTTTAGAAGTAGCTAAACTCTCTTCTGGCAACTGTTTGACAGAAGCCTCTGTACTTTATACATTTGAGGATGAGTTAAATTACAGTTTTCCTATGGGTCAGACAGAGAACATCTGGTTTGCATCACCAAGATCTTGTCTCTTTGTGCATGTGTGTGAAATAACTTCATTTCCAGGCACTTTCTCACTATCTCCCACTTCAGACTAGTATTGTATTCCACAAATCACATGCCTTCATATCTCAGTACATCACTGGGAACCAGAAGGGAGCTCTCACTCAAGTCCCCCCTAAAATTTTTGAACAAACATTTGAACAGAATTAGCAATGAGGAGAAATGGGAAAATCATGACATTACTCACTGCTGTATATTTCTCCAAAAGAATCAACTTTGAAGTCTATTTTCTATAACTGAGAAAGAAGTGGGTTAAAAAAATAAACCTTATCTAAACTAAGCCTGTTACTTTCTCCCAGACTCCCCAGCTGTGCTTAGCTAACAAAATGGTCTCAGAGGTCCTGTTTTCTGGCAGATTCCCTTTGCTTGCAATGATTATTTATCAAGAGAAGAGTCCATAATCTTGGTGCTTGGAAGAAAGTTCTCAAGTCTCATGGACGCTTTGTCAAAAATGTGTGGGCACACAGATTATAAAATCAGGAGCAGGAATCAGCAGATGATCCTTGGAACTTAAATACTGGGCCAAATTCATCTCTGGTTCATCACTGGCATTTCATCAAGTGAATCTGTCCCAAATGGCTTAGCGCCATAGATGTAGACTTGTCAGAATTCCGTTTTTAATTTTTTTATACAGTTTTGACAGGTATCCATGTTTATTTTTAAGCATTTTTCTATTTTTATTAGGGCTGTCAAACAATGAAAAATTAATTGTGATAAATCATGAGGTAAAAATAATCATAATTAATTGCAGTTCTAATCACAGTTAAATTATAACAGAATACCATTTGTTTAAATATTTGTGGATGTTCTCTACATTTTCAAATATATTGATTTCAATTACAACACAGAAAACAACATGTACAGTGCTCACTTTATATTATATTCAGAAATTTGCATGCCAGAAACGCTAAACATTTGTATGCCTCCTCATGCTTCGACCACCCTTCCATGCCAATGACAGGATCTGCTCAATAATGATCTAAAGCCGTGCAAACTGACGTACGTTCATTTTCATCATCTGAGTCAGATGTCACCGAAGGAAGGTTGATTTTCTTTTTTGGTGGTTCGGGTTCTACGGTTTCTGCATTGGAGTGTTGCTCTTTTAAGACTTCTGACAGCATGTTCCACACCTCGTCCCTCTCAGATGTTGGCAGAGGTGAAAAAGTAAGCCGGTCTGGTCTGGTAGGCATACCGGCAAGAGCCGGTACACCGTACTGGACCAGCTTCCCCAGGCCAGTGATTTAAAGGGCCTGGGGCTCCTGGCAATGACTGGAGCCCCAGGCCCTTTAAATTGCTGACAGAGCCCCATTGCCAGAGCCCCAGGTAGCAGCGGCAGCTATGGTCAGGGGCCCCTGACCCTTTATATCACCACTGGACACCTGGACTGCCGCCGGTACCCTGAGACTCCAGCAATGGGACTCAGCTGGCGATTTAAAGGGCCCAGGGCTCTGGCCGCTGCCGCTGCCCTGGGCTCTTTAAATCGCTGCCACCGCTACCCTGGGGGCTACAGCAGCAGGACTTGGTCAGCGATTTAAAGGGCCCAGGGCTCCAGCCACTGTGGGGCGCTCTGGGCCCTTTAAATCGCAGATGGAGCCCTGCTGCTGGAGCCCTGGGGTAGTGTCAGCAGTAGGGGGCTCCGACAGCAATTTAAAGGACCGGGGGCTCCGCTGTCATAGCGGCGGTCAGAGCCCCAGGCCCTTTAAATTGCCCCTGAGCTCCCAGCCACCTCCGCAGCTGGCAGCTCCAGCAGAGGTTTAAAGGGTCCCGGGCTCCCAGCCACTGCTACAGCTGCGGAGCCTTGAGCCCTTTAAATCTCGGTTGAAAGGCCTGGGGATTTAAAGTCCCCACCTCTTCCGGTTGAGGCCACACTCCTTCCACTTGAGGCCCCGTCCCCCTGCTCAGGACTTTGGCATACCGGTAAGTCTTTTAAGTTACTTTCACCCCTGGATGTTGGAAGGCACTTCAGATTTTTAAACCTTAGGTCAAGTGCTGTAGCTGTCTTTAGAAATCAAATATTAGAACCTTCTTCACGTTTTCTCAAATCTGTAATAGAAGTGTTCTTAAATCAAACAACATGTGCTGGGTTGTCATCCAAGACGGCCATAACACTAAATATTTGGCAGAATGCACGTAAAACCACAGAGCAGGAGACATGGAATTCTTATGCAAGGAGTTCAGTCACAAATTTAAATCAATGCATTATTTTTTTAACAAGCACCATCAGCATGGAAGCATGTCCTCTAGAACAGGGGTCTCCAAACTTTTTTGCCCACACACCCCCTAGTAGAAATTTTTTTTGAGCAGGCAACCCCAGAAGGGAAGCCCTGCCCTAGCCCTGCCCCCATCCATCCACTCCTTCCCACTTCCGCCCTCTAAATCTCCCTTACTTGTCCTCTAACTCTCCCCCTGGGGCTAGTCCCCACTGTGGCGCCCAGCTCCTAGAGCCCATCTCTGCTGCAGCACTCGGCTCCCGGGCACGGGTGTCAGCTGCGGCACACGGGGCCCAGCTCCCGGGGACCCGTCTCAGCCGCGGGGCCTGGCTCTCGGGGCACAGCCGCGGTGCACAGATCCCGGCTCTTGGGGCTGCAGCCATGGCGCGTGGCTCCCAACTCCCGGGGCTGCAGCCATGGCACGTGGCTCCCAGCACCCGGGGCTGCAGCCACGGCGCGCGGCACCCGGGGCTGCAGCCGTGGCTCCTCCGGCCGGGGCTGCAGCTGCGGCTTTTGCAGAAATGCTGCCAGGGCAGCCCAGCCCCTCCTGCCTTATGGGAAACCTTCTGGGTTTCCCATAAGGCAGGAGGAGCCAGACTGCCCCGGCAGCTCCTCTGTAAGCGCTGCGGTGGCCCCTGGCGACAGGAGAAGCCGCCCTGCTCCTCCTGCCGCCGGGGCTGCCACGGCGCTTGCAGAGAAGTCACCCGGCTCCTCCAGCTGCCAGGGCCACGCACCCCCAGGAGTGGTCTCGCGCACCCCAATTTGAAGACCACTGTTCTAGAATGGTGGCCAAAGCATGAAGAGGCATATGGATGGTTAGCATATCTGGCATGTAAACACCTTGCCATGCCGACAACAAAAGTGCCATGAGAACGCCTGATCTCACTTTCAGGTGACATTGTAAATAACCAGTGGGCAGCATTATCTCCTGGTAATTTTAAACAAACTTGTTTGTCTTAGCAATTTGCTGAACAAGAAATAGGACTGAGTGGACTTGTAGGCTCTAAAGTTTTACATTGTTTTAATTTTGAGTGCAACTATGTAAAAAAAATCTACATTTGTAAGTTGCACTTTCATGATAAGGAGATTGCATGACAGTACTTGTTGAGGTAAATTAAAAAACTATTTCTGTTTATTTTTATAGTACAAATATTTGTAATAAAAATAATATAAAGTGAGCATTGTACACTTTGTATTCTGTGTTGTAACTGAAATCAGTTAGTATTCTATTATAGTTTAACAGTGAGATTAAAACTGCAATCAATCATGATTAATTTTTTAATCGAATTAAGTGATTAACTGAAAACAAATCGAGTTAACTGCAATTAATTGACAGACCTAATTTTTATTGATTTAAATATTCACTTGCCATAAATCATGGAGGAGAAAGGGTCAGACAATTGTTTCATCACTGTAAACATTGAGATACAACAATTGAAAGCTTTATAACCATTAAAAAACAAATGGTCAACATCACGTCAAATATATATAAAGTAAATATCCGTAAATCAAACTCTAATAAGTTATCGAGCAGCATTTTTCTTCCTTTGCCTATCAATAAAATTTTGATGATCATTGAGGGAAATAGTTTTTCCTCGGTTTGTGTGCGCATGGTACATTTATCGTTTACGGATAAAAATTGAATCCTTCCAAAGTCACGTACTTTACAGTGTCTCTGAATCTTAATTCAACACATATACATATAATGTACCAGTTTGTGGGTGTGCGCATCTCTGCTCTCTCTTATAAATTGTGATTCACACAATATGAGTAATGTTAGTCACTGGCAGCTTAACCCAATCTGATGTCCTGGCTCAAGACTAAACGTTTCCTCCAACCCAGTCATATATACCCTAGGAACCCAGTACTTAATCTGGTAAAGAAACAAAGCTTAATATGTATACATGCATTGGACATAGCATTCAAATCATCAAAAAGCATCCAATTGGGCCATAGTGACACCTTTGTCCTAGACTAATTGAAACAAAAGGGGAACATATATGAAAAAACATCTGCCTACCCGCTTTTTTTCTCACTTTTGACAGTGCCATACTGACTCCAGCCTTGACCATAGGTCATTACATCAATGGGACTAATATCCTGTTAGATTCACTCACTCTGGGGCACATGGCATTGGCTACTGTTGGTAGACAGAATACGGGGCTGGATGGACTTTTGGTCTGACCCAGTATGGTCCTTCCTATGTATGTGGTGTATGTTAGTGTCCCTTTAAAACTTGAGCCAAAATCTGCTTTGAGAGTGCAAGTCAACCAAGTTGCATGTGTATAACAGAGGAGAGACCTTGGCACATTGAATCTATCTCCATATACTGCTTCCCAAGCCCTAGAGTAGCCTACATATCTCTGGGCCAAAGTTTTTAAGAGTAGCTAATGATTTGGGATATCTCCATTTCTGGGTGTCCAACTCCAAAGTGCTGAGCACTTGCCCTCTGAAAAATCAGTTCCCTTTTAATTGTTAGGTACTCAAAACCAAGGCACCCAAAATCATCTCTGGAAAATCTGAACCCCGATATACTGGTGCCTCTCAGACTGGAGTGAGACAGACCCACTGCATGAGTAGATTAGATTCATCTGCCAGCTGGCTGGAGGCTGGTGCCACTTTGCAGCTGGATGGCTGGTAACGGCAACGTTCTCCAGGGAAGAGTTCACGGCAAACACTGAAGCAGCACTTCATTTTCAGATCGTGAATATTCATGATATAGTTGTATAGGCAAAGAAGTCAATCAAACATGCTTGATAAACAGATGTAACTTGACTTTTGGCTATGCTTCCAATATATCTGTCCAGGACATTAGAATACTTTTCAGAATGTCTCCCCAGTGTGAGCTAATGTGTGTCTCTCTTCGTCTCTGTTCTTATACCATCATGGGGTTATCCAAGCCTCAGCTTTCACTGGGAGCAAGGAGCAGCAGAGGAGGGAAGCAGAAAGGAGCATGGGGGATAACAAGGGGTGAGTGAGGTGAACTGTTACCCTCAGCCTCTCTCTGGTAATGCATCGTGAAGCAGGATGAGGGTCTTAGACTGTCAGGTCTTTGGGGCAGGGACTGTCTCTTCTCTGGTGTTTGTACAATGCCTCGTACAGTGGGACCCACCGTTCAGCATCTCTGGGTGCCACTGTAATACAGAAAAACAAACTAAAATAGTCAGATTACTATTAAATTGGGGAATGTGAGACATTGATATTGCATATTTGTGTACACACATAGTGTTCCCTAGGTAAATGTCTATTTGAATGTTGTATAGAGGTGTCATTTCCCGTTTAACCCAACAGTGCGTCTGCAATGAGTTTCTCACACTTAGTTTATAGGGTAGACTTAGACTCAAGCCAAGGAGAGGAAGAGAGGGGGAGAGAGAGAGTGGATGGATGGATGGATGGACAAGAGAAAGAGATACAGTGGTGGGACAATACTGAGAAAGAAAGACGATGACTGAGCGACACTATATTCATTATATTAATTCACCCCAATAGTCACTGTGCACATCTGCATAGCAGTAGTTTTTTCACATGGGTAAACAGTTTTGAAGTCTCAGAAGTCCGCAGTGTCTTTACAAGACCCCCACATGTCTGGAGACGTGGTGCTGAGTACTCCAGGGTGGCCGCAGCAGGGCTCACTGCAGGGTTGGAGATGAGGTGGGGGGAACAAAGGTGACTTGTGTGTCACCTTTGTGGCTCTCCCAATCCTAGGATTGGCTAAATAGGCATTTTGCCTTACTAAGGACTTCAGCGCTGGGCTCAAAACGAATGCTGCAGAAAATCTGTATAATTGTATCCAGCAGATTTACGGAGCGAGAGGACTCTGATTAGACCTGGTGGGGCTCCATTACTAGCAGTTTTGTTATCACTGCTGTTCAGCTTCTAAAATGAAATAAACGCTGACCTTTCTTAAAATGATTGGTGGCAGGCGGCATTCATCTGTGGATGTTTACATTGGTTCCTGGAATCAGCAGGGTGCCCTACATACCACCTTAGTACAGGAATGCAGTCGGAGTCTTCATTTACTGATTTAAAGACATCTTAAACCAACCAGTCCAACATTTCTGGCTCAGCTAACAGCATTATTCATTTTGTCTTTAACTCAATTAAAATTTTTGGAATATCTATAGACTTCACCATTTAAGACATTCTTTGGAAGTGTGCACCAGAGATTTACTGTCATTTATTTCTTTCCCCCATGTAGGATTGCTTTAAAAAAAGGAGGGTGGTGGCAGGCTGAGTGTATAAACTTTCAAAAGGCATCTGATTCCCATCTACGAATTTCTGGATAATAATCCTTCAGGGTGAAACTCACTAAATGTTCAGGGTTTACAAGCGTTTTTCACAGCTACCCACAGTCTGTCTGCATACTCACAGACATCACCCACTCCCCAAGTCAGAGAGATCCAGATGTGACACTTGACGCAAAAATATCCATGTCCAGCTGTTTGAATTTTTAACGGACTGTTTTTCTGGTGCCCAGCAAAGTACACACAATACCCGAGGAGGAGGGGAAATTTTAGTCAGCTACACCTCTCATGAAAAATTGCCCAATTTGCCCCCATTGAAGTAAATGGAATGGAGCCCATTCACTTCAACAGGTGTTGGATCCACATGGGAAGGAAAGAATTGTAGTTTCTACACAGATTTTGTACTGTTATAATTATTTTGGCTAGGAGTACAATTTTTGCCAATATAGTTCAAATCAGTAAGACCCCAACTGTGGAGGTCATTATATCAATATAAAGGTGCTATGTACAAGTATAGATTAGTCCCCTTTCCTTACTGGAATAGACGAACTGGTTAAGAACATCCACACTCAGGAGGTTGTATTACTTTAGCTCTACTGATATGATGAAAGCAGTACAACTTTTGTGTTTAGATAAGGTCTCAGATCAAAGACCCTCCCAGTAAACAGCATATAACTCAGTTTATCTCCTTCTAAAAGAAAGTTCTGAGTCACCCCAGCTGGCATCCAGATCTGTGGCTAAGTAATCTGGGTATTGAGATCCTCAATTTACAAAAAAGAAAGTTCAGGGTGCTCAGTATCTCCCAGGCAGTGCTCAGCACTTTGCAGGATCTAGCCCCTGAATCCTAGACCTCTAGGTAAAAAGAGAGCAATATGGAGCACTATTGTCAAGAGGCAAAAGTCTTGTTAAATAGAACGTTTTTCCAAAGGAAGGAATGGGTGTCTAGGAAACAAACAACAAGAAACCAGACAGATCACATCACGTTTACTCAAGTCTCCCAAAAAGTCACTCTCCAAAGATGTGCACAGGCTACAAGAATCCTTTCACTTTTTGGTAGCGGCCACAAGGGTGAGCAGCAGTTTCTCCATTTCGAACCTCATCACAAAGATGACATTACTCACCTCCCATTGATGAGCATCTGGGGCCAATCATGAAAAACATAAGGAATGCAGATTGTGAATCAGCAGAGCAGGCTGCTAGAAAGGAAACTAGCCCCTGCCAAAGCATCCATCTTTGGAGTCTGAGTTCACTAATCAATGCCTTCTTGCTTGTTTCTTTGTCTTTAGTTAATGCTCATAATCTAGGCTTTTGCCACTGTGGATTTGAAATTGGAACACATATTATTTTGGAGAGTATATATGTATTTTTTTACCAGGGATAAAGGATGATTTCCTCTCCCATATTGGTAAGATTGCAATGGATGATGCTAGACATACCAGGACTGATTTATTCAAGGCTTAATGCAAGAAAACATCCAAGAATTATGACTAGTTAAGGACACTTGCATATTCCACACATGAAGAAAGATGGTCTTGTGATTAAAGCGTGGTTGAAGACTATGAAAATCCAGGCTCCATCCCCAGAACCCTCTTGTGTGATCTTGCGCAAGTTGCTTAATCTCTCTGCTAGCACTTCCCTACCTGTTGTGTTGGAAAGACAAACACAGTAATGATTCTAATGAGGTCATTTACTATGGTACTGAAGACCACAGATGATCTTTGAATCATGCTGATGTGTTATCCTACCACTTTTTCTGGCATGCACTAATGAGGTCATTTTCAATCACATTATTTTAAAATAAGACGAGGAATACTTGTGGCACCTTAGAGACTAACCAGTTTATTTCAGCATAAGCTTTCGTGGGCGCATCCGATGAAGTGGGCTATAGCCCACGAAAGCTTATGCTGAAATAAACCGGTTAATCTCTAAGATGCCACAAGTATTCCTCGTCTTATTTACAGATACAGACTAACACGGCTGCTAATCTTAAACCATTATTTTAAAAGTGCACACAAATTGTTTACACTGGTCTTTTCTTGGTACTTTGAATCTAAAGATTACAATCATATGTCCCTAATGGACAGAGAGACACCTCGTTATATACAGAACACTGTTCCTCGTTATCTTTGTTCGGCTGTTTGCACATTTCCCCCATCAGAAGGAACAGGAAATCTTTAGGGACTGGTTCTGTTATTTCCTAGAAATGATAACTCTTTGATGTTGCCTATTTTTGCAAAACCCAAGACCAGTGCTGTTCCCATTGAAGTCAGTGGCAAAACTCCCAGAGTCACTTCCTGAGTTGGTATAAATCAGCACTGTCCATAAAACCACACTGGTTTATTCTGTTTGAGTATCTAGCCTTCCATTGTTTTTAATGTGAGAAGGATCCCTTGTTGCTACGATACCTGACACCCTACTAAAGTCAAAATACATCTTTAAAAATAGTTTTTCATTAAACAATCTTTACTCTAATGTTTATTTCTCCAAGCTGAATTGTTTACACTGAGTATAGTTGTTCTGCATGATACCAGACCCATGGTTCAGAAACAGCTTGGCCATTCCTGCTGTGTGTTTGATTTCAACGCCCTTGTGACAGCATAAAGGTGTCTGTTCACTCTCTGGGAAGCAGAGCTGTCTTATGTTTTCAGTGGGGGATTAAGAGCCAAGAACTGTGCAAAGCTAGGAGCTTTCATTTCTCAGGAGTGTGTGTGAATCATTTGATCTTGAACCACAGTTGATCTTGAACCATGCTTCCTTCTTAAATATCTAGTTTTACCCTTTAGGATTCAGGGAGGAGGGGGGAAATCGAAGCTAAACTTGCTACATTTCCCGTTCAGAGCTATGGAGAGGCACATATTTCATGTTTCATTGGAAGCCACAAAAGCACCCCAGTTAATTTGAAACGGAGGCAACATTCAGGTGAAAGGTCCATGCGCCTCACTGAAGCTTTTCAGAGAACCTGATCTTAGTTGTGTGTGGTGTCAGTTGGTCAAACAGCGCAGCGACTCACTATGGGCTTGGTCCTATATGCATTGAAGCCAGTGGCAAAGCTACCATTGACTTTAATAGTGCAGCATTCATGCTTAAGTGATCTGGGACAAGTAATTTAATCTCAATCTTGAAGTCCGTGGGAGCTTTGCTATTTACTTTAATGTGAGCAAGATCAATCCCATTATCTTTCTGTGTCTCGGTTTCTCCTTCTGTGAAGTATGGATGAGGATGCTGATAGTAATAAGCAGTACTTCACAAGGGTTTTGTGTGGTTACATGCATTAATATTTAAAGAGTGCTTTGAGATCCTTGGATGGGGGGCACTTTATAAAAGTGCAACCTATCAGAAATTATGATGCGTAATTTTTAGATTATTTTGAAATATTTTCTCAGAACAGACTATTTATGAGACTAAATTCCTTTCCCACCTATATGGTTGCCCTCCTAACTACATATTAAAAAGTGAGGGTTTGTTCATTCAACCAATTACTAGGAATTTCTAGTCAATCTGTATGAAGATCAAAGAGCAGTAACATTGTATACATAAATTAAAGCAATAGTTTAAACGATGCTGTTTACAATACAATCATGCCAGTGATGTGCTAAAATCCAAAGGCTACTCTTTCTGGAAGTCCACACTATCAAAATAAACATCCCTCCAAAATAGAAACAATAGCCTGGGAATCTGAACATCAAAGTGGAAAATCAGTTTCCTGGTGGATATTTGTAAAGTGCTTTGAAGAGGTAAAGTAGTATGTATTATCTAGTATCAGAGGGGTAGCCTTGTTAGTCTGGATCTGCAAAAGCGACAAAGAGTCTTGTAGCACCTTATAGACTAAGAGATGTTTTGGAACATAAACTTTCGTGGGCGAAGACCCACTTCGTCAGATGAACAGACATTCATCTGACGAAATGGGTCTTCGCCCACAAAAACTTATGTTCCAAAACATCTCTCAGTCTATAAGGTGCTACAAGACTCCTTGTCGCTTATATATTATCTTTTACTATTGCTACAACTATTATTTTGGTGGGGGTGTTAAAGTTGTATCTGTAGAAGTTTCCAACATGTAATCCAACAGAGGCAACATATTCTATAGGCCTGGGGACAAGAAACATCAAAACATACAAGAAAAATTGTATAGAAGCTTTAGTATCAGCAGACACAAAATTCAATTTATACTCAACAGATTTACTTATAGGCCATTCCCTGGCACTCTTCACCATAGTATCTGAGTGCTCACAAACATGAATGAACATATCTTCATGTAACAATGACGCATTATTCCTACTTTGCCAATGGGAAACTGAGGCAGAGAGAGTAAGTGACTTGCCCAAGATTACACAGGAAAAGCCAGGAACGGAACCCAGATCCCCAGCCTGGTGTCTTTTCTACAAGATCATCCTTCCTCTCTAAGCAAGAGCAGTTATGGGCTTGATGCAGAAATTATTTGGAGAGATGCTTTGACCCATATGATGGAGGTCACACTTGAGGACCGTAACTGTCTTCTCTGACCTTAAAAATATGAGTTCCCTAGCATATAGAAGCTCTGTATTTTAGGAGTAAGCCATTTGATCCATACATGCTCCCCACTCTTTTGCAATGGTTTGAGAATCACCTTTTGCACTGCAAGTCATTTCTTCCCCAGAGAGAAGAAATTATAACTATTGTTATTCTGACTGCTTTAAAAATGTACCAGTTTGGGAAAAGCTGCAGAAGTGATACATTTATTTCACTAGAAACAGGGGGAAGAAGGGGCATGCTGACAATCAGATTGTTTGGGCAGCAACCCCCACTGGTCAATCAAGACGTAACACTGTAGTGGTCTCATCCAGGGCCAAGGAAAAGTTATTGCACCACGGGCTCTTTTAATAGAAACGTAAATATGACAAGATGCCTCATTAAGTTACCTGGGACAAGCTTACAGTAGCTCCATTGTGGGTAAGGAAAGTTTCTATGGGAGAGGAGAGGAAAGAACCAAGATAAAGAAGCTCACTGTGCAAAGTTATCTATCTAGATCTTTAATGCCCCCCTTCATTAACCTAGTGTTGAGTGCCTCCCCATCTCCCATGTTTACATTCCATCCCAGCCAGCTCACATTTATTTCCAAAGATTGGAGTAAAAATTAAAAAACAGGCACACCAGTTGGGTTCTGTTAGCAAGCGGTTTCCAGCTGTTCCACTGAAGCCATCCAATAACATAAAACCCAGGTTAGATTTGAAATACAGTAGTTGCTGGGTTTTGTTTATCTGAGCTTTTTATAGGTGTTTGCTATCTATGTGGACTGATTTAATGTCCTTTAAAAAAACATCCCACCAAACCCCTAACAGGAAAGCAATTGCGCTTGTCTCTGTTTACATCACCAGAGGGTAGGAGGTCCCCAGCCACTGTGAGCAACCAACACAGTGTGTTGATTTCTACACTTTAGGAAATGGTTTATCATTGACCTCTTCCCAGAGATGCAAATCAAATGACCAGAATCCCCTGATGGGGAAGATGTTTCTTTGTGATTCACCCTGGAGAGTCTGACTTCATAGATGAAGTCATAAAGGGTAATAGGTTTTTCCTGATGCATCTGAACAAAAGCAGCTTAATCTGGACAAACAGAATAGATTTACTTCTGTTGGGCCTTGTTACAAAGTCCCATATACAGTACTTCCTGCTTTGTCTCAGCATTAGGATTTTGCACTAAGATTGCCTCTTACAGTGACCCAGCATGGTGATGGTTGTTCTACAAATATCTCATGACTTGCTTAGCAGGACACACCCTGCCCTCCCTTGGAGTTCCCATTGAGAGGAGATGATTTAATTTCACCTGGTGGCTTCAGAGGAACCTGGCTAGCAGAGGCTGCCAAGGAAATGCTCCGAATCAGCTCATCCTATGATGAGGCCTCCTCCCCAGCCAGAAACGTTTCATGTCCTACTGAGCATCTCTGGATGGCAGGGCATTCGCAACCACTTTGTGTCAGGTGGGGGGGGGGGGGGGTGTCCATTGTCAGAGGTTCTGCACCTACCCTATAGAAACCAGTGTGATGCTGGGCTGAATCGAGTCCATTACCTACCACATTCACCTCTAAATTTTCCTCCTGCTCTCTCTTGTAAATAGGGATGTCAACATTAAAAAGACTGTAGAAGTTTCACTCTCTTTATACAAGCTCCTAATCCCAGCTCCCACTGGCCTTCTTCCGTCCAGTCTGTGTACAAAGCTCACATTCTTCTTGTGAAGTTTAATAACTGAATCTAGTTATGGGCTTCTTGAAGGACATGGATCTTTTCATTAAAAGAATATGCCTTATACAGAGAAGGTCTTTAGCCTTTGTCTTTGATATCAGGTTCTTCAGTGTGCTCCTTTATTTCCCTTAGTAAGTGATATTACCTTGGAAACCAATGTTTATTGCAGAGTTTTATGAGTCACCTTATGGTATGAAGAAGCCAAATGAAGTTTTGCTTTTACATTACACATAGTGGGCTAGTAAATGCAGCTGATGGACCCTCAGCAGGCTGCCAAGCATAAGGCGGTATCAACTCCAGTAGGAAAAACAATAGAATACAATGCGTGTTTCTTATTAACCCTGTATGCAGAGATAAAGCTTTTTAATGTGTTTATATTGAGCAAGCTGATCAAAGCTGCCTTTATACACCAGGAGCAAGATCAAAGGTCCATTGAAATCAATGGCCCAGATTCTCTTGTCACTCACACTGGAGTAAAGACCTGGTACAAAGCTTACTGAAACCAATGGAAGACCTCTGTGGTAGCTGGATTGGTTCCTCAAAGAGGAGTAACTCAATTGAAATTAGCAGAGGTACAGTATCGAGCCCAGTGAGAATTTTGCCAGTGACTACAATGGGAGCAGGAACTAGGGAAGGGAAAAGGGAAGGATTATCCAGTGGTTAGAGCCCTAACCTGCGATTGGGAGATCTGTGTTCAGTTACTTGCTTTGTCACAGACTTCCTGTGTGATCTTGAGCAAGTCACTTAGCGTCTCTGTGCCCCAATTTCCCATCTGTGAAATGGAGATAACACTTCTGTACTTCACAGGGATGTTGTGAGGATAAACACATTAAAAATTACAAGAAACTCAGAAGCTGTGGTGATGGGGGCTATTACTTTAGACAGATAGAGACTATTGGCATGATACCACTTTTACATAGGACAGTGGGGATACCATTCAAGTCAATAAAATTCAGGCATCTGTTAAATGACTACATAAAAATGAAGTAAAAGGAACAAACCTTAGAAACACAAGGAAAGGGAATGGGCACACTTTTCAGAGATGCCTGCTCATTTGGGTTTGAACGTGTAACGTGAAAATGATGTACAGAAACAGTTCACTCTCTCATTCAGTTATAAAGTCAGCCCATGAAATATCCTGAAAATGTTGCACCAAATTCTGCTCTCAGGATGGAAATCTAAACAAACTCCACAGAAATCAATGGAATGACCCCAGATTTATGCCAGAACCGTGAGCAGAATTTGTCCAATTTAATCTACATTTGATTTCAAATTGAGCGTTCTTATTCAGAGAAAGGATGTACAAAATGTGAATTATAATTACTGATGGAATACAGGAATTGCTGGATCAAACCAGTGGCCCTTCTAGCCCAGTATCTTGTTTCTAACAGTTGTCAGCACCAGACACATCAGAGGAAGGTCAAAGAACCCCGAATGGATTTAGAAAGGCTTGGTGGTCAAACTGAGTTACATGTTTGCCCAGTTCTTATTCAACTATTCATAACTCGTGGGACAGCTAAACTGGCTACTGAGATTTCTTGCTTCTGCCTGGAGCAAAACCTTCATGAGCACTGTCTTTTTTATGTACTTTTGAAAAAGTTCTGGCCATTAGAAGATTCAAATTCATTAGTATCTCGAGAAAGATTCGATTTGAGTCAGTGAAGATTTGAAGAAGTTCTTACTAGACCCAATGTGGATTGCTTATCTGACTTACATTATACTCTGACCCAGCATGCATCAGCAGATGCCACCATCTTATTTTTCATGGGTGCCCTTTATCTTTTGAACGATATCACTGGAGCTGGGTGAAATTTTTAGGACTGTTTATTCACCAAAAAATCCCGTTTTGGTCAGCCTGAAACTATTTGCAAATTTGATACAAATTCGCTGAATACATTCAGCTAAAATGATTTGAAGAAGCCAAATCCACCCTTATAAACTTCAACCAAGTGGTTAGAGCCCTCACCTAGCTGTGGGAGACCTGGGTTCAATTCCCCCTCTTCCTGATGAGGAGAAGGGATTTGTACTTGCCTCCCCAACGCTGCAGGAAAGCATCCTAGACCAGGGGCTAGGGGATACTCTGGGGCAAGTCTCTCAGCCTCTCCTGTTGAAGTTATTCCACTTGTGATCCCCAAGGAGCTTACTCGGTTGCTGGGTGTCTGTGTGCTAGTAAGTCAGCCAATAGAGAGAGATGCTATTTCGAGCAATAGGGCCCCTGACAGCTAAGGGGAGGATAACAGGGTCCCTGGATGGCTACCTGCATGCCTGCTCAGAGGAGCTGCTGTGCTGGAGAGAAAGGAGGGTGTAGAACAGGGGTCGGCAACCTGTCAGAAGTGGGGTGCCGAGTCTTCATTTATTCACTCTAATTTAAGGTTTCACGTGCCAGTAATACATTTGAAAGTTTTTAGAAAGTCTCTTTCGATAAGTTTAGAATATAGAACTAAACTAGTGTTGTTTGTAAAGTAAATAAGGTTTTTAAAATGTTTAAGGAGCTTCATTTAAAATTAATTTAAAATGCAGAGCCCCCTGGACCAGTGGCCAGGATCCGGGCAGTGCGAGTGCCACTGAAGATCAGCTCGTGTGCTGCCTTTGGCACGTGTGCCATAGGTTGTCTACCCCTGGTGAAGAATCAAATGATTGACAAGTAAAAGGAAGAAGAGCTACCCTGACCAGTAGGAAGATCCTCAATGAGATGCCTGCCCCTGGGAATGCAGAGGGGAGAAGCCATTTTGAAGGAGTCAAGCTAGCCACTTGAAAGGGCAGGATTTACCTGTGGTAAGTGCTGAGTCCCACAGTGCATGCAGGGTTCCCCTGAGTACTTGGAAGCAATAGCCTTAAGCTTGGTCCTTTCTCTGTTCAAAATATTTCCCAGTGTATGGAATTTTATTGGGAAAACTCCCTACCTAGCCAGGTTGAGTTAGCCATCCAGCTAGGGTTGCCAGCTTTCTTATTCCAGAAAACTGAACACCCTTGCCCCACTCATTGTCCTGCCCCGCCACTATTGCCCTGTGGTTAGAATTTTCCTTCCAATCTGCCATGGTGGCCATGCCAGGAAGGAGTGAGGGGGATGGAAGCACCGCTAAATACATTCATATGAGAAGAAAATAAGGAAATTACACCCTGCTGACCTGGAGGTGGGATCCACATGAACCCAGGCCTGTCCATCAAAACCCCTAAGCAGACTGGCATTAAAGGGGTAAGTGGGTGGCTAGGCACACTACACACTTTGTATGAATAATTAAATCATCACTGGACCAGGCCCTGAAAGCTGGGAATCCCACATCCTAGGTGAAGGCCTTTCAGGTCAAACAAAACACATCGTTTGACCCAAAACATATTGTTTCTAGGCATTTTCAATGAGCTTCATTCACAAAATGCTGGAGAAGGGAGAATGACCCACTTTAACTTTTAGCACAGTGGTTGAGGCACTCACGTGACACAAGAGACCCAAGCATTAGTCTCCTCCCATACATAATCACTTACGGTACTTGGTATTCATGTGAAAATGACAGCTATCGTCTCAAGGAGTGTGATTCATTTTATACTAAGTTACACTTCCTCAGCTGCCCCAGGTGTGTCATCCAATGTGTGTGAAAGGCAGATAACAGAGTGCCAGAAACTCAACATTAGGGATGACCTAGCTGGCTCAGACAAAAGTATATCAAACCTTCAGCTAATGCTTAAATTGTAACCAAATGGTCCGATACAGGTTTGGCACTTCCAGTCTCTGTCTGGCTGTATATACCAAAGGGCTAGATTCTTAGCTGGTGTAAATCACAATAGCTCCATTGACTCTGATCTTCAACCAGTCAATATGGCTCAGTGCGACTTATATGGGAATGAGGATAGCCCAGTGCATTATGGGATATTTCAGCCATAGACCATTAAGTTGCCAGGAGCAGAGGAAGCAATGAGATGAGAGGAGACTTTTCAGGTTCTGCTTCTACGTGATCAAGAAAGAAGTAGGCTGTCCAACCCAAAAGAGGTTTTGGTGGCAAAAATAACACATCAGTGTCAGTTCCCTGCTAAAATATGAGATTTAGAAGCAGGCCACCTGGGTGTTCACTTAGATCTAGGCAGAGATGAAAATAAGGCAGTATGGGCCGGTACACCATACTGGTAAAAGGCAGCGCTTTAAAGGACCCAGCTTAAAGTGCTGTCCCTACTGCCAGGGCTGCCAACAGGGGCCACAGAAGGGGCAGGGATGCTAAAGCGCTGCCCCGGCAGCACTTTAAGCAGGGTCCTTGAAGGTGTTGCTGCGGCAAAAGGAGCCTGCTTAAAGCAGCACTTTAACGTCCCTATCCCTTTTGCTTCCCCCCTTGACTGCCGACGGGGAGAGGGGTAAAAACAGCAGCTGCCCAGGCCTAGGCAGCGTGGGGGGCCTCCCGCTGATTCCCCTGCCCTGCCCATCTGAGGCCCTGCCCCTTCCAGGGAAGCTGGCCCCCGTTCCGTACTGGTAAGCCAAAATTGTTACTTTCACCCCTGGATCTAGGTGCCTTAGAAGTACAATAAATACAAAAAATATACATCCTGACTCAACATCAGTAATGAACTCAGCTACCCAACCACCCTATGGACAAACCTTACCTCTCTCCATTAGCACATTTAACCCACCTGAACCCATCTCTTCTCAGAAACATGGGAGAACTGATAGCACTTGCAGCACTGGCCTGAAGAGATTATAATTAAATAGACAATACAGACAAAGGAAGGATTATCATCTGCATTTAAGTGATTTGCCCAAGGTCACACAGCAAGTCTGTGGCAGAACCAGGAATTTAACCCCAATTTCCTGAGTTCCAGTCCAGTACCTTATTGACAAGACCATGCTCCTCTCTGTAACTGCATGATAAAAGTACTATGCACATCCATGGCACTGTATAAGTAGTAAATAAGAACTAAATCAAAATCAAGGGTAAATTAACGGTGATGATCTGGCCAGGAAATGCCTATTGAGTGACCCCTTCAAGCCACTCTCACATAAAACGCACATCAGAATATGAAACTACTTCTGTTTCAACCTCTCTCCTTCTGTCTCATCATTAGGCATCATCTCTGTACCCCCAGGAGATTTCTGCCTGGTGGCATATTGGAAACATTCTCCCTTTTATCCCCCACTGTGGCTGCTTGTCTCATTCCCTGTCTTGGCCTCACTGCTCTTCCAGTTCAAAGTTTCACCATCTGGAGCTACTCAGATATGAACTAGCTCTGCCCGGGGTGGCTGCTGGCTTGTCAGCTTTTGATTCTATAGAGCTGGTGACTAATACTCCAGGTTATGACTATTTGGGGTTTTCATATTCAACCTGCTTGGTTGACTCTCTGGTATGTAATATGTGGGCTACAAAGTTCCTGATACATCACTCCAGCTGACACTAAGGGCATGTCTACACTGCAATAAAAAACCCACAGCACCGAGTCTCAG